>CM033684.1:24423868-25023868 GCA_019514585.1 Dendrobium officinale | reverse complement strand
TACAGGATGGCACCGAAAGAACTTTCTGAGTTGAAAGTTCAGCTTCAGGAGTTGGTTGATAGAGGTTTTGTGCGCCCTAGTGTTTCGCCCTGGGGAGCACCTGTTCTGTTTGTGAAGAAGAAGGACGGTACACTCCGTATGTGTATCGATTACAGAGATTTGAACAAGGTCACAATCAAGAACAAGTATCCTTTGCCTCGGATTGACGACTTGTTTGATCAGCTTTCCGGATCTTCAGTATTTTCGAAGATTGATTTGCGATCCGGATATTATCAGGTGAAGGTGAAGGAAGCTGATGTGGTGAAGACAACTTTTAGTACTCGGTACGGGCACTATGAGTTTTTGGTTATGCCTTTTGGGGTAACCAACGCGCCTGCTATTTTCATGGATCTGATGAACCGAGTATTCAGGGAGTATCTGGATCAGTTTGTGATCGTCTTCATTGACGATATTCTGGTATATTCTGCATCTGAGGATGATCATGCCAGACATTTGAGGATTGTGTTAGAGACTTTGAGGCGGCATCAGCTGTATGCCAAGTTCTCCAAGTGTGAATTCTGGCTGAAGAGCATTTCTTTTCTGGGGCATGTGATTAGCGGAGAGGGCATTTCTGTAGATCCCCAGAAGATTCAGGCAGTTGCTAATTGGCCAAGGCCGACTACGGTATTTGAGGTACGTAGTTTCTTGGGCATGGCTGGATATTACAGGAAATTTGTGAAGGGATTTTCACAGATTTCGACGCCTCTGACGAGACTGACTCAGAAGTCAGTACCTTTTGTTTGGACACCGGAGTGTGAGGCGAGTTTTCAGCGATTGAAGGATTGTTTGACTTCAGCTCCAGTGTTAGCACTTCCGTCAGGTACGGAAGGTTTTCAGGTGTTCAGTGATGCTTCACTAAAAGGACTGGGATGTGTCCTGATGCAGCATGGTCAGGTAATTTCTTATGCTTCTAGACAGTTGAAACCACATGAGAAGAATTACCCGACACATGATCTGGCGTTAGCTGCAGTTGTGTTTGCTTTGAAGATTTGGCGTCATTACCTGTATGGCGTCAGATGTGAGATTTTCACTGATCATAAGAGCCTGAAGTATATTTTTACTCAGAAGGATCTGAATCTGAGACAAAGAAGGTGGCTCGAGTTGATCAAAGATTATGATTTGACTATTCAGAATCAGCCTGGTAAGACTAATGTGGTAGCAGATGCCTTGAGCAGGAAGACTTATGGATTATCAGGTATTCAGCTTACTTGTGATGACTTTCTGATTCGTGATATGGAGCGTTTGCAGTTGGAAGTGATTTCCTCCAGTGGTTTGGAGTTGGCTCAGATGAGTATTCGGTCTACTTTGGAAACAAGGATTCAAGAAGCCCAGAAGTCAGATTCTGATTATTCAAAGTTGATTGCTCAGATTGGATCTGGTAAGACTCCTGAACTTCGAATTTCTGATTCTGGTGCTATTGTCTGTAAGAACAGGTTGTGGGTACCTGTGTTTGGAGACTTGAGGCAGGAGATTCTGTATGAATCTCATCATTCAGGCTACACTGTACATCCAGGCAGTGGTAAGATGTACGCTGATATGAAGCTTTTGTTCTGGTGGCCTAGGATGAAGAAAGATGTAGCAGAGTTTGTGTCGAGATGCGAAGCCTGTCAGTTGGTAAAGGCAGAGCATCAGCGACCAGGTGGATTGTTGCAGTCGTTGCCTATCTCTGAGTGGAAATGGGAGGAGGTAACGATGGATTTTGCAATGAGTTTCCCTCTATCTAGACAAGGGCGCGACGCTATTTGGGTGATTGTAGATCGATTGACGAAGTCAGCCCATTTTCTTCCGATCAGACAGATGGATTCAGTTGATCGCTTGGCACAGATATATGTGAAAGAGATAGTCAGATTGCACGGTGTGCCTCGTGTGATCGTATCTGATCGAGATGGACGTTTTACTTCCAGACTTTGGAAAAGCATTCAGCAAGGTTTGGGTACAAAACTACATTTTAGTACAGCCTTTCATCCTCAGACCGATGGACAGTCTGAGAGGACTATTCAGGTACTGGAAGATCTGTTAAGACTTTGTGTTTTGGACTTTAGCGGAAGCTGGGAAGATCATATTCCGCTGATTGAGTTTGCCTATAACAACAGTTTTCAGTCCAGTATCGGTATGGCACCGTACGAAGCTTTGTATGGCAGGAAGTGCCGTACTCCTTTGACTCTGACGGAGGTCGGAGATAGGCAGGCTTTGGGAGCCACTTTTGCTGATGAAACTGCTCAGAAGATCAATTTGATAAGAGAAAGATTGAAAGCTGCTCAAGATCGACAGCAGAAGTATTACAATCAGAAGCACAAATTTGTAGAGTTTCAGGTTGGTGACTTTGTGTATGTCAAAGTCAGCCCGATGAAGGGTGTGAGCAGATTTGGTCAGGTGAGCAAGCTTAGTCCGAGGTATGTTGGACCTTTTGAAATCCTGGAAAGGATTGGAAAAGCTGCTTACAAATTGATGCTTTCTGATTCGATGCCTGATGTGCATAATGTGTTTCACGTATCCACTCTGAGGAAGTGGGTATCCGACTCTGGGAAGAAAGTATCTGCTGATGAGGTTGAGATTCAGGAGAATCTGACGTACAAGGAAGAGCCAGAGTTGATTTTGGCATTCGACGTACGAAAGCTAAGAAGTAAACAGATTCCAATGATTAAAGTCCAGTGGAAGCACCGTACTGCACGGGAAGCCACTTGGGAGAAGGAGTCTGACATGAGACGGTTGTACCCATACTTGTTTTGACTGAGTTTGGACTGGATAATGTCGAGGACGACATTTTTTTTAAGTTGGGGAGATTGTAATATCAGTTTTTGCTCCAGGTTCGTCCGGACGAAGTCGGATCGTCCGGGACGATCGGTACAGGTTGTGCAGAGAAAATCATGTTTGGCTGTATGGTTCGTCTGGACGAAATCAGGATCTTCTGGACGAAAATAAGTCAGTGAACCCTTCGCCGGGGACGATATTCAATTTTCGTCTGGACGAAATAATTCTCTTCATGGATCATCCGGTACGAAGCTCGATCGTCCAGGACGATCAGTCTGGATATATATAGAAATGAGATATTTTGAAGAGAGAGAAAAAGTTGAGGAGAGAGAAAAACGAAGGAAAAAGTGGAAAAGTGGATTTTCGGGCGACGCCGAGCTGTTTTCGTCCGAAGAGACTGTTGAGGAAATTGCTGTACGCAAGGTAAGGCACAATCCGACTTTCTCAATTTTCAGAACCGTCGAGTTTGGCAGTATTATCTGTCCGGAATTAAGTTTTGTTCGCGATTTTCGTCCGTAATTTCCGACTGGTTTAGTTTCTACCGCGTAACTTTCTGTATTTTGTTGAAGTGCCGAGTGTGCATATTTTGGTTATTTTTTTTAAGATTTTTGTCCGGGTATTTTTGATTCGACTGTGTTTTTAGTCGACTGGATTTTTCTGTGAACTTGGAAATTATCTGTGCAGTAGAATAAATGTTCTAAAATGTTGATATCTATATTCTGTGCGAATTTGGTGAATTTTGATTTTCAGGAAAATTGTGTAAATTCTGTATACTGCCGTTGTGCTGCCCGATTTTTTTTGAGTAATTTCTGTTTTGTCCGGAAATCTTCTGAATTGATATGCTATCTGTATATGCTATATAAAGGGAGTTATAAGGGGCCTGGATCCTATGAGATTCAGTTAGTGTCTGGGAATTCTGAAATGAGCTCAATATGAAATCTGATATCTGTTCTGTTCCGGATCCGAGGAAACAATCTGTTTAGGTGCTATATGCACTATATATGTATTCTGGTGCTATAAGCACATCTGATCTGATCTGTTTTGGTGCCGTGAGCACAAAGGGAGGCATAAGTGGCCTGGATCCTATGAGATTCAGTCAGTGTCAGGGAATTTAGCTATTAATTAAATATCTGATATCTGCTATATGATTCTGATATGATTTGTTCTGTTCCGATATGATCTGTACGATTCTGATTCTGTTGATCTGATGTGTCTGATCTGTTATGTTTCTGATTTGATACAACTTTCATTTCCGTACAGTTTTGTTGATTTGATATCTGTCCGAATCTGTTTCGATTCTGTACGGATTTGTCTGCTGTGTGGGTTTTGAGATTCTGAGGATTTTGATTGGAGGTTTGTTGCTTTACTGAGCTGTTGAGCTCACCCTTGCTTTCTGGTGGTTTTCAGGTTCTGGGAAAGGCAAGGAAGTCCAGGATTAGTTCAGAGTCTGATCAGTATAGGTACTTTTGTACTTTTGGTTTTTGTACAGTCATGACTTTTCTGTTCTGTCTTTCTTTCTGTCGAAAGCCATGTACTGTTCTGTAGATGATTGTTTTGAGGAAATGAAATCGGATAGATGTTTTGTTCCGCTGCATTTGATGATACATAGTAGCTCTGTGTTTGTTAGTCTGTGTGAATTAATTATTTGGAAGATTCAGTTCCGAACCAAATTCCAAAGCTAGATCCTGGTTAGTGCAGCTCCGTCGCAATCCAGCGCGGGCGGGATCCTTCCCGTCTCGGGTCGGGTCGTGACAGGATGATTGGTATGTTATCCTCGTACCTCCGTAAAGCATTTTCACTTAGTTTAGATGAACATAAATCTTTGAAGAAAATGCTAAGCTCAATCAACAGATTTGATATGTAATCGGGTAACATACAGACTATGATCGGAAGATGAACCTCCATAATTATGTGACAATTATGACTTTTGAGTCCAAATAACCTTGCAGATTTCAAGTCAACACATCGGCTTATATTTGATCCATAGCCATCAGGCATCTTTAAACCTTTAAACTACTGACATATCATTCTTTTTTGCTCTAACGTGAAAGAGTAAGGAGCTTTGGGCTTCATTAGTTTACCGTCAGTTGTTGTTACTAACTCCATATTTTTTCGTCGACAAAACTCTTTAATGTCCATCATTGCTTTGTCATTATCTTTACTCTTGCATTTAACGTCCATAATTGTATTAAAAATATTATCCAAGAAGTTCTTCTCAATGTGCATAACATCCAAGTTATGTCTTATCAAATTAGTTCTCCAATAAGGTAATGTCCAGAAAATACTTTTTTTTTATCCAATTATGGTGAACACCATAACCCGGAAATTTAGATTCGGATAGCATTGGATAATCAATAATTGTTGGAATGTCGGAAAGTCTCTGTAGTATATCATCACCACTTAATCTGGGTGGAGGAGGTGATCGCTCAATTTTATTTTTAACAAATGATTCCTTATTTCTTCGGAACTGATGATTAGCACTTAGAAACATACGATGACAATCAAACCAAGTATTTTTCCCTCAATATTTTAATGTGAAAGCTTTACTGTTCTTCATGCAGTAAGGACATGCTAATTTTCCTGCTGTGCTCCAACCAGACAACATACCATAAGCTGGAAAATCACCGATAGTCCACAATAAAGCAGCTCGAAGGAGAAAATTTTATTTTGTTGATATGTCATATGTGAGCACTCCTTCTTCCCATAATAATTTGTGGTCATCAATTAATGGTTGCAAAAAGATATCAATCTTTGCTTTCGGATTATGTGGTCCAGGTATAATCAGAGTTAAGAACATGAACGGAGTAGTCATACACATCTCTGGTGGAAGGTTGTATGGTGTTAATATAACTGGCCAACAAGAATACGGTGTAGCTGTTTGACTATAAGGAGTAAAACCATCAGTACATAATCTCAATCTTATGTTGCGGGGTTCAGCAGCAAATGTAGGATGCACTCGATCGAAATGTTTCCACGCTTCAGCATCTGATGGATGAGAAAGAATATCACTTTTTGCTATTTTCTCCTTATGCCATCTCATATGGCCTGCTGAACTCATTGATGCATAGAGCCGCTGAAGTCTTGGAATGATTGGTAAATAAAACAAACGGGAATATGACACATCTTTCTTTGCACGACGTTATTTTCCCGCGTTTTGCTTAAACCGAGGAGCATTGCAGGTGCGACAAATAACTTCTATTGCATCATCCTTATAGTATAACATACATCCATTGATACAACAATCAATCTTTGTAGCAGTGAGACCCAGCTTGGATATTAATTTCTTTGTTCGGTACAAGTCTGAGGGAATTAAATTGCCAGTTGGATTAGTTTCCTTCATAAGACCAATAACGTCATTAAAACACTCACGGGGAATATTATACTCAGTTTTAATACTTAGCATCCTCACTACAATGGATAATTCCGAATGTGCACTGCAACCTTCCCAAATTGGCTTTTGAGCTGAATGTAATAACTCAAAGAATTTTTGTGTCTCTGTATTTGGTGGCTCTTCCACATTTGACCTTAAATTATGACCTGCTACATCAAAAATAAGGTCTTCATAGGGTCTACTCATTTGATCTTCATCAAATGTTTCATAAGCTGTAGATGAACCGGCATGAGCATCTCTATGTGGCTCGTACTCGCCATATGATGTCCAAATCCAATAGTTTGGAAGAAATCCCCTACGATATAAATCAAGCTTCATATTATCGGGCTTGAGGAATGCTAGATTTTTATGCTTCGAACATGGACATATAAATATTTTATCAAACTGAAAGGAAGACAGTTGAGATGCAACTTGAATGAAAGTTTCAACTCCCTCTATAAATTCAACTGTCAATCCTTTTCGACCCGGCAACAATCTGTTATACATCCAATATCTCTCTTCTTGGATAATAATTTGGACGTTGAAGCAAACGTCACCCTATATAGTTATGAAAACATTTATTAGAATATAATAATCTGTATGCTTTTTGTTGATGCTATTCTTCTAGTTGATAAGACTAGAGAGGGGAGTTGAAGGTAAACTTGAACTTTGAATGTTGTTTGTTGTGATCTTTGAATGTTGTTTGTTGTGATTGATGAGTGCCAGTTATTGGAATTTATCCTGATAGGAGGAAGGATACCTTAGTGATGAACCTTCACATTCTTCCTCACCTCCATTCAAATTTGAATGACTTGGTGTACATTAATTCTACTAATACCACACAAGCTTGATTCACTTAGACTAATCAAAACAAGTTGGTTAACTACCTTGATATATGTGCCTATCATCATTTAAACAAAAAAAAAAATTCATACGTACATTTATACTATTTGGTACTTGCAAAAATAACGCAAGCATACTTTTATTCATTAAATCCTCTCCAAATTAAAATAATAATAATAATTAGAATAAAACCACAACACACCTTTAATTTTGTCAAAGTATCAAAGGCTTTATTATGTCACCATCACTATAATACAATAGATTAAAAACATATTTGATTTTTATACTTGATTTTATTAGGTGTAGGACAAGTATCAATTCATTTTAATGATAGATTTTCTAAATACTATTTTTCTATTACAAATAAAAACAAAATTTATTAAAAATAAACTAGAAACACAACTTAGAAATTCAACATTAAGGATATGACGGTGGTTGCCACCCACCGCCGCCGACCACCACAATTTTTGGACTTTACATTGTACCATTTCCTTGTTCGTTCTCATTTTCATCATTCTCTTCACCCTAAACTTAGATTTATGTTGAATTCATTCTAAAGTTAGTATCAAACCTAACACATGCTTATGTCTAGTGGGAAATAAATCTAAACAATTTAGAACTACCAAAATTATAACAATATTTACTATCTAAATCATCCAAAATAACTCTTATGCTCAAGCTTCAAGTATTTAGGAGTGAAAGACGAAAAGGCTCCAAACATTTAAATGAAGGCTCAAATGTTTAGATTGTGGCATCACTCCAAGTAGAGACCATCCAATTTGAAAAAAGTATTGTTATGAGTATAAGTGTATACTCAAAATTGAGTAATGTTCATTCATAGGAGATGATTGAATAACATAATAAATTAATTAAAAGAGCATGATTGAGTCAAATTGAAACTTAACAAAATGTGATACAACCAAGAATCAAAGGGTCCTATTAGGACACTAATAAAGTTCTAAAATCAAAAGAGCATAATTTTTCTATGATTAACTTATTAATCATGTCATTATCAAGTCTAAGGATAATCTAACCAAAAGAGAATGGTTAGTTGAGGGATATTCTAGTCAAAAGAGAATGAATATAATGGAGTACATTCAACCAAAAAAAGGTTGTATAATTAAAAGAGTGTGATTGAATTGAAGGATTAGTTTTGCCAAAACATCATAGTTACTTTCAAATATTGCATAAGTATAGTCGAGTAGATTCAACAAAAAATAGTATAATTGAATTAAGGTAGTATAATCAAAACAGTATGAATAAATTGAAGGATTATTTTAGCCAAAAGAATATGGTTACTTTCAAATATTTTTTAGTTAAGGGAGTATGACTAAGAGGATAAATAGTGCAGTCATTAAGGCATGAAAATACTAAAAGTAGACTATATCAAATGTGCTATGAAAAGTGTTAAATGTTCCTCATTCATAACATAAAATATACCTTAAACTAGGGTTGAAAACTTGAAGTCGGCCGGCGGTTTGGGGTCGGACTGGGTCAGCGAGGTCGGACGTCGGAGTGCCGGTCGGATCTGGGTCAGCGGTCGCAGAAGTTTCGTCGGCGGCGGTCGGAGAACCTTCGTCGGTCGCGGTCGCACGAGCAGAGGCGAGCGGAGGCGAGCGAAACGAGAGAGAAAGAAGGAGAAAGAATGAGATGTGAGTCGCGGGCCTGATCGTTTTAGGGCACTAACCGGCGGTTTTCCGGCGGTCCAAACCCCCGGTACAAAATTACTTATCAACGGCGGTAAAAGCCGCCGCGAAACCGCCGGTTTTATTTATAATCCGGGGGTTTGCCGGCGGTTTCTGGACCGCCGTTAATACCGGCGGTTTAACATATAAAAAACACCGGAAAACCGTCGTTAAGAAACGGCGGTTTAACCGCCGGTGACACCGGCGGCCAATGAACCGCCGCCTGGAACCGCCGGTAATAGCCATTTTTCCTGTAGTGTAAGTCTGCAAAAATAATTTGATAACTAAGTAGAAAATGTTTACTGAAGTTAATAACTTGCTGGATTATGGATATCGAGATGGCTAAGATAGGCTTGATCGACCACTTCTGGCGATCTGGATGTTTTCCAAATCCTATTGGGACGGTGCAAAATTACTCAACCCAAGGATTTTACCCATTCCTAAGTAAGTAAGTCAAGCAGTCTTGTACATAAATTTTCAGTCATCATTTATGAATTAAATGTTTCAATTAGTTCCGTAACAACTAATTGACAACCCCTACAACATGTCATGGTTGGAGATCCCACAGCATCGAGTGGTCATCATGTCAAAGATCACATAGTGACCTCATTATAAATTTGCATTAGCAAAATCTAAAACCTAAGATGAAATGCATCATTTGTTCAGGTCTATGTCCATGAATTTCCACCATTTAGGTTGATGAAAAATAAAAGGATTTTTTTTTTTGTCGGAAAGTCATTTTATGGACTCGGATTTCATTACCCTAGTATATAGGTAGATGGTCCTTAAAGAATTTAATAGCTTGGCAGATGTTCAAAGTTCTATAATAAAAAGAAATAAAATCTATTAATGTTTAAATATTTTATATTAATTTCATCTTAAAATTTATTTTAAAAACCTATAATTTTAAAATATTTGTTAAACAATATAAAAATAATTTAAATTAAATTGTCTTAATTTATAAGGCTTAGGTATCACATTTTTATTTTATTAGTAGATTCTTGTAAGGTTCCTAGTTAAGGATGCTGCAATAAGATCACTACCCTAGCAACGTAGTGTTATGATGAAATCAAAACTCTACCTACTTTGTAATACTAAACACACAATATTAGTAGTTGAGTTATAATAATTTTTGTATGATCCCATCCCATAAAATTTACTGAGATATGATTAGAGAATTGTATTGGTGAATTTAATCATTCACACATAAACAAACTATTTACACCGTTTTTCTTATCTTCATAGTATGTCTCGATTGATGTTGTATTTCGATAGAGAGTTACGTATTTCGGGCGAATTCACACCAAGTTATATTGGCGGGAGGATTAGACCGCTCCTTATCGATGACAATATTTCCCTTGAAATGATAAAACAAAGAATTATGCATGCACCAAGATTAAATTCCACAACAACCACTATTAACCTCACATGTAGTCTTCAAAATAATGGTGGATTTTGTGCGATTCATGTCACCGATGATGAGGTCTGGAGGCTAGAACACAAACTGTTGTTGTATATGTGGAGGTTGAGCAAATTACACCTATCGAGGCTGCTGCACAGGTTCATGCTAACATGTGAGTATCAACCATTGTATTTCACGACCATTTCAATGAACTTGTCCTAAAACATAATTTAACTTTTATGTATTAGGCTCACTCACACATCTGAATCCTTTATGGCTAGTGTAAGAGATATTCTGAGAAATGTTGAAGATGATTTAGATGGTCGTCTTAGTTTACGGGAGCAACCTAGTTATTCGACATGGCAGCTTCCAAGAGTTCAACCTAGACAAAGTGTTGGGGAACATCCATATTGCGACACAAGTAATTATACACAAGCACAAGATATCAACCCCTTAGTGCCTTGCATGTAGCGTAATTCACAAAATGAATATGAAGGATATGAAACGATGAATAAAGATATTACTAATTCATCGAATGATTGTAGCCCAATATTAGACTCCCACATACCTATGGAAGAATTTAACAACACGGAATATAACGGGCAATTGTTCATTGAAGATCACGCAACATAAAATCATGATGGGATAGATGGGATGAACATCAATAATGATTTTGTCGAAACTGTTCGGACAACTCAACAGTTAGATGATGATGAAAATTTTGATGCGCCATGTGTAAACATTGTTAGCTCGATAGAAGCTACTACTCCAATAGAGTTATATGAAGGTCAGATATTTCATACGAAAGCAGATTTGCAAGGCGCAGTTAATGGTTGGTCGATCCTTCATAATGTTCAATTTTTAAATTTAACATCTAACAAAAGTCGATTGAGTATCATTTGTGCCCAACAAGAGAATCGTGATCGTCCCTACCTTTGGCGCTTACATGTTACACGAAGTAAAAGACTAGGTGGGTTATGAAAAATATCTACATGTTGACCTCCACATACATGCACCCACCCTATTTTGGCTAATGGACATCATAATTGCACATCAAAGTTTATATGCAGATAAATTATTCCTATAATTAGACAATAACTAGACATGAAGCCGAAGGAGATCATAACTAGAATGGAGTCAAAGTTTGACATTAAGATTTCATATATGAATGCATGGGACGCACGTAGAAAAGCTATTAAAGCCACTATTGGTAGCTACGAATAATCTTATTATTCTCTTTTTTGTTTTATGGAGGCCTTAAGGTTATCCCAACCGGGCACTGTATACAATATTCATGTCGTACCTCCCGCACGCTTCAAGGCACTTTTTTGGGCATTTGGTCCATCTATATATTGGTGGCAACACTTTAAACCGGTGTTGAGCATGGATGGGACATTCTTGCTTGGAAACTATCGAGGGACCCTCTTGGCAGCCTTAGGCATTGATGAGAATGACATATTGTTTCCACTAGCATTTACAGTGGTGGAATCAGACAGTAATGAATCATGGATTTGGTTCCTACAAAAGCTATAACAACTTCTACCAACTGTTGCTAATCGAGAGAAGTTGTGTATAATTTCTGATAAGCACCCAGGATTTGTACGCGGGTGCAGGGAAGTATTTCCTAATGTTGTTCATAGGCACAGCCTTCGTCACTTACGTGAAAATTTAAAAAGATCGTGCGTCGTTTAGGAACTTCAGATAGTGAGGGCTTGAGTAACAAAATGTATTTTGTAGAAAATACTGATGATTATTCATATTTTAATCGAATGATGGATAAAATTAAAATGACAAAGCATGAGGCATTCAATTGTTTTATTAATGTGACTCTAGTTCTTCTTCTTCAAATCATTTTTTATTTATTTTATGTATTATTATTTTTCTAATAGTAACTGAAATTGCATTTGTTAAATATTTAGCACATAATGTCATCATCATCAAGGACCTCATCAATAAAGCGCTCACCATCAAGAGATTTCCTTCATATTATTCCAAGAAAAAAGTTGATCTATGATGGTACTATTTGATTGACAGAATCTATGTCGTATATGATGGATGAATTCTTGGAGGAGAAAACAAGATTAAATGAAATTTTTTGAAGTTATTTACATGAATGATCTTGGTATGAAGACGGTAGTTTATGGGATACATATCATGAATTTATCAAAAGTCGTCATCCCATGTATGTAGACGGAGAAACAATTACTGATATGGGCTGAAAATTTGTACGACAAAGGTTTAGGGATCATAATGGTCATTTTGCTCCTATAAGTATTCTTAGGACAATAATTGTTGAAATCACACGAACAAATGATGGTTCTGTTGTAGTAAATGTTGAGAATCCGATAACTGATGTGCAACATTGTATTCTTTATAGAAGGTGGCATACTTATCAAGATGCATTTCTATCAGAAAAATATCAAGAGCTGAATATTATATATGGTCAAAAGAAGAATGAGTTCTTAAATATAAAAGATTGACAATACATCCAAAAGCAGTTCACATAAAAAATTTTATGATGTCCAACTTTAACCCAACTCCAAGCGCTTATGCGCATAATACTGAGCCACATGTAATAATAATTTTTTCGATGTTGCTTTCAATCATTATCATATATATTACCGTGAATTTGTGTTCATTAGTTTTCACACTATTTCTAATCCAATTTTTTTCGATGTTCCTTTCAATCATTATCATGTGTACTAACATAAAGTTTTATTTATTTTGCTTCTACGAGTTCGTAACACTTAAGCATCATTACTTAATTTTTTTTAATAATTATTAAATATAACAATGATAACCTAATATATTTAATTAAAAAAAAGGATTACCAAAACAAAATCAAAATCAATTATACATTCTTTTAAATTATTAATATTTTTTAAAACTTTTCTTTAAAAAAAATTATTCTTATTATGTTCATCTCTCAATAACTAATTCACACAATTAAAATTAACTTTAATTATGTATTTTAATACTAATAACATGTATATAAATAACTAAAACAAGAGCTCATGCCAAACCCTGCAATTTCCTTATGAGTTGATGCCAAACGCTCTTCAGCTCATGCCTTAATTTTTTTTTTGGGAAAAATAAAAAAAATTTTGGGAAAAAGCTCATGCCTAACTTATACCCGCTCTACTACACTCTCCATCTGCACG
Organism: Dendrobium officinale; assembly: GCA_019514585.1. Lineage (NCBI taxonomy): Eukaryota > Viridiplantae > Streptophyta > Magnoliopsida > Asparagales > Orchidaceae > Dendrobium > Dendrobium officinale. The sequence continues at coordinate 25,010,617 of CM033684.1, read as the reverse complement.
AAAATAATGGAAGCATTGAATTCCGGCCACTACCTGTGAGATTCGGATATGGTATCCGGAAATGACAAACACAATTGCAGAATAAGCTGGAATACGCCAAACCCTATGAAGGTGACATACTTATCAAGATGCATTTCTATCAGAAAAATATCAAAAGCTGAATATTATATATGGTCAAAAGAAGAATGAGTTCTTAAATATAAAAGATTGACAATACATCCAAAAGCAGTTCACATAAAAAAATTTATGCTGTCCAACTTTAACCCAACTCCAAGCGCTTATGCGCATAATACTGAGCCACATGTAATAATAATTTTTTCGATGTTGCTTTCAATCATTATCATATATATTATAGTGAATTTGTGTTCATTAGTTTTCTTACTATTTCTAATCCAATTTTTTTCGATGTTGCTTTCAATCATTATCATGTGTACTAACATAAAGTTTTATTTATTTTGCTTCTACGAGTTCGTAACACTTAAGCATCATTACTTAATTATTTTTAATAATTATTAAATATAACAATGATAACCTAATATATTTAATTAAAAAAAAAGGATTACCAAAACAAAATCAAAATCAATTATACATTCTTTTAAATTATTAATATTTTTTAAAACTTTTCTTTAAAAAAAATTATTCTTATTATGTTCATCTCTCAATAACTAATTCACACAATTAAAATTAACTTTAATAATGTATTTTAATACTAATAACATGTATATAAATAACTAAAACAAGAGCTGATGCCAAACCCTGCAATTTCCTTATGAGTTGATGCCAAACGCTCTTCAGCTCATGCCTTAATTTTTTTTTTTGGAAAAATAAAAAAAAAATTGGGAAAAAGCTCATGCCTAACTTATACCCGCTCTGCTACACTCCCCATCTGCACGAAAATAATGGAAGCATTGAATTCCGGCAACTACCTGTGAGATTCGGATATGGTATCCGGAAATGACAAACACAATTGCAGAATAAGCTGGAATACGCCAAACCCTATGGCGTACTACATTTAATGCGCCGGATCAGTCGGCGCATTCAAAGAATGTGCCATTTCAATTGGCGCATTCTTTGAATGCGCCGTTTAGGAGCGTGTATTCAAAGAATGCGCTATACTGTTCGGCGTATTAGCTTGTTTTAAAATTTATTTTTGTTTACGCTTCTACTGTTGGCTTCAACAACGCTCGTTCCAAAAATTTGGCCTTAATATTTGAGATGACCCAAAAGCCCGACTTGAACCCGACTTATAAATTTCGGGTTCAAGTTGACATGAACCGAAAACAAGTTAGATTCGAGTTTGAGATTTTGACCCATTTAAAAACCGGGTTGGATTCTGGTTGATCTGGAAACCCAAAAAATGATCTGTGACTTACTTTAAACAGTAAACATTTAAGGATTTCGACCCGTCACCCGCTGGCGCGATTCAATGCGAACTCTCTGCTGTCTTGCAGGTCGCAGTCGCGATTCAACGACATCTTAAGCCAATGTTGTTGTCCCGCTATCGTGCCGCCGACCTCTCCCTCTCCCACCGCTAGAAGCCATCGGTCTGAAGTCTAAAATCTAAACCCTAACCTTAACCCGACACGACCCACCTCTCCCTCTACCGCTGCCTGACGCCTACGCCGCCACCTCTCCCTCTCCCTGTACTGGCCGCCGCCGCCTCTATGGGTCTCCCTACCTCGAGTCAATGACAAATGCATATTTACAGGATTTTGTTGAATATCAGAGTTACGGGTCGGGTCGGGATGACCCAAACTTGAAGCGGCTCAAATTCGGGTTTGAAAAACCCATTCTTAAAAATGGATCGGATTCGGACTGACTCGAATAGTGATCCGATTTTTATAGCCCTAATTTATATGAATCTCCCTAAAAAATTTTGGAAATATGAAATTTAATAAATTTATCCTTGATACGTTATCAAAAAATTATCTTGATCGGACACGAATCTCGAGGCAAAAAATCAAGTTGGAAACTTCAAAAATAAAATATGGGATCATCTAAACTCCAATTTCAGCAAACTTACAGTCAAATTGATCGTCTCGGAATATGAACCCAACGACACCAAATTCAACTCAATCCGAGCCCAAATGCGTCCGAATCAAAGACCCAAAGCGCTGTTGGAAGGTTCAAACTACAATTTTGATTACCAAACGATTTCCAAACATGACATGTTTATAGTCGAATCGAGCGGCTCGACGAGACGAATACAGTAAACCCAAGATCACTGAATTATAATATCATCAAGACCTTCAAATGTCTGATGAACAGTCCATGATCAAGGGAGATTCAATATCGGTCGTCCATCCGAACCACTCCAACTTTACCCTTGATCCTTCTATTTACGGGTCATTCCATTCTAAAAAAACTATAAATAGCCCCTCATTTCACTTGAGAGGGGACCGAAGCAAGAAGAAGAAGAGAAGAAGAAGAAGAAAAGAGTAGGAGGGAAGAAACTCCTCGACCACCGTAGGGATTCTGCCCAACTTCCACGGGACGTTGAAATTTTCCCCGACTTCCAAGTGACATCGAAATTTTTCCCGACTTCCAAGTGACGCCGGAACTCCGTCCGACTTCCAAGTGATGTCATAATTTTGCCTGACTTCTAAGTGACGCCATAATTCTGCCATATTTTCCAATGACGCTTGAACTCTACCCGATCTCCAAGTGACTCTGGAGTTTTGTCTGAATACCATCTAACGCAGGAGTTCTCCCCAGCCGCCGACTGAATTAAGACTTCTATCCAACGACAAACCTCCGCTCGTCACCAGATTTCTACGTGACACCGAACTTCTACCCGTTGTTGGATTTTAGCCAGATAACTATCCAATGTGGGATTTCTATCCATAGTTGGACTTCTACCTAACGTTATCCTTCTGATCTCCGTCGCAAAAAAATGGTCCTTTTGACCTTCATCGCCCAACAGCTATAGTCCTTCTGACCTTTGTCGCATGCCGACTACGATCCTTCTAACTTACGTCGCCCACCGACTACTGTTCTTCCGACCTCCATTGCCAGACAACAATCTTTTTGACCTCCATCACCCGTCTACTACGATCCTTTTGACTTATGTTGCACCCCGACCACAGTCCTTCCAACCCCCATCACCAAACAACATTTTTTATGACCTCCATCGTTCACCGACTATGGTTCTTCCGACTTATGCCGCCCATCGACTACACTCCATCTAACGAAACGAACACGTTAGCAGTAACTCTTTGTATTCTCACCATGTAATGTACTACATATGAAGTACATATAGCCAATACCTTCCTCCCAAGGAAGGCCCTCATTTGTAATCAACTGCAAATACTAGTGGATTCATTCAAAGTAGGCTAGACCCCATGGTTTTCCCCCTTCTCAGAGGTTTTCCACGTAAAAACATTTGGTGTCTCATAAATACTACACCCTCTCTCTTATCTAATTGCGTGCCAGATTTTTGTATAATGCTAAGATGCTAAATTTTATATTTCTCTACCGCCGTAAATACTCCAGGACGCAACAATTTGACATCGTTTATGGGAAAATGATTCCCGACTAAGGGGCAATTATTGCTCCAATCTCTAAAGATCGCTCATATTAACATCCTATTATTAAACATTACAGTATAAATTTTATAAGAACCAGATGCGAACAGGAGGACAATTTTGACTCCAGCCATAGTAAAAAAGATCCTCCAACATCTAAATGATTTCAGGAAAATTCCAGCAAATACAAGAATACTTACAATCAATTATAAGCTCTATACAATCCCTTACTAGACTTTTACTCATTGGGCAAGGTCTTAATCTCGACCTCAAAAAGGCAGTAATGGTCTAAAGATAGACCATTCTCCACATTTGATTTGGGATACACGCGGTGTTCGCCCCCTCCCAATTAAGAAAAAATTAATCAGAGGGGGATTCTCTCAACGTTTTTGATACAAGTTAACTTCATCAAGTAGGGCTATGACATACAACCTCATATATGTCTTACATCCTTGGTGGATTCTCTCGACCTCTTCTACACAGGTTAACATCATCGAGCAGGGCTTTGACATATAACCTCGGATAGGTCTTACATCATTTGTGGATTCTCTTGACCTCTTCTACATATGTTAACATCATTGAGCAGGGCTTTGACATACAATATCATATAGGTCTTACATCCTTGGTGGATTCTCTCGACCTCGTCCACACAGGTTAGCATCATCGAGCAGGGCTATCACATAGAACTTTAAATAGGTCTTACATCCTTGGTGAATTCTCTCGACCTCTTTCACACAGGTTAATGTCATATAGCAGGGCTCTAACATATAACATCGGATATGTCTTACATCATTGGTGGATTCTCTCTACCTCTTCTACACAGGTTAATGTCATCGAGTAGTGCTCTGACATATAACCTCAGATAGATCATATATCCTTAGTAGATTCTCCCAATCTCTTCTATACAAGTTAACGTCATCGAGCAAAGACTCTAACATGCAATCTCTGATTGGTCTTATATCTTATGTGGATTCTCTCGACCTCTTCTACATAGGTTAATGTTATCGAGTAGGGCTCTGACATATAACTTCAGATAGGTCTTACATCCTATATAGATTATATCAACCTTTTTTACATATATTAACATCATCGGGTAATGCTTTGATATACAACCTCAGATATGTATTACATCTTATATGGATTCTCTCGACCTCTTCCATCTAGTTTAACATCATCGAGCAAGGCTCTGGCATACAACCATATATAGGTCATATATTCTTGATGGATTCTCTTGATATCTTTTATAGAGGTCAACATCATCGATCAATATTCTGAGTGAATAATATTATCTCTATAAAGATTTCATGAAAGCAAATTATTGATAAAATTATCACTCGTGCGAAGATTCTTAGTAGGCTAAAAATTCTAAAAAAATACATTATGCAATATATCAAAGTATGTCTCTAAGATGTAATCACAATTCAGCTTCCTCTACATAATAAGTTCTTAACTTCATATATAATAGCATTAGAGTTACATTGCAAAATTGTACATCAAATACATTTTTATAAGAATTTGAAAGTAAAAAGTACATTGTCATCATAAGTACAAACTATTATCATCAAGCAAATTCAAAACAATCAAATATCCTTAGTGGATTTAAGTGACTTTTTCTTTACTACATATCAATACATTTTCTATAACTTCTTATTCAAGGAAAGATTATAATTTGATCTTTAACGAGCCTCAACTCAGTTAACACTATACTTGTGTCGCTAGACGACTAACATAGCACACTACTTTGGCTCATTGAATCAGGGATATCTAATATCGACACACTTCCGTATGAATGCATATTGTCTTAGCAAGATTCCAATGGACATCCGCGATCATCGGCCCTTCGTTTGATATTTGCCAGCGGTCCTTTACTCCAGCCATCATCGGATTATCGCTCGACTCCTACTTGTAATGCACCCTCAAACTTTCTCTTATAGCTATCCACTCGACCGTTGACTGCCAACGAACTTCAACTCGATCGTTTATCGCCGACAAACTTCTTCTCAAATAGCAATAAAATTCTCCCCGTCTACTCATCACTTATGGTTCTCCTCCTGGATACTATTACCACCGGATCTTCTCAAATCACCCTAACATACAAGCAGTAATTTATCTTCTTCTATCAAGGGTTGTCTATTAAGAAGACAGTCTCTCATTGTAACTTCTTCTATACAAGAGAGGGGTATTGAAGCTTGATAGGGGAATGACGCCTATCTCTGACAGTTGAATGCCTCCAATATAAGAAGAAGAACACAAGAGAAGAATAAGGAGAAAAAAAATCCCCTTCTACACAAGAGAGGGGCACTGAAGCTTGATAGGGGAATTTCGCCTATCTGTGATAGTGGAATGCCTCCAATGTAAGAAGAAAAACAAAAAAGAAGAAAATGAATGACTCAAAAAATTTAACTTATACACAAGGAGATGGGTACTAATTTTGTGTTGAAAAAGTCACCTACAAAAAATAAATGAATGCCTCAACTGTAAGAAAGTTGGAATGAGAGAGGAGAAAGAAAATAAATGGATGCAAAAAGTTCAACTTCTACGCAATGAGAGGGGCACTAATTTTGTGTAGGGAAAGTCACCTACAAAAAATAGTGGAATTCCTCAACTATAAGAAAGTTAGAACAAAGGAGGAGAAGGAAAAGGAACGACTCCAAAAATTTTAACTTCCACATAAGGAGAGAGGCTCTGATTTTGTGTAGGGAAAGTCACCTAAAAAAAAAGAAAATGCATCAACTGTAAGAAAGTCAAAGAAAGAAGAGAGAAGAGAAGAATGTGCAATTTTTTCCTTCCATGAAGGGCCTATTTAAAGGGTTAAAAGAGGGGGAAATGATTCAAAATTTGGTGAGAAATTTGCCTCCAAATTATTCAAATTAATTTAAAAAGTTTCTAGAAGCTTTTTCAAATTTATTGGGCCCACATCTAAAATATTTGAATTTTGAAAAAAAAAAGAAAAGAAAATTTGCGGTCCCACTAAAAAAATATTGTTTGCAGATTTTAATGTAGCACACTACTGTAGCAACAGTGGACATTTCAAAATAAGAACATTTTTTAGCTCATTTTACTGTAGCAAAACACTATAGTAGTCCGGTTACCTGTGAAAAACTAAAAAAAAGTATATATATTTATACATAAACGAAACTACAACCGATTTAATAACCGGCTGCCCACTCTAACCGTGCACCCCAAAGGGAGTGCCCTTTCATCACTGACGGTGGTATCCACCGGTGGCCGACAGCGGGCCGGCCATCCAGTTCAACTATCAAGATGTGTTCGGGCTCCGATTTTGGGCTCGAACAATCCAAATTGATCATTTTTGGGTCATCAGATACATTTTCCGACGTTCTAGACTCAATTTTGACACTTTTAGAGGTCAACGGGGCTTCTAAGACCAAGTTTGAGAAAAAAAAAATACATTTTTTGGAACACATTTTTCGACATTCGATCGATTTAAATTGTTGTGACATATATTTTTGGACTCTATACACTTCGACGTCCAAAAATAAAAGGGCAACCGATATGTTATCAAAAAATTATCTTGATCGGACACGAATCTCGAGACAAAAATCAAGTTGGAAACTTCAAAAATAAAATCTATGATCATCTAAACTCCAATTTCAACAAACTTATAGTCAAACTGATTATCTCGGAAATACGAACATAACGACACCAAATTCAACTCTATCCAAGCCCAAATGGGTCCGAATCGAAGACCCAAAGCACTGTTGGAAGGTTCAAACCACAATTTTGATTACTAAACAATTTCCAGATATGACATGCTTATATTACAATTGAGCGGCTCGCCGAGATGAATCCAACGAGCTCAAGATCACCGAATTATAATATCATCAAGACCTTCGAATGTCTGACGAACGGTCCACGATCAAGGGATTCAATATCGGCCGTCCATCCGAACCACTCCACCTTTGCCCTTGATCATCCTCCTATTTACAGGTCATGTCATCCTAAAAAAAATTATAAATAGCCCCTCATTTCTCTTGAGAGGGGACCCAAGCAAGGAGAGAAGAGAAGAAAAGAGCAGGAGGGAAGAAACTCCTCAACCACCACATGGATTTTACCCGACTTCCAAGGAATGCCGAAATTCTGCCCGACTTCCAAGTGACGCTAGAATTCTGCCGAACTTCCAAGTGACACCGAAACTCCGACCGACTTCCAAGTGACGCCGTAATTCCGCTGGACTTCCAAGTGACGTCGAAATTCCTCCAAATTTTACAGTGACGCCGGAACTCTACCCGATCTCCAAGTGACTATGGAGTTTTGCCCTAATATCATCTAACGCCGGAGTTCTCCCCATCCACCGACTGAATTCAGACTTCTACCCAACGACGAACCTCTGCTCGTTGCCATATTTCAACATAATAACGGACTTCTGACCGTTGTTGGATTTTCGCTTGATAACTATGAAATGTGAGATTTCTATCCATAATCGGACTTCTACCTGACGCAGTCCTTCTGATCTCTATCGTCAGATAATGGTCCTTCCGACCTTGGTCGCCCAACGACTATAGTCCTTCAGACCTTTGTTGCTTGCCGACTACGATCCTTCTGACATTCGTCGCCCACCGACTACTACCCTTCCGACCTCCGTTGCCAGACAACGGTCTTTATGACCTCTATCACCAGTCGATTATGATCCTTCCAACTTATGTCGCCCACCGACTACAATCCTTCCGACCTCCGTCGCCAGACAACAGTCTTTATGACCTCCGTCGCCCGCCGACTACTATTCTTCCGACTTATGTCACCCATCGACTACACTCATTCTGACCAAACGAACACGTCAACAATAACTCTTTGTATTCCCACCATATAATGTACTACATATGTACATAGAGCCAAGGTCTTCCCCCCAAGGAATGGTCACATTTATAATTAACTGCAAATACTAGTGGATTCATTCAAACTGAGCTAGGTCCCATGGTTTTTCCCAATTTTATGGGATTTTTTACGTAAAAATCTTGATGTCTTATAAATACTACACCCTCTCTCTTATCTCATTGCGTGCCGAATTTTCGTATAATACTAAGACGTTAAATTTTATATTTCTCTACCGCCGCGAATACTCAAGTATGCAACAATCCTCACACTTTGTTGTGCTAATTTTTTATATTTGGGGAAAAGTGTTACTTGCCCAATTGGAAATCCGTTTCCCGCCAAATAACTGACCTGCTCAGAAGATGGAGTTCTAAACCCTAAAAAAATTGCTTGTTTTTCGGGTGAGTTTTGATCTTCTAATGACCCTGTTGTCGCTCATGGAATCTTCCTCAGATATATGGCCGCCACTCCAGCCTCATGCCAGCAGTGGCGCCACTGTCGAGGAAGAAGACGCCTTTCTTGGGTTCGTGGCGTACGCTAGGTCGATGCTTTTCCCAGACGAATGCATGCTGGAGGACCGCGGATGCGCAGAGGACTTTCATGGGCCGTCCTGGAGCTGGCTTGTCTCCCGTATCTTCAAGACCTGCATTGCATACCCTAGTGGAGTCACTTCCGGGATTCTTCTCTCTGATCTCTTCCAGGTAATCTTAACATTACTGAAATCGCCCTCGTTGTTACCTTCGAACTACAGGACTCCTATATTTGTCATGAAAGACTATCAGGGAACCTAGTGATCCTGCAAGAAGATAGAATATGACGAAACGTTGTGATTCTCGAGTTAATGTGGGCGGTTAATCTTCTTTCACAGGCTTGGTGCGAGCAGCGCAGGTTTTTGACCTCAAAAAAGAATATGGAATGGATGATTCCATTGAAGAGACGACGCAGGAGAAGAAGGCTTCCAAACACAGTCACCATCGATTCAATTTTTGAGAAGAATTTCCTCTCTCCAACTAGCTGTCTGGAAGCGGTAGTTTTGCGTTCCTTTCTTCTTCCAGGTACCGCAAAACCCTTCTTTCTTTCTATCACTTACACCTTAACTTCTATTTTAGAACGGAAAACCTTTTTCCTCCGCTCAAGCTCCTTTTTAATCTGTCCACAGTCACAGAGATTTAAATTTTGTATTGAGGAATCCATTGATGTTTCTATCGATTGTGGAGTAAAACAACATCACTATGAACTGAAAGCATAGACTTTCTCCAGAAATATTGATGTCATTTTTTTCTTCTAACTGTAATTATGGATTTATCTTCTACTTCAATTAAGGAGCGTTGAACTATGTTTTAGACTGCCTAATGACCAATAGTTCAATTTGCACTGACAGAGATAGGGGGTTATTGAACGAAAACTTCATTTGCTTGGTAATTACAAGTTGGGTAACTAATTGGTTTGTGACATAGTTAAATATATTGAACTTTAATGTTATTATTTGGTTTTGTTACTTGTTTAAGAAGTTTACCTTTACCAAAGATTAATTTTAAAGAACGAACCATCCAACTTTTGAGGATCTGTGCATGTGTTTCAATCCCACTAATTGGCGCTCATAGCAAATTGCATATTCTTTAGAATTGTATACAAGAATCATGTAACATCAAGTTTAACTCAAAATTTCTTCTTTCTCAGTTCTCTACTCATCAACATTTAATTTCTAAATAAATTTGAAATAGTTGGCAACAACTTAGAAATCATCTGCACTATCACGACTAAGGAGCTCTTTATTTGAATTGTCGTCAATTCTCTCCCTTGCTCATCTTGTGGAGTCCAATACATTTCAATTTGCATATTCATCATTTATTTCAACAATCTTTTTCTTTCATAATATTTTTTTCATTATTATAAAGATGACATTAGTGCTGTAAACTTTTTAGAGGAGGTGATGGTGACATGTAGCTTTCAAGTGATCCTTGACGGTGGTTACGATGGTGTTGGCTGCGTTGAAGGTGACATGTTGGAGGTTGAGACAACTGAGGGGAAGTTGTTGCGACTCAGGGATGCATGAATGCGTGATTTGTTCGGGATTTTAGTTTATGATTTAGGTAAGCTTTACTAAAAATATATAAACAGGGTGAAGCGTGAGCAACACGCCAGCTGGGGGCTCTTTATTTGAATCATCGTCATAACAAATTATTCTCTCCCTTGCCTCATCTTGTGGAGTCCAATATCTTTCAATTTGCATATTCATCATTTATTTCAGCAATATTTTTCTTTCATAATATTTTTCATTATTATAAATATGACATTAGTGCTGTGAACTTTTTAGAGGTGATGGTGGTATGCAGCTTTCAAGTGATCCTTGACGATGGTTACGATGGTTTTGGCTGCGTAGAAGGTGACATGTTGGAGGTCGAGACAACTGAGGGGAAGTTGTTGCGACTCAGGGATGCATGAATGCATGATTTGTTCGGGGTTTTAGTTTATGATTTAGGTAAGCTTTACTAAAAATATATAAACAGGGTGAAGCATGAGCCGCACACCAGCTAGGGGCTCTTTATTTGAATCGTCGTCATAACAAATTATTCTCTCCCTTGCCTCATCTTGTGGAGTCCAATACCTTTCAATTTGCACATTCATCATTTATTTCAACAATCTTTTTCTTTCGTAATATTTTTCATTATTATAAAGAATTATTATAAAGTTGACATTAGTGCTGTAAACTTTTTAGAGGAGGTGATGGTTGCATGTAGCTTTCAAGTGATCCTTGGTGGTTGTTACGATGGTGTTGGCTGCATTGAAGGTGACAGGTTGGAGGTCGAGACAACTGAGGGGAAGTTATTGCGACTCAAGAATGCATGAATGCGTGATTTGTTCGGGGTTTTAGTTTATGATTTAGGTACGCTTTACTAAAAATATATAAATAGGGTGAAGCGTGAGCCGCATGCCAGTTGGGTGAGGCGCGCCTCAAGGCGGGCCTCAACTAACTTGAAGCGCAAGCCTCATAAAAAAGCTCAAGGCGTGAGTCTCAAAGCATTTTTCATTGAAATTGCACTGAGACGAGCCTCATATTGCGTAATTTTAAATAATGGAAGAAACTTTTGTAACAGAGAAGGAAGGATACTAATAGCAACATTATCAACACCTGCTTCTCCACACCCTATCATTTTATTTGTTGTAGATGTTTGTGCGCCCTCTCAACCTTTGACATATAGAAGATGATTTCTCTATCCATATCTTAAACTTGTACAAAAAGAAATCCTTAATGCACTTCTCTTTTGAAGCTTAATGAAATATTTGATCTCTATACGATCATGGATGAAGGTGAATCTTATTGAAAACAGTAAAAAAGCATCCCAAACAGCTTAAACGCGGTAAATTGAGTGTTTTTATATGATAGCAAATGGAATCCGAAAAAACCAACAGTGCAAACACAAAAATGCATGGTCTGCCAAAAAAGAAGGCATGAATAACTTTCACACTCATTTTTTCCCGGTTTATGAAAGCACCTTTTATAATGTGTGGTTTTTTTTTTTTTCATTATTCTTATAGATATTTGCTTATCTAGCTTTTTTCTAGAATTCAAATGTGGACTAACAATGAATACACTAAACTTATTGCCAGTGAAAGTGTTAAACATCTTACTAAAATTTGTACATGGCAAATGATCAGGTACAAACATATACATGCTCAGTTTGGGGGACCTCTGGAGCTCTTGTACCATTGATCTATATCTACATCGTAGGTAGAGGCGCTAAGCAGTTTCTGCTCAAATATATAAAATACATTTAACGGTGAAGGTTGATACTGTTAGAATCTACCATGATCATGCTATCTCAAATTAGTCATGATTATTATTATTTTTATCCTAACTATTTAGGTTTGGTTACCATCTTTTATTCATTCTTCACTAATCTCTTCGAATAATTTATATTCATATAAACGTAGGCTTCATTTGGGACGACTTTTTTATTGCTTTTTAAAACATATTTTCAGTACAAAAATTAGAAAGCTACTTTAAAAAGTAATAAAAAGCAGTTCCAAATGAAACCTTAGGCTTTTTTTGGAACAACTTTCTTAATGCTTTATAAAGCAATTTTTTCAAACAATTTTTTTTTTCAAAAAATTTTTATACTAAAAAGTTGCTTTAGACAAATAAAAAAGCTGTTCCAGATGAAGCCCTTAATTACTTTCCTTTTTTATTCTCTAGCATTGCTTTATATACTTGTCAAATGGGTGTTTTTTCTATACTTTGTTTTACATGTTAATATCATGAGGGATTTACATATAGACCAATTTATATCATGTTATTTACATATTTAACACTCAAAATTTTAATATTTCATACTTATCATTTATAGACAATTTTAATATCATTTATGTCTATTGTCAACTATATTTGTATCCTTTGACATAATTATTAGTGATCTTTTTAATGCCCAATAATTGGTCTAGAGAATAATCGATCTTAATTATTATTTTATTAATTCAATTGCTTAATCTTTCACTCTAAAAATTATGCAATTATATTTATGTATTTCATAATAATATTAACAAATAACTGATAGTATTATACTTTTTAAAATTAGATATAATATTAAAATTTTATTATACTAATTTTAAGTTTTAAGTACTCTAAATATTTCTTCACTGTCTAAATCACTTATTTTACATATTATAAATAATAAAAAAAATCCAAGCCCATTCCCGCGACTTGCACTACCTCAAGCGCCCGACCACATCCCGGCATGATCCAACTCGCCTTCGATCTCTAGCATTCTTCTCCCGCTCCAGACCAAATCCCCGGACCCCTCGACGATCAAGAAACGAGGGAGTTTCGCACGTGTGCTCACAGAAGAAGGCATGGTTGGATTGGTGGTTGCGGAGAAAGGAGTTCGCTTGGAGAGGAGTCGCACAGGGTCCACAGGGAGCTCCCGGCACAAGGTATCGACCTGACGGCCGACGTGTGAAGCAGGTTGTGGCGGTTGGAAGTTCGCTTGGAGAAAGGCATGGACGTGTCTAACGGTGCGTGGAGGAGAAATGGAGTGGTGAGACGGGTGGATTTAAAGCGGCGGCCTCTCTACGTCTTTCTCTCTCTCTATTCTCTCTCTCTGTACTTTCTTCCACTTTTTCTTCATTTCTCTCTTCTCTATATCTCTTTCTTTCTCATTCACTGTCTCAATCTCCCCCTCGTTTTCCCTCTGTAGTGTTCTCTTTCTACCCGCCACCTAATTCTCTCTTACTATGTATCTCTCTACTTTTCTAGTTCTTTATATCTCTCTTTTTCTCCTCTAACCCACTCCCACTTTTTCTCTCTATTTCACTCTCTTTTTCTCTCTTCTTCTTTTGCTCTTACAGCCCATTTTGCCTCTTTCTCTCTCTTCCTCCCTTTCTCTCTCATTTTCTCTTTCACTCCTCTTACATACTTTCATTCTCCCCTTTCACTCTCTAAAGAGAAGAAAATGTAAAGTGGGATTTACATACCTATCACTTTATTTCATGTTATTCACATATCTAATGCTTGAAACTTTAATATTACATGTCTACTATCTACAAAAAAAATATAGGTGCATGGAATAAGGTATTAAAGTTTATAGGATGGTTCATATTATAAGAATAAAATATATGAGTGATATATTTAATATTAAGATTTTATATGAGTGATAAGAATGTAATATTAAAGTTTTAAGTGTAATATTAAAAAAAAAAAAGAGAAATAAAAGAAAAAAAGTAAAATATAATTGTGCCTTCGCCTCATCTTCTTGCAGCATATATATCGTCATTATTTTGCATGAAATGTATAATCCCCAACAAGCCATACCTCTACTTAAGTACTCGTATGCGTTTTGGCCCCACTAGACCTATTACCACTAAAATTATACTCCATATATTCGGTTTTAGATCTACTCAAACGAAAACCTTTAGACTCTAAGGTTGATCTCCATAATTCGAGTTTATCTTCAACTCCCTCTCTAGTCTTATCAACAAGATAAAAAGATAAATATAGGCCTAAAAAGATTTGGTTAGAAAATATTAGAAATCGCCTTTCTTTATTAGATTTAAATGATAATTTGACTCTTAATAAGACACAATGGAGTAAAAGAATTCATGTAGCCGACCCCACGTAGTGGGATAAAGGCTTGATGTTGTTGTTGTTGTTGAGGTCTATTTTACATGTCAAGAATACACCAACACGCTGCCTGACTTAGTTCTCATTTTGACATGCCCAACAATCCAGATACTACCATCTAGTTGAATCCGATAGTGGGATTTTAAAGAAGGGACGGGAAATCCTCCTTACAGGATGCAGTCTACGGCCCGCCATGGAAGGATCTGGTCACCATCGTCTTTTGCCAACAGAGTATTTGGTGATATTATTAGATGAGGTAATGTTTACTGCTGATGTATGACATTTTGTTTTTATTTTATTTAATTTCCTTCAACTCTACGAAAAAATGTCTTACTTGTCAAAGTTGTTCTACTCACTGTCAAATTCCTACAATGGTTTCAGACTATTGTTAAATTGATTGAATTTACAGTTTTGTACCAGTTTTTGTTGTCTCGTATTTGTCAAAAATCATAAATTGAGAAAATGGTGAAAGAAATGCTAGAAATTGGAATAATTGGAAAAAGCTGAAGTTCGCTCTCTTGACCAGTATTTTTGGCATGCAATGACAATACATGGCGATTTTGTATTGATTATTAAGCTTTAAATTGAGTGACTATACTAGATCGCTTTGGATGAATTGATAGAAGAGTTACATGGTGCTTTCGTATTTTCTAAACTGGAACTGTATTCCGCTTACCATTAGATTCATATTGTTGAATTTTATTTAAAATGGCCTTTTGAACAGGAGGGATATTATGAACGTGTTGCAATGCCATTTGGATTAACAAATGAACTAGCGACATTTCAATCAATGTTTAAGTCCTTTGTACATTTACGATGTTTTGCTTTGGTATTTTTTTGATGATATATTGGTATGATGTAAGTCTCAAGAAGCCCATGTCTTAAATGTTCTCAAAAAAAGCATGTGTTGTTCATCAAACCTTACCATTGTCCTTTTACTCAACTATATTGATTATTTGGGTCATATTATATCTGCCAGAGAGAATCATATCCAGAATCATATCCTAACAAGTTAGATGACCACCATTGAAATCCATTAAATAATTACGAGGGTTTTTGGGCCTAATCTGATATTATCACAAGTTCGTCCATCACTATGCTTTAAATGCAGTTCTTTTAGCATTACTATAGGCAAGCGACAAATTGATATGGATAGCGGCGACTTAAAAAACAATTCTTAAACAAGTGATGACATCCTTAACAGTTTTGGAACTCCTAGATTTAACACCATTCATAGTTGACAGATGTTTTTGGTGTCTCCATCAGCGCAATGTTCAAAACTCTCATCCTATAGCATTTTTTGTAAGAAACTCACTTTGTCTATGCAAAAGGCACCAACTTACACAAGGGAGTTATATGCGATAACCTAAGTATAATTGGTCGTTGCCCATACTTTTGGGCAATCAATTTACAATCCTTATGAATCAGTGTAGCATTCATGAGCTTACGCAACAAGTAATTTAAACACCGGAACAACAATGGTTTTTGGTGAAACTATTGGGCTTTGACTACACTATCGAGTACAATTCGGTTGCATCAAATTGATGCTTTATCAAGAAAGCATTACCTGAGACAGATGCATCTCTAAGAGTCAACTCTACACAACAACATGGCAATTGCTTACTTAACAAAATAGAGTACAACCTTGATCAAATTTGTTCAAAAACAAAAATATTGCCAGTAATGCAGAAACTTTATTTTTAAAATTTATCACATTACGAGTGATTTAATTTATGTTTAAAAAATAATTGTATTGATCTTGGCATCCACGTTAAAACTTGTGATATTAATAGAACTTCACCATAGACCCATAGCCAAAGACGGCCCTGAGAGAGGAAGCGAGGGGGTTGTAGGGCTACGCATGTTCATGCTCCATTTTAATGGCCAAAACGTCAATTTGCGTGCTCTTGTCCGATTTGCCAACAAGCTAAATATGATTGATGGGCAAAGATTGAGTGGATTATTACAACTACTATCAATTCCTCATGCAACTTGGGAAAAATTTTCAATTGATTTCATTATAGGATTTACCCAAATCATATGGCAAGATAGTAATTTTGGTAGTCATTGATTGACTTTCCAAGCATGCTCCATTACAGGTCAATTTTCAGCATTCATGGTGGAAACAATGTTTGTTTATGATATTTGTAAGTTACATGGTATACCGCCTGTTTTTCTTTCAAATCATGATCATATTGTTATGAGTTCTTTTTGGTCGGAACTATTTTGCCATATTTGCACTGCTTAAAGTCATAGTAGTTCTTGCCATCTAGATTCAGATGATCAAACTGAGGTTACAAACCATGATTTAGAATCATATTTGAGAAGTTTTGCTATGAATTCTCTATTTGAATGGGTGAAATTTCTATCCTGGGCAGAATTTTCATGTAATAAAACATATACATCCTTAGGTTTATTCCCATTCCGGGTGGTTTATGGTATAGCATTGCTCTTGATTTTTCCGGGTGCTTTATGGGAGATTTAATTGACTATTATATAACCGCTCGAAAAAAAAAATAAAAAATCTTACATTATACTTGCTTCGCCGCTCGCACGAGTAGTGACAAACTCTAGTTGCTTGCATGCTACTTCAGCTCTTCCCCGCTAGTAGTTCAAACTCTGCAATCCCTCGTTGTTCTTATCGTATATCTCACTCACATGGGAATCAAAACGATAACTAGCATTGTAAATAATAATAATAATAAATTATAATATTTTTACTAAAATATCCCTCTCAAATTATGAATAATGGTAGAGTTGTAGCATTATCCATCAAGTTAGACCTTTTTTTAGCAGTATGATCAAATTAGATTAATTTTCAATTTTTGAAGGACTCTTTTGAGGCGGAATGAAACTCTTGGACTACATTTGGCACTTATTAGTAGTCGGGGGACTATTTTGAGCTTTTTATTGGAGTAATAATTTGAATCCAGTCAAGCTAAGATACAAATATAATTTGAGGACAGGTAGGATGGATGACATATTATGTTACCAAGTATGGTTTTTATAATGTAATGCATGGAGTTTCTTGGCTAAATTTGATTTTTATAGTTTAGCTTTATTCAGTTGGATTAATGTGGACCTAGTTGTATTCAATTGAGGCGGTTATAACTATTTCCAGCTGCCATATGACAATTATACTTCTGCAACCTGATTTGGATAACGTTAAAAAAAATCTATCAGAAACTTGCACAGCTTTTTCAGTTATTTTCTATTATTTTCAGAGTTTCGACTCTATTTGTGAGTTATTTTTAGAGTTTCAGACCTATTTGGGAGTGCCAAGAAGCTCAAATTGCTTGTAAATTGGGACTGGGATTCCATCACGTTGTTTTTCGTCATACTCTTGTTTACGTCAGGTAATTTGTTCAGAGACCAATGGGAAGTAAAATATCTACCCTATTCTTTAGCTTATTCTGCACTTTGATGCTATTTTTTGAACTTAAGATTGTTTGATTTATAGCAAAATACGCATTCAAGCATGTAAAGCAACAAGCACAAAATGACATGATCCAGGTTTGTAGGATGATTCTTCTAGTTGACGAGAGTCTGAAAAAATGCACATCTAGTCATTCAGTTATAGTTGAAAATTGGAACTATAATGTGCAGCATTGCTTGACTTTTTAACAATAAAAATATAATTTTTTCCCGTAAGACTTGGCCAATTTTCCAATCACCTTTTCTTCCGTGCATTTGATCCTATGGAAGGGCACGCTATTTTCTATTTGGAGACTGTTGTAACTTGTAATTGTTATTATCATATTTGACTAAACAATGATAATTATGCGGTGGATCCCTTAATATTAAGACTTCGTTTGAGACGGCTTTTTTATTGCTTCTTAAAATGAAGTTTCAATACAAAAATTAAAGTTTTTGAACTAAGATTCCGTTTTATGAATCAATAAAAAAGCCGTTACAATCGAAGCCTAAATTGTGCCTCCTAATGTGGTGCATGTGCTGTTCTTTTCCGCACTTCAGTAATGATGTTGTTTCTATTCATTTTTCTGATTGTTTGTTCGCTCGCAAACAACATTTCCTTCTCCATGTGGATATCCATGTGCTTGTTAAATTTAATTTTTTTTGTCACTTTATTATTTGTTTTACTTCTTCATATGCTATAACTAAATATTGACATATATGTCATAATATTTTCATTTTTTATTAAAATATTAGCCCTCTTGTAATAACCTGTTAATCATTCATATTTTTTTAACATAAACAATGTTTTGAAAACTGGCTAAAGGCAACTAATGTTATTATTGCTTTTTTCATGAATTTAATTTATTGTTTTGTCTTTGATATGCACATGAGGTCACCTTTTGTCACATCTCATTTTGACTCCTACACTCAATCTAGAGTGTAACAGAAAATGAGAATCTGAATATTTTGTCTACTTACTTACACCCATTCTGAAACACTAATATCAAAATTAAATAAGTAAAAAGTAGTATATTCAAACTATCATAACATAACTAATCATAACACATCAAGATTTTCATAATATGAATCATATATAATATACCTAAAATAAAATGCACATCTCAGTTGAAATACAAACCTTTATTAAAACCTTTAAAATTTACTTACATACTCAAAAGTTTGCACAGCTATCATTCATATTAATGGGGACATCAGATCGTGGAAGGTCTATCAGATACGTGGCCGTCGATCTACGACCACGATTGAGTCATTGTATTTCTGATTTGTTTTATGTATTTTTTATTTATGATGTCATATTGTATTTGCTTTATTAGTTTTATGTTGTACCTTTTTATTAAGGGAGGTCATATGTAAGCCCTAGGGGTATGGTCGTCCTTTTATGTTTTGAGTCATTGTAAGAGGCTATTTATAGTCCCATTGTTATTCTTTTCAAGTTAATAAATGAATGATAAATATTTTTTCTTTGCTTGAGTTCTTTGTGAGACTTGAGAGTGCTTGGGAGAGAGATCCCTAGGAGAGGAAAATTGGATCACCCACCAACTTTTGAGACGGCCGGGTTTGTGGTTCTTCTCCTTCTTTATCTAATTTTTCCTCTTCTTCATCACCTACTCGCCGGCCTACGGCCCTCCCCAAAACCCCAAGCAGCCGGCCACCTAATTCTCCCACCACCCCCATCAGTTTCACCCCAACCCCACCCAACCGTCGGCCACCATACCTGCCCCCTAGTTTCCCACCTCCCCTTTGAGTTATTGCCTATTTTAGATTGATTTAATTTGGGGTAGATTTTGAATTCAAATTCATTCAATTTGAAATTTAAAATCTTTCCTAAATTACTAAATCTAACTTAGGAAAATTTTCCAAATTAAACCCTATTTGAATCTCAAATCAATTAGGATTTAATTACAACTTTCCTAAATTCTAAATCTTAAAATAGCAATTCAAATCTCTCCCATAAATCCCTCCTAGCCCAATCATGCACCCCCCTCCCCCCCTCAATTAAATCCATTTGGATTTTTTTTTCCAAATTCCCCACCCTTCCTTATTTAACTCCACTTAATTTTGGAAAGTATTTGAATTTGAAATAAATCAAATTTAGATTTCAAATCTTTCATATTTCCCTTAATCCTATTTTTGGAAGGGTTCTAATTTAAATCAATCAATCAAATCATGATGGATTGATTAATTAAATCTCTAATTTCAAATACATTGCATTTAGACACTTGCTCACCTTCTTTTACTTGGCCTAACCCCCCCATGCCCCACCTATTAATTTCTTTCCCAAAATAAAGCTTCCCGTATTGGAATTAAATTCAAATTAATTCCTAAATGGAAGCGCTTACTTTCCTTCCTTACCTCAATGATCAAAGATCTGTGGACCATGCCATGACAGATCTATTTTTCTCTTGTCTGACTCAACCACAGACAGGGAAGATTGATCTGAGCTCGTTCAATCAGGGAGGGTGCCCTCTTCCTTGTTCCAGTGGTGTGGTCTCACAATCCTGTCAGCAAGCGAGAGTCATAGTTGTTGGGTGAGAAAAGTAGAGGGTTGCGTTAGGTCCCAAGTCATGTATGAGAAAAGTGGAGGGATGCGTTAGGTTGTCGACAATCAACGTAAAACTTGTCGATTAATAATGACAAGAATCCTTTAAGAAATTGTGTTAAGGCTAGGGCGTCCCTTGGAAGCGACGCGCTGTATGGCCTGAATACAACGACAAGTGTGCAAGGGCCGTTGCACCGGCGCCCGGGTGCAGTGTTAAATAGGCAAGGGTTCCCACATCAAGGACGGATGTGGGAAAATAAGCTAGTTTATGAAACTAAAATTAGAATAGGAACTTGGAATATAGGTTCCCTTACAGGAAAATTAATGGAATTAATAGATATTATGATTCATAGGAAGATAAATATTTTGTGCATTCAGGAAACTAAATGGGTTGGAGAGAAGGCTAAGAAAATTGATAGTTTAGGATTTAAATTTTGGTATTCGGGTAGGAGTCGTACTAGAAATGGTGTAGGTATTATTATAGATAAGAGTTTGAAGGATAATGTTATAAAAATTAATAGGATTGAAGATAGAATTTTAACTTAAAGATTGTTGTTGAGGATAAGATTTTTAATATTATAATTGCTTATGCTCCTCAAGTTGGTTTGGATATGAGTTCTAAATTAAATTTTTGGAATGACTTAGAAGAATTATTACAAAAGATACCTCTAGAAGAAAGAGTTCTTATTGGAGGAGATTTAAATGGACATGTTAGTAGAGAGGTAGATGATTTTAAAAACATTCATGTTGGCTATGGTTTTGGAACAATAAATGAAGGTAGCAAGACCATATTAGATTTTTGTTTAGCTTATAATTTTTCAATTGCTAATACCTTATTTAAGAAAAAGAATGAGTATCTCATCACTTATAAAATGGATATAGTACAACCTAGATTGACTATTTTCTTATAAGAAAATTAGATCGTTTAGATTGCAAAGATTATAAAGTTATTTAGAGTGAAATTTATGTACCAAACATCGATTATTAGTTTTAGAATTTAAGATAAAGGGGCAGATAATAAAAAATAAAGTAAAATGATATTCTAGTATTAGATGAGGGCATTTAAAGAATATTAACAAAAATATTTTTGAGAGTAAGATTTTAGATCTTAAGGTTTTATCTGTGCATGAGGATGCTAATGTTATGTGGGAAAAAATGGCTAGTGATATTGAGCATATTGCAAAAGATGTGCTTGGAGTATCAAAGGGAAAAACTCCTAATAGTAAAAATAGTTGGTGGTGGAATCCAAATTTGCAAGAAAAGATTGAATAAGAAAATTTGTTATAAAAATTGGTTTAATTTTAAAAATTTTGATAATTGGGAAAGATTTAAAGAAACTCGTAAGGAATCTAAAAAAGCAATATGCGATGCAAAGACCTTAGCTTTTAGTGATTTATATAATAGATTAGATACTAAGGAGGAAGAAAGGTATATGTATAAGTTAGCCAAGCAAAGAGATAGGAGTAGTAAGGAATTAGTTCAAGTGAAGTGTATTAAGGATGAAGATCAAAAATACTTTTCTTAGAAGTTGATATTCAACAAAGGTGGATGAGATATTTTGCTAAACTTTTTAATGAAAATTGTGAAAATAATATTGACTATAGTGACCTTAGCACCCTAAATGAAAATAAAGATTTTTGTTTTTATCGGCGTATTAATAAAACCGAAGTTAGTGAGGCTTTAAAGAAAATGAAGGGTGAAAAAGCTGTTGGACCTGATGATATTCCAATAGAGGTGTGGAAATGCTTAGGAGATGAAGGAATTTCTTGGTTTACTAAACTTTTTAATACTATTTTGAAGCCAGATGAGTGGAGAATGAGTGTGTTAATTCCTATTTTTAAGAATAAAGGTGATGCATAAGATTGTGCGAATTATAGAGGAATTAAGTTAATGTGTCATACTTTAAAACTATGGGAGCGAGTTATGGAGCATAGGTTGCGACTTGATACTAATATTTCTCAAACTCAATTTGGATTCATGCTGGGTAGGTCGAATATGGAAGCCATACATTTATTAAGAGGTTTGATGGAGAAATATAGAAAAAATAAGGAGGATCTACATATGATATTTATTGATTTAGAAAAAGCATATATATATATATATATAAAGCATATGATAAAGTTCCAAGAGAAGTGCTATGGAGAGTTCTTGAAAAGAAAAGAGTTAATAATGCTTATATTCAAATCATTAAAGATATGTATGCAGGAGCTATTATTTGTGTTCAAACACAAGGTGGTTTGACCAAGTATTTTCCTATTTCGGTTGGGTTACATCAAGGATCAGCTTTAAGCCCATATCTTTTTGCTTTAGTCATGGATGTTCTCACTAGACATTTGCAAGAGGATGTACCTTGGTGTATGCTTTTTGCTGATGATATTCTTCTTGTTGATAAGACTAGAGAGGGAGTTGAAAGTAAACTTGAATTATAGAGGTCAACATTAGAGACTAAAGGTTTTCGCTTGAGTAGATCTAAAACGGAATATATGGAGTGCAATTTTAGTAGTAATAGACCTAGTGAGAAGATTGTGACTTTGAGCGATCAAGGCATTAATAAGAGTACACGTTTTTGATATCTTGGATCTATTGTTCAGAATGATGGTGAAATAGATGGAGATATTATCAGCAGAATTCAAGTTGGATGGTTGAAGTGGAGAAATGCATCGGGCTTGTTGTGTGATAGAAAAGTTCCCCTCAAACTTAAGGGAAAATTCTATAAGATGGTAGTGAGGCCTGCAATGCTTTATGGTGCTGAATGTTGGCCATTAAAAGAGAAGCATAATACTAAGTTAAGTGTGGCAGAGATGAGGATGCTCAGGTGGATGAGTGACTTTACCCTTGAAGATAGGATACGAAATGAACATATACGTGAAAAGGTTGGAGTAGCTCCGGTAGAAGATAATATTAGAGAGAGTCGCCTTAGGTTTGGTCACATAAAACGACGGCCTTCCAAATACCCGGTTAGGAGAGTAGAGATATTAGATTTGACTTATGTTAAGAAAGGTAGAGGCATACCAAAAAAGTCTTGGTTATAAAATATTAGGAATGACCTTTCTTTATTAGATTTAAATGAGAAGTTGAGCTTTAATAGGATACAATGGAGAAAAAGGATTCATGTAGCCGACCCCACGTAGTGGGATAAAGGCTTGTTGTTGTTGTAAACTTACCTCGTCAGGTCTTTTGCCTTTACTTGTGCGGGACTATCCCTCATATGTAACTTATTGAACCTTCCCAATATCATTCCTTTTAACCATGATGACATATGCTATTGTCGTTAATATTCCATGAATCATATATGCTCATACAAGAATAGATTGGAATAAATTGAAATAAGTACTAAAGTAAGCATAACAAATATGAATTTGCAATTATATAAATTTTTTATTATTTTCTATAGCATTGTTTGGGTATCACATCTCGTTTTTCAGAATAGTCGGATTATTTGGTTCACCTGAAGTATCCTGACCTCTTTTCCTTTTGTACACTATTTCCACTAAACTTCTCATTCAACCCAAAATTTCTTGCCTGAATTTAGTAATTAGCCATGCCAGAATCCAGCCAACAGCTTTTGTTTTTTTCTACTTTTTTCTGGTTTTAACAACAACCACCAAAATCGTTTCCTTACTCCTATTTCCCTAGCTGGAATCAACGAAACTGTAACAACAAACAGCAACTGCAGCATTCCCTTCCCTCTTTTCTTTCTTGAATTCAGCAATACATCTGTTTTCAGCCCTATAAAACTGCCTACAACAATCTTATGTTGGATTTTTCAACAAATTTGAGCATATTAGCTCTCACCTCAGCTAAATTCAAGCCTAGCAAACTGATTTCAGTAATCCTACATTAGTAATATCATCTAATTTAAGCAAACCACATCTCATTTCAACTAAATAACAAGTTTAGCCATTAATTACAGCATCTACTTAACTTCTCTTTACCTTAATTTGCTGATTTTTTTCTTCTATAGCAGCCTAAAGCAGCAAATCCAGCAATCTCCCTCCGAGCTTCTTACGGCTAGCTTCAGCACTCGACAACCACAGCAATACGAATGGAAAAAAATATGAAGGAACTGGCACTGAATTAAGGCTTACGGCAACTTCCTAATATAATATTATATTTAGTATTCCACTAACTGCTCTTTATCCTATTCCAGCCGCATGATTCAAATCCGCCATTGAATGCTTTGCTAAGCGGTAAGCTACAGTAAAAAAATAAAATAATGAAATGACTGGTAATAATCATAATTTAAGAGTTAATTAACTTATTTCAATATTTTAATTTCAAATAATCATTATTGAATATTAAACATTTATTCATGTAATAGTTATACAAATATACAATTGAATTATACCATAATAATTTACATATGCTATTATACATTAAAAAGCTTGGAATTAAAAGTAGGCTTTAATGAAACTAAATGAATATTTAGAGGAAGTTATGCTTACATTATTTTGAATAATTTGGGCATTATACCTTCAGTCTATCTTAGATATATGCTTGAGCAAAGAATTGGTGTTCCCAACCGATTTCTACTCCAAAAATAAATGAGATGTTGGCCTGATATTCATTGTTTAGTTTCTTTGGTAGAAAATCAACTTAATTTTGTATATTAAACTAGCAAAAGTACAAGTCAATACTAACTGGTTTGAAGGTAAAAGACAATAACATTAATTGCAGTGAGGAGGGAGATAAGATGATAATGCCATGTTTTCTAAAAAATATGGATTTAGGCTTAAGAAGGTTATATGCACTGTATAAAGTATATTAGAAGTTAATTGTACAGCTTACTACCTATAAAAAAGGCTGTGTTTTGAAGCTCTCATTCCGATTTAAGAAGGAAAATCCATATTTAAGAAGAAAAGGCCTGCAAGTGCTCATATTGTGCATAATCGTATAGTAATTTGGATAAGATTGGAATTATCTGACTGTATTGGCATTTGTGGCGTTTGCGCGTTCAAATACTTTTATGTGGAAGATAAATTGAAACTATGTTTTACGTGTGCATATATATATATATGTATATATATATGTTTTGTTTTTTTCCTGTGGACTTGCTTTTGCTATCTGCTATGATTATTTAAACTATTTAAAGCAGGATCAAGATGAAGATGCTATGTTATTGGGTGCTCGGTTCTGCACAGATTCTTTCTCCAGCATATCGCATGATACAGTTAAAGATGGTGCTGCATTTTCTTTATTTGCAAGGCAAGTTTATTTATTTTATCAAGCAGCTCACAGGTTTCATAAAATAATGATCATCAAGTAATCGTCTTTTCCTTACCTCTACCATCCTTTTTAAGGGGCGAAAATATCACATTCATAAGTTAGATTTTGATATACTTCTGCTCCTCGGAGGTTCCTTAACTAAATTCATTCACCTGCTGCTTAACTAATCTAATGATGCATAATAGCCTTTACATTTTTGTATGTTGAATCTATAGCCTTGAATCTATAGCGGCAAGATGTTAAGAATTTACTATAAACTCCATTTACCTGCTTCTTACAAGGAAACGATAGAGAAAATGCAAGGATATGTATTCCTCATGCTTTTAGTAGAAACTTTCCTACCTATGAGACATTGGCATTGGTTGAAATGCTTCTTATTTTGGAGCACGTGGAAAATATAAATGTATGAGCACACAAATAGCTATTAAACTTTGAATAGATGTTGAACTCATTGAGAAAGTTAGTTATTCATTTTTATAGTTATTGTGATGGGGACATCAGATTATGGAAGGTTTATCAGAGGCGTGGCCGTCGATCTGCTATCACGATTGAGTCATTATATTTTTGATTTATTTCATGTATTTTCTTATTTACGATGTCGTATCATATTTGTTTTATTTAGTTTCCTGTTGTACCCTTTTATTAAGGGACGTCGTATGTAAGCCCTAAGTGCGTTGTCGTCTTTTCTATTTTTTGAGTCTTATGTAAGAGGCTATTTAAAGCCGCTATGTTGCTCTTTGCAAGTTAATGAATGATCAAGTAAAATTTTTCGTTTCTCTTGTTTGGCTTCTCATGAGAGCTTGAGAGTTTGGAGTGAAATCCCTAGGAGAGGGAGAATTGTGTAATACCCACCAACTTAGACGAGTCGGGTTCGTGGTTTTCTTCCCTATCTCTTTTCTTTCCCCTCCCACCACCACCACCGGCCATCATTGCATCCAAGCCCTTCTCCCTCCCCAAGCCATCTCCTCTCCCCGAACGAGCTCCACAAACATCCCAACTAGCCGCCGGCCCCTTCACCCGAATCCCCCTCTACCCGCCGGCCCTCGCCCCCTTTCCTCTTTGATTTCCATTGCCTAATTTGGATTGGAATAATTGGGACAGATTTTGAATTCAAATTTAATCAATTTGAAATTTAAAGTCTTTCTTAAATTATTAAATCTATTTGTGGGCTCCGAAAATTCGGCCTCGGCCTCCGCTCGCTTTTCTTATTCGGCGAGGGAGTTTTAACGAACTAAGTTCCGAGGTAAATTTTGGAAGGCAGATGGGTTTGTAGATAAGACACTACCCAGAGATTTCGCCCTCATTTTGCGAGGACTTTATGATCTGAGTTCTGGTTTCCTATAGGCGCAAGCCCCTATAGTTAATTACCCCTCCCGATCACAAGAGAGAACTTTCGATTAAGGCTAGTCATCGATCAGATACGTAGAGATACGTGTTATCTGGCATATAGTAGCAGCAATAGGTTTGGAATTTGGAGAACTGGATTGGATATTGGTAGAATTTGGATTTGAAAATTGGGTTTGGATTTGAGAAGTTGGGTTGAAAGTTTGGAAATTTGAAAGGTTTGATATTTAAAATAGAAATTGCACCATCTAGCACTTAAAGCGGATGGTGGGGGAATGGATGATGGACCCGATCAAGATCCCATGGTTCCGTCGTCCCGGGCCATCGTGGTCCCTGGTCTACTTAGTCAGAGGAGGTAGTCGACCCAACCTGACAGAAGGATCCTTGTCGGCAGCCATGGGTTGCTTCGTCCAAGGAGACCTTGTAGACCTGGGTTGGATGTCTGTCTAAGGGGACAAATTTGAATCCACCTTAGCTGACAGAGGGCTTTGTGCCTTATCAATCATATCCTATTGATTCATATCTCAGGGATTTGATGCCAATAAGGAGCGTATTGGCGTTGGCCATAACCGGTATATCGTGGTGCCATTTGGTGGCAAAACCACTCGGTTCAGAGGACCCCGGGTCATAACCGTTTATCCTGCGGTGCCATTTGGCAGCAAACCGCCGGTTAGAGGACACGTACCACGTCCTTACTGGCAGGAGACTGTTTGAGAATGGATCCTAATGATATTTTCGACTAGGCATTTCGCTCTTTTGTGAGCTGAAGTAAATTTTAATTTGTCCACCTCGGCAAACTGTTGCGGAGGGCGGATGAATTTTGCTTTAGGTGTTGGGATGGTTGAATTTCAAATTTTAAATATCTGGACTTTGGAATTTGTTGGATTTTGGCATTGTGGGTAGAGCTTGGAAGACATTTGGATATTTAGGGGACATTGGAAAATATTTGGAAACCCCTCCTGTTGAGATCTGCATTCAACACGGCCATCATCGGGGTGTTTGGAGGTCATTTCCATTTGTTGATTAAACCTTGTCGACCCTATCAACTTATTGATGGGGGATCGGGTTTCTCGTAGGCTTTGTGCCTACGTTGATGAATTTTCTTTATTTTAGGCATTGAAGGCCTAAAAAGAATGTATTTGAACAAATACACCGGTCGCTACGACCGTGTATCTATTTGATAGTTCGAACCCTGTCGACTCCTATTGATCCGTATAGAAGGATCAGGTTCTTTAGGCTTCATGCCTTTGTTTACGAATTTTCTTGATTTTAGGCCTTGAAGGCCGAATATGAATGTTGTAGACGCCTTCTGTCTGCTTGTATCAGTGTTGCAGATCCGGTGGCGCTCATCTTGATATTGACTCCCCCTTTCTCATTCACCGGGGGTAGGACTTTCTGAATTTTAGAGTCAATGACTGTTGATTTGGAAAGAACTCCTTTTAGGCTCAGCGTTGAGGACTTGTCATTTCTGGTATTTGTGGGTACCAGAGCTGTTTTCTTCTTAAATATAGAACTAAGAAGAGACTTTGGAACCCCAGGAAGTTTGGTTCTAATTTGTTCAAACATTTCCCCCCTTCTGCCAGGGGGTGTCCTTTTTCGTACATCGGGCTGCCTTTGTACCCGGTGTGTGCTTGAAGATCTTGACCACCAATGTCGTAGGTGATATCAATACTTGTGTCCACAGTGGTTCGTCGTGCCTACGATATATCCACTGTTGTTATCCACAAGCTGTTTGTAGCCATTTGCAGGGGGCCGTTGTATCCACTACGACCTCCTGAAGGTATTTGTAGGAGACCCGTTGTATTCACTAAGAGCTCCTGGAATTGTTCGTAGGAGATGTACTTGTGTCCACAGTGTTTCATTGTACATATACAACATACACACTGTTGTTATCCACAAGTATTTATTTGCTGGAGGTCAGTTGTATCTGCTACGACCTCCTAGTAGTATTCGTAGGAGAGCCCTTGTCTTTGCATTGAAACCACCTTTCACCAATCTCAGGTGGGGGTGTTGTTGGGTTGCACTTGCTTGTAGAAGTGGGTCCTACATCATTGGTCTCCCGCATCGCCATCTCAATCAACGGGCGTTTGTAGGAATTGTTGTAGGAATTCATGCATCGAGGTCTTGTAATTTGAATTTCCTCATGCATGATTCAAACTTTGTCCTTGTATGTGTTTGGATCCAAGTTTAGTTTCATTCAGACTTGAATTCATCAAGTTTACAAGTCCACTATTCTTCGTATAGGTCCTCTGCTCATTTTAGTTCAAGTTTTGTGCATTTTTGTTCGAGTACAGGTCTTCTATATTGTTGCCCAAGAAGGTCTTCGAATTGTTCAAGTCTTTGTACATTTCAGTGAAAATTTCGGCAGCACCCCGGCATATCCCCCGTTTGGGGGAAAATTGGGGAGCTGGGCCTTCCCACCACGCTACTAGAGCGTGTATGGTAGGTGTCCGTAGACACCGCGGCCGTAGTAATTTTCATCCCACCACGCTACAAGAGCGTGTATGGGGCCTTCAGTAGTACCCGTACCAGAACAGCAGTGACTCCCAGAACAGCAGTGACTCCCCACCACGCTACAAGAGCGTGTATAGGGCTCTCCCACCTCGTCGTATGCGTCGCACCGGGCTCCCTCCTACCGTGCTACAAGAGCGCGTATAGGTGGTTCTCCGGTCCGCTGCAAACGTCGAGAATGGGATTTCGGAACATCATACCTTTCGTAACAGTCGTCGGCGGTGTCGGTGTCGAGGTCGAGGACCGTCCCCACCACGCTACAAGAGCGTGTATAGGGCTTACCCGCCTCGTCGTATGCTTCGCACCGGGCTCCCTCCTACCGTGCTACAAGAGCGCGTATAGGTGGTTCTCCGGTCTGCTGCAAACGTCGAGAACGGGGTTTAAGTTAGAAATTTTATACCTTGAAGACCCGGCGGTGGAGGCAGTGTCGGCTCGAGGATCGAGGCAAGAGGGGCAAGCATCTCTTTCTTCTTTTTTTTTTTAATTATAATATTAATTAATTAATCAAAATTAATTAACAAATCATTTTTAATTAATTATTTATAATTAACTATAATTAATTAATGTAATTAATTAAAATTTATTAAAATTAATTAAAATTATTAATTATAATTAATCTTTAATTAATTATAACTAATTAAAATTAATTAATTTAAATAGATTATAATTAATTAATAATAATTAATCTTATAAATTATAATTAATTAACCTTAATTTAATTAAAATTAATTATAATTAATTTGATTAATTATAATAATTTTAATTGAAATTAAATATAATTAATCATAATAATTAATTAAAAATAATAATTAATTAGAATTAATTAAACAATTATAATAATTTTTTTTTGGTAGATTTACGAGATTTGGCCGGAGTAGCGTGCTGAAGCTAGAAAGTTACCTTCACAGGCGGCGAGCTCCCCCTATTCCGATCAAATAGGAAGGGAAAGTCGGTCGAAGGAGCGAAGTCGACTGGCCAAGAAGGGGCTGAAGTAGCGACGGGATCGAGTGGAGGAGCTACGGGATTTGGCCGAGACAGCGCACGAAAGGGAGATCGTTAACTTCACAGCGAGCGGCTCCCGCTGTTGCTGCTTCCGATCACAATGTTGTAACTTCCGGTCCAGTGGGGTGGGAGCGACGCCAAGGGAGCGAAGTCGTTCAGTCACGGAGGAGCCGAAGTAGCGATCAAAAGAGAGAAAGTTGTCTTCACTGCGGGCGAGCTCCGTCGTCGCCTCCAATCAAAATGTCGTAACTTCGATCCGACAGAGAAGGGAGGCCGGCGGGTAGTGAAGTCGAATGCCCAGGAGGGAGCCGAAGACGCGATCGAGAGGGAGGAAGTCACCTTTGCAGTCGGCGAGCTCCTTTTCTTGCTTCCGATCAAAGTGTCGTAACTTCTTCTCCAGCGAGAGGGAAAAGAAATCGCAGAGCGAGAGAGATGTCGGGAGAGAGATGTCGGGAGAGAGATTCAGAGAAAGAGCCAGAGAATGAGTCGTTAACACGACGTAGAGGGACATCCGATCGTGCGAGGTCGTGGGCGACGACGTGCTGAATTCGGCGCCGGACAGGTACGTGGATTTTAATATTTTTTTTTTGTTTTATACGGCAGGTTAACACTATTTTAGGGAAGTTTCTAAATTAACTCTATTTGAATTTCAATTTTAAATTGGAGTTAATTTAAATCTTTCCTAATTCCTAAAAGCCAAATTAAGCAAGCATTAAGACTTGCATTTAATCCCTCCTTCCCCCTTGATGCCGCCGGCCCCACTTCAATAAATCCAAGTGGATTTATTTCCAAACTCCCCCACCCTTCCCTATTTACTTCCGCTTGCTTTTGGAAAGTATTTGAATTTGAAATTAAACCCAATCTAGATTTCAAATCTTTCCTATTTCTTCTTAATCCTTTTTGGAAGGATCCTAAATTAAATCAATCAATCAATTCATGATGGATTGATTAAATTAAATCCATAATTCCAAATACATTGCGTCTAGACACTTGCCCCCTTCTCTTGCTTGGCCGAAAGGCCCGAAACCCCCCATGCCCCCACCTCTTGATTTCTTTCTCAAATTAAAGCTTCTCCTATTGGAATTAAAATTCAAGTTAATTTCTAATCCCTCCAATTGAAAATCTGAAATTTATTTCAGATTTTTCACTTGTTCTTCCCTACTTAACCTACTACTTCTCCCCAACCCTCTTCCCTTGGCCGGCCACACCTTGTCATCCCACTTCAAGTTGAAGAAAAACTTCTTTCTCTTCAAAACAGTTCGAGATTACTAGCACCCCTTGGAGGAGATTATCATTTAGCCTCTATGAATGGCCGATCCCAACACTGATTACGGACTTGTGTTCGACGAACACGATTTCGTGCATATCCTCCATTCAACCTTCTTCAACGTCAACCCGAGGGTCGATTACACATTTGAGGACTACATAGAGTGCATCTTGGACACTTTGGTTGAAGCTATTGAAGAACAATTGGAGATCGTCGAGTGGAAGATTGCTGCCGATCCTTAGCGAAGGTTTTCCGTTCCTCCTCCTCTTGTGTTTCTTAAGTCTAACCTTTTCTTGTGAGTTGTGAGTTGATTGTAGTCATGAAGGATATGCTCGCCCGATTCTGCTAAGCTTAGTAAACATAGGATTTGAGTGCATTCATTTGTTTGCTAGTCTTATTCTTAGACTAGGGATTTTGTTGAGAACTACTATTTGACATAATGTTGTTTTCTACGTTACGTTGAAGATTCAAATCTTTTGGATGTGTAACTTAGCCTAAATGAAAGTGACCCATTTCAAGTTTTGATTCGTTGTTTTAGTTGCTAAAAGTTTCTTTGTTATTTCTCTAATTAAGAACTTGTGCAATTTCTTAATACAATCATTTCAAGCATCATAGTTCTACATCATATTGTCATTTAATAGGGGTATCACTATTGGTCCACTCAGTGAATGTTAGACGGTGGATACGTTGTATCGTTATGAGAAACATCGGAAAACCTAGTTGTTGTTTTGAAATAATATTTTAGGATCTCATCGTGTATATGCTAGAACATTGTGTTTTTTAAAAAAATTTATTTTTTTATTCTTATTGTTGGGAGGAATCCAACTACTCTTATGGTAAATATAGAGCGATCTCAGTGGATAATTGTGAAAAGTGAAGGACCAAATTTGAGTTTGATAAAACACATCAGTCTAATTATTTAGTATACTCCACCACTCACTACAATTCAGCCATGATGGAATTCTAAATTATAATTAATTGACCAAGATGGAAGAAGAGCTAAATTAGGTTTGTTCAAATACACAAGATGGAAGAAGGCTTGCTCCTTGAAGGTTCCACTAGTTAATTGCCAAATTTATCATAATCAAATACTGCATTTAATGATGCAGAAGCGTTTATTTTTTTCATGTTGAATCTATTGCCTTGTAGCACATCAAGATGTTGTTGCTTTTTCATATCCATTGTCTATTACTTCCATTAACTGCCAAATTAAAACTTTTTCAGTTGTTGACAAATTCCATTTTATTATAGGCAGCCACTATGACTAGGAACGACAAAGAAAATGCAAGATGTGTATTCCCCATGCTTTTACTTGAAACTTTTCTATCAATGACACCTTGGCATGGGTTAAAATGCTTTTTATTTTGGAGCATGTGGAAAGTATAGCTTTATGGCACACAAATAACTATTAAACTTTGAATGGATTTTGAACTCATAAAAAATTGAGTTAACCATTTTCATAGTTATTGTCAGTGGACCGGGCATCACTATTTTCGTCCTCAGTGAATGCCACTTGTTGGATATGTTGTATCATTATGAGAAAGAAAAGAAAACACAATCAAAGTTTTGAAATAATATTAACATTTCATATGCTATGACAATTTGTTCCTTTTATTATTGTTATTTATGAGAGGAATCCAACTACTTTTTGGTAATATAGAAAAATCTTAGTGGATAATTTTGGAAGTGAGGGACCTAAGTATGTGCTCGTTAAATTATGTCATTCTAATTTAGATATACTCCATTACATTGTACAATTTAGGCACGATTGGATTCTAAAGTATACTTTATTGATTAAGATGGAAAAAGAGCTAAATTAGTTTGCTGAAATATCGAGGCAAGGGGTTTGGATTTCCCCCACCTACCCCCAATATCATTCAAATTTAGATATACTCCATCACTCACTACAATTTAGTCATGATTTTGATTCTACAGTATAGTTATTGATGGAGATGGAAAAAGAGATAAACTAGTCTTCTTCGAATACCTAATGCAAGGGGTTTAGATTTTGATGTACTTATGTTCCTTGAGCGTTCCTATCACACCCCATCTGGATTTAGACGATGAAGTAGAATGAGGTATAATGAATCTGATGTATACAGAGCTATAGATTGAATCAATGTTGAATATAATTATGCATACATTTATTCTAAGAATAAACATTCTTGTATAATAGGTTTATTTAATGCTTTAATATGATCATGTTTATTGACATGAGTATATATGATATGAATTATCTATCTGCATGCAAATAATTATATCTCAGGAGTTTCCAGAAAGAATGATTGATCAGTCATCCATGCCAGATACAGAAATATGAATGAATGAGAGAAATAAGTCTAAGAAACTTCAAGATATTATGCATTTGATCTCATAAATAGTAGATAAAATGACATATATGGAGAAATCTTCTAATAGCAGTGGACCCAGATCTGAAAGTGACGGTGAAGTGGATTGCCATTTAAAGTTATTTCATACTTTTAAACTGTTAGTATTCAAAGGTGCAAGTGATTTAATAGTGGCTAAAGATTGGTTGTTAAAGATAGGGAAGATCCTAGATGGTATGATCTGTCCTGAAAAAAAAAAAACATTGACCACATTTGTTTTAGAAGGAGAAGCAGAAAGATGGTGGAAAACACAACATAGAGAAAAAATTGGATAGATACTTATCACTAGCATACAGTGGGATGATTTTGTGAGAGTATTCAGAGCTGGTTCATTCCTACTTCAACTAGATTAGCTTTGCAAGACAAATTCTTCAATCTGACTCAGGGTTCAAAAACAATTATGCTATACAAATTGAGTTCACTTTGTTGTCCCGTTATGCACCTCATTATGTTAGCACCTAGGAGGAGAAGTGCTACAGATTCTTGGGAGGCCTCAAGGATCAGTTGTGACTCGCATTGGCACCTTTTGATATTAGTGAATTCTTAATCTTAGTGGAGAGAGCCAAAAAGATTGAAAATGAGCTGCTTTTCTTTAAGCACAGTTAGGAGCATCAACAAATATATAAAAGGAAGTTGTTTGAAAAAAATGATCAATTCAAAAATAAGAAGCCAAGATATGAGGATAAGCAAAGCAGAGTCAATTTGAAAAGCCTTTGTGTGAGCAGTGTGGGACCCGACATTCTGGTCAGTGTTTGGTGGGATTTTGGAAGATGTTTCAGATGCGGTGAGTTGGGTCATCGCAAGGTGGATTGCCCTCAAGAGAGATGAACTAATGCCAGGCCACATAGATATCATAGGTATCAGGAACATGCACAACATAAAAGATATCTGGAAGGCAATCAGGTAGGAAAAACTCAGTTTCAGAGAAGGCCAGCAATGCAAGGAAAACAATCAGTTCAGCTAAAAGGAGAAACATCAGATGTTAAAGGTAATCAACCTTTAATAGCTATAATGTTTGCTATTACACCCCTAGAGGCTAAGGATTCAGATAAAGTGGTTACATGTATAGTTTTGATTTCCAATAAATTTGACAGAGTTCTTTTTGATTGTGATGCATCCCATTCATTCATTTATGAAGAATTCTATTCTGATTTATCTTTTGAGACTGCATGTTTTATACATACTTTGTGTGTTATGATGCCTATGAGGGATAGTTTATCTGCTAATAGGACGTGTCTTATGAATTTGGATATTCAGGATCAGAATTTTTTAACAGAATTGATTTTAGTGCCTATCAAAACTTTTGAGATCATTTTGGAAATGGATTGGCTAGTTAAATATTTTGCTACAATTGAATGTTAGAAGAAAATAATAAAATTTAATTTACCCATCAAGAGACCTATTTTCCCTATAAGAAGAATGCAATATCATCTCTAGTTAGTGCAATGAAGATGGGTAAATATATAATAAGGGGAGAGTTAGTGTTCTTAGCTAAAATGGATGTTTTAAATAAAGATGTACAATCATTACATAATGTTCCAGTTGTCTATGAATTTTCAGATGTATTTTTTGAAGAATTACTTGGATTACCACCTGAAAGAGAAGTTGAATTTGACATATATAATTGCAACCAGTAACATCAGCAATTTACAACTCTCCTTATAGGATTGCCCCAAAAGAATTGTAGGAGTTAAAAACTCAAGTACATGAATGGATGGATAAGGGATTTATCAGGACTAGTCATTCACCTTAGAATGTACTTGTACTTTTTGTTAAGAAGACATATGGATCCATGAGAATATGTATTGATTACAGAGAGCCGAATAAAGTGACTATCAAGAATAAATATCCATTACCTTAAATAAATGACTTATTTGATCAGTTAGTAGGTGCCACAATATTTTTTAGAATTAATTTAAAATTATGATATCATCAAATGAGAGTTAAAGAAGCAGATGTCAGTAGAACAACTTTTGGGACCAAGTATGATCATTTTGAGTTCAGAGTCATATCATTTGGGTTAACAAATGCTCATGCTATCTTTATGGATATGATGAATCATATTTTCAAAAACTTGCTATCTTTATGGATTTGATGAATCATATTTTCAAAACTACATAGATAAGTTTGTGATTATTTTCATTAATGACATTTTGATATACTTGATGACTGATGAGGAGCTTGTTAAACATTTTAGAATAGTTTTGGAGACATTGAGGAAAAATTAGCTGTATACAAAATATTTAAAATGTGAATTTTAATTAAAGAATATTTCCTTCTTAGGGCATCTTATTAGTGGTGAAAGAATTTCAGTAGACCTACTAAAAGTAAAATCAATTGTGGAATGACCTACACCAAAAAAATTGTTATAAAGGTTCGCAGCTTTTTAAGATTGGCAAGATACTATAAAAAGTTTGTTAAAGGATTTTCATTGATTATTATGCCTTTATCCAAGCTAATGAAGAAAGTGGTAAAATTTGAATGGACAACTGAATATTAGAAAAGCTTTCAGGCATTAAAATGCATCTGACTACACACTAGTATTGACACTTCCCTCTGGAGCAAAAGGATTTCAAATTTATAGTGATGCTTTTTTGAAGGGTTTGGGATGTGTTCTAATACGGAATATAAATGTGATTGCATATGCGTCAAGACAGTTGAAATCCCATTAAAGAAATTATTCCACTCATGATTTAGAGTTAGCTACAGTGGTATTTACTTTGAAGATTTGGAGACATCTGTATGGGATAATATATAAAATTTTTATTGATCATCATAGCTTAAAACATATATTTTCGCAGAAAGAACTCAATCTGAGATAGAAAAGATGGTTGAAACTTATCAAAGATTATGATGTGGATATTGAGTATTGTCCTGGAAAAGCTAGTATTGTGGTTGATGCTTTGAGTCGCAAATCTACAAGAATGATGAACTGGATGATTACTCAAGAGGTTCAATTGATCAAGAAAATGAAAAATATGTAATTGGAGATTAAAGATTTAAAAATTGTGGAATATTTGTATCAGATGACAATAAAATTCACTTTAATTGATTGTATCAAAGAAGCTTAAAAGCTCAATAGTGAATCTTCAAAATTGATGGAGCAAGCCCGATCAGGGAAATGACTAGATCTTTTTGTTGATGTTGATGGAATCATTAAGCCCAAATTTCAGTTGTGGGTACCAGTGATACGAATTTAAGATAGGAAATTTTGTAAGAAGCTCATCATTTTGGCTACACAATTTATCTAGTTGTACCATGATGTATAGAGACTTGAAATTAATATTTTGGTGGCCATGTATGAAGTGTAAAGCATGTCAAATTGTGAAAGTTGAATATCAACAATCAAGTAGATTATTGCAATCACTATCTATCCTAGAGTGGAAATGAGAAGAAATTGCAATGAATTTTGTTATGGGATTTTCTAAATTTAGATAGGAACATGATAAAATTTGGGTAATTATTGATAGATTGACAAAATCAACTCACTTTTTGCCTATCAAGCAAATGGATGTAGTAGACAAATTGGCATGCTTGTATGTGAAAGAGATTGTCAGATTGCATGTCATTGAAAAAGTTATCATTTTAGATAGAGATGATAGGTTCACTTCTAGGCCATGGAAAAGCATTCATAAAAGCTTGGTCATAAATATGCATTTTAGTACAGCTTTTTATCCTTACACTGATAGTTAATATTAAAAAAACCATTCCGGTACTAGAAGACTTGTTGAGATTATGTTATTTAGATTTTAGAGGTAGCTGGTTGGATTACATACCGCTGATCGAATATTCCTATAACAATAGCTACCAATCAAGTATACATATGGCACAATATGAAGCACTATGGTAGAAAGTGCAGAACTCCCTTAACTTGGGTTGAGGTAGGAGAAAGACAGTTAATGGGTTCAAAGCTAGTTGATGAAGCAACAACAACAACAACAACAACAACATCAAGCCTTTATCCCACTACGTGGGGTCGGCTACATGAATCCTTTTTCTCCATTGTGTCCTATTAAAAGTCAAATTCTCGTTTAAATCTAATAAAGAAAGGTCATTCCTAATATTTTCTAACCAAGTCTTTTTAGGTCTACTCCTACCTTTCTTAACATAAGTCAAATCTAATACCTCTACTCTCCTAACCGGGTCATCGCAAGGCCGCCGTTTTATGTGACCAAACCATCTAAGGCGACTTTCTCTAATCTTATCTTCTACTGGAGCTACTCCAACCTTTTCACGTATATGCTCATTTCGTATCCTATCTCTAAGGGTAAAGCCACTCATCCACCTGAGCATCCTCTCTGCCACACTTAACTTAGTATTATGCTTCTCTTTTAAAGGCCAACATTCGACACCATAAAGCATTGCAGGCCTCACTACCATCTTATAGAATTTTCCCTTAAGTTTGAGGGGTACATTTCTATCACATAACAAGCCCGATGCATTCCTCCACTTCAACCATCCAACTTGAATTCTGCTGATAATATCCCCATCTATTTCACCATCGCTCTGAACAATAGATCCAAGATATCTAAAACGTGTACTCTTATTAATGACTTGATCGCCCAAAGTCACAATCCCCTCACTAGGTCTATTACTACTAAAATTACACTCCATATATTCCGTTTTAGATCTACTCAAGCGAAAACCTTTAGACTCTAAGGTTGACCTCCATAATTCAAGTTTACCTTCAACTCCCTCTCTAGTCTTATCAACAAGAAGAATATCATCAGCAAAAAGCATACACCAAGGTACATCCTCTTGCAAATGTCTAGTGAGAACATCCATGACTAAAGTAAAAAGATATGGGCTTAAGGCTGATCCTTGATGTAACCCAATCGAAATAGGAAAATACTTGGTCAATCCACCTTGTGTTTGAACACAAGTAATAGCTCCTGCATACATATCTTTAATGATTTGAATATAAGCATTATTGACTCCTTTCTTTTCAAGAACTCTCCATAGCACTTCTCTTGGGACTTTATCATATGCTTTTTCTAAATCAATAAATATCATATGTAGATCCTCCTTATTTTCTCTATATTTCTCCATCAAACCTCTTAATAAATGTATGGCTTCCATAGTCGACCTACCCGGCATGAATCCAAATTGATTTTGAGAAACATTAGTATCACGCCGCAACCTATGCTCCAAAACTCGCTCCCATAGTTTTAAAGTATGACACATTAACTTAATACCTCTATAATTCGCACAATCTTGTACATCACCTTTATTCTTAAAAATAGGAATTAACACACTCATTCTCCACTTATCTGGCATCTTCTTAGTCTTCAAAATAGTATTAAAAAGTTTAGTAAGCCATGAAATTCCTTCATCTCCTAAGCATTTCCACACCTCTATTGGAATATCATCAGGTCCAACAGCTTTTCCACCCTTCATTTTCTTTAAAGCCTCTCTAACTTCAGTTTTACTAATACGCCGATAAAAACATAAATCTTTATTTTCATCTAGGGTGCTAAGGTCACTATAGTCAATCTTATTTTCACAATCTTCATTAAAAAATTTAGCAAAATATCTCATCCATCTTTGTTGAATATCATCTTCTAAGAAAAGTATTTTTGATCTTCATCTTTAATACACTTCACTTGAACTAAATCCTTACTACTCCTATCTCTTTGTTTGGCTAACTTATACATATATCTTTCTTTCTCCCTCTTTAGTATCTAATCTATTATATAAATCACTAAAAGCTAATGCCTTTGCATCGCATATTGCTTTCTTAGCATCCTTACGAGCCACTTTATATATTTCCCAATTATCAGAATTTTTAAAATTAAACCAATTTTTATAACAAAGCTTCTTATTTTTAATTTTTTCTTGCACATTAGGATTCCACCACCAACTATTTTTACTATTGGGAGCTTTTCCCTTTGATACTCCAAGGACATCTTTTGCAATATTCTTAATATCAGTAGCCACTTTTTCCCACATAATATTAGCATCCTCATGCACAGACAAAATCTTAAGATCTAAAATCTTATTTCCAAAAATATTTTTGTTAATATTCTTTAAATGCCCCCATTTAATCCTAGAAAATTGTTTTACTTTATTTTTATTTTATGCCCCTTTATCTTAAAGTCCAAAACTAATAAACGATGTTGGGTACATAAATTTTCACTCGGAATAACTTTACAATCTTTGCAATCTAAACGATTTAATTTTCTAATAAGAAAATAGTCAATCTGGGTTGTATTATATCCATTTTTATAAGTGATGAGATGCTCATTCCTTTTCTTAAATAAGGTATTAGCAATTACAAAATTATAAGCTAAACAAAAATCCAATATGGTCTTGCCACCTTCATTCGTCGTTCCAAATCCATGGCCACCATGAATGCTTTTAAAATCATCTACCTCTTTACCAACATGTCCATTTAAATCTCCTCCAATAAAAACTCTTTCTTCAAGAGGTATATTTTGTATTAATTCTTCTAAGTCATTTCAAAAATTTAATTTAGAACTCATATCCAAACCTACTTGAGGAGCATAAGCACTTATAATATTAACAATCTTATCATCAACAACAATTTTTAAAGCTATAATTCTATCTCCAATCCTATTAATTTTTATAACATTATCCTTTAAACTCTTATCTATAATAACACCTATACCATTTCTAGTACGACTCCTACCCGAATACCAAAATTTAAATCCTAAACTATCAATTTCCTTAGCCTTATCTCCAACCCATTTAGTTTCATGAATGCACAAAATATTTAACTTCCTATGAATCATAATATTTATTAATTCCATTAATTTTCCTGTAAGGGAACCTATATTCCAAGTTCCTATCTTAATTTTAGAAAGCTAGTTGATGAAGCAACAAAAAAAAATCGGATTAATCAGAGACATGTTAAAAGCTACTCATGATCACCATAAAAATTATTATGACCCCAAGCACAGAGCAGTAAAGTTTAAAGTGGGTGACTTTGTATTCTTGAAGGTTAAGCCTTTAAAAGGTATAACTAGGTTTGGACATGGAGACAAATTGAATCCTAGATATTGAACCTTTTGAAATCATTGAGAAAATTGGCAATGTTGCTTACAGACTTGCTCTTTTAGATGACTTGTCAGATATACATTATATTTTTCATGTGTCACTGCTAAGGAAATGGGTTACAAATGCCGTTAGAGAATGTCACATGATAAAATTGAGCTACAGAAGAATCTGACTTATACTGAAGAACTAGGAAGAATACTAGATTTTGATACTAAACAGCTTAGAAATCTCAGATTTCTTATGTTATAGTGAAATGAAAATATATGTAAGAAAATGATGCAACTTGAGAAAGGGAAGAAGACATTAGATGGAGATTCTCTCATTTGTTTGAAGACCACTAAGACAATGAATTTCAAGGACAAAATGTAAATAAAAATGGGTGGATTATAATACCCAAAATTTCAAAATATAAATTTCTATTTTGACATAATAATTTCATTAAATAACAAACCTATTAGTAAGATATATATATATATATATATATATAAACTTAAGTATTTTTTGTTAAAATTTAACTCACAGTAATGTTTTCTTCTGTTTGTATATCATTTCTACTACATACTACTAATTAATTTTATATTAATGTTGCTGTACCTAGCCCACTTAAATATTCATGCATTGACTGATTTTCTTAATTCATCTGCACTTCCATCTTACAGCTGAGATTGGTGATTGTTGTTAGTAGGAAGGGGTAGTGGAGTAGGTGTTGTGAAAATAATAGTATACTATTATTGAGTTAAGCATTTTCTTCAACCATTTTATTTTATTTTCTTGTTTCCCACCTGGCAGAGACTTCAGAATTCTGTAGTTCGGAAGTTGTTCGTGAGGAGTTGGGAGGAAAACTTTTGGAGACTGCTACTGTAGGAAGCTGTGGAGGATAAAAGATATAAGGAAATAACCTATTTAATATTGTTGGTTGTTGTTTATTGAAGATAACAGTTGAAATACTGTTATGGGCTGAAGCAAAAATTGAAATTCAATTTTGAAAGTTCAATTAGAGGTTATAGAATTATTGCATTTATTAATTTTGAAATTATAGGTGTTGAAATCTATTGGCTATTGCTGAATTACAACATGTGAATGCTGTATGTTGCTGTGAATCAATGCAATTAGCTATTATTAGTTAAAATCTAAAATCATGTAAGAGTAGTTGAAAGCTAATATACCATTATTTGCAGATGTTGTTGTGATAATTAAGGATTGTTTTTGTTAGATATAAAAACAAGGCAGTGAAGCAGGGAAAGAAGTTTAGGAGAGGAAAGAGAATTTTGAATGGAATGAAGAATGATACAATTGAGATAATTTATAAGATATTCATATTACTTATTTTATTTATTTATTAGCATGTGTAAATAAAGAAATGTATGTTTTAGGTGGTGTATACAAGGAAAAGAAAACAAGACCTAGAAGAATGAATTCCAAGTGAAGTGAGATAAACAAATAATACATAGAAAATAATAAAAATTTTATATATTTGTGAATTTATAATTGTTATGTTTATGAGCATTCTAATTTCAATTTATGCATGTAATTATTGATTCATTAATTAGTAACTACAATAGCATAATTTATGATTATTACAACTGAATGATATTAGAAAGATGAAATAAGTCATATATGGGTAATAACTTGTACAAGTAAAGGCGTCAGATCTGACGAGATAAGCCTATAATTTCAAAATTCTTGAAGTTGAGAATTCCGACTCAATCTTGAATGAAAAATCATCTTTAATTTTAAATGTTGGAATTTCGGATCCAACCTTGAATTGAAAAGCTGAAAAAGTGCAGAAGTCTATAGCTATAATATGATTTATTTAAAGTTGTTGAATAATTAATAAGATATAATTTATGTTATGCCTTTTTTATGATCAGTATTGAATTCTAATATGTTCTAAATTAATTATTATTTATAATAATATTATTTA
Source organism: Dendrobium officinale (assembly GCA_019514585.1). NCBI lineage: Eukaryota > Viridiplantae > Streptophyta > Magnoliopsida > Asparagales > Orchidaceae > Dendrobium > Dendrobium officinale. The sequence goes on along the minus strand of CM033684.1, from coordinate 24,967,487 downwards.
TTTTACATTGCTTGGGTATTTCATTAAGCCAGAGCTCATTAGTAGCGGTTGTTCTGTAGGAAAATGGAAGGAGTTTATAAAGCATTAGTTAAAAATGATGACTATCCCTTTTGGTGTGCATACCATTTGGGTATATATAGAGGTCCAAGTGGAGGCTGTATAAAGACTTTTGAGACATCTAAATACATTTTTATAAAGTTTTAATAAAGCTCCATATTTCTTTTGGATTCTATTTGAAGTTTAATTGATGTATATTACATGTTTCATATTGTTAAGTATAAAACTTCATATGTTAAGAAAATTTAAATAGATTATTCTTTACTCATGTGATTCTGATAAAAGTAACTCAAACTAATTTTTATTAAGGAGTCTATTTAGAATTTTTTTTTCTGTTATACCTCAAATTGACTATTAGGGGGGTTAAAATGGGGTGTGATAGAAATTGGTATCAGAGCTTAAATTTAAAATATTAAATGGAAACATAATTGAATTTAGACAATGAAGTAGGATGATATATAATAAATCTGATATATATAGAGCTATAATTATCACACCTCATTTTGACCCTCATTGCAGTCAACCTAGAGTATAATAGAGAAGGAAATTCTAAATAAATCATTTTTTACTAAAAATCAATATGAGATATTTTTATTAAAATCAGATGAGTAAAAACTAAATATATTTAGACTTTGTTAACATATCAAGCTTTATACTTAACAATAGAAAACATATAATATATCTCAATTAAATTTCAAATATAATCCAAAAGAAATACAAAAATTTATTAAAACTTTTTATAAAATTTATTTACATATCACAAAAGTCTTTATACAGCCTTCACTTAGACTTTTATATACACCCAAAATATATGTACACAAAAAAGAACAGTCACACTTTTTTGTTTAATGTCTTATGAGCTCCTTCCACTTTCTTATAGGACAATCACTATTAATGAGCTAGAGTGAATGAAATACACAAGCTATGTAAAAGAAATAATAATAATATTATTAACAATTAATTTAAAACACATTAAAATTCCATACTAATCATAAGAAATGCATAACATTATTTTATATCTTATTAATTGTTTAACAATTTTAAGCAAGTCATATGATAACTATAGACTTTTGAACCATTCCAACTTTTCAATTTATGGTTGGATCCGAATTCTCAATTTTTAGGATTGAATCTGCTCTTTCATTCAAGGTTGGGTCTGAATTTCCAGCATTTAAAATTTTAAGAGTCTAGGTTTATCTCATTAGGTCTTGCGCCTTTACTTGTGCATGCATATTTCTTATATATGACTTATTTCATCTTTTTAATACCATTCAATTTTAACAATCATAAATCATTCTATTGTAGTCACTAATTAAAGAATCAACAATTACATACATAAACTGAAATTATTGTGCTCATAAACATAACAGTTATGAATTTACAAATATATAAATTTTTTATTATTTTTTATGCATTCTTTTGGTATCTCATCTCACTTGGAATTCAATCTTCTAGGTTTTCTTTTCTTTTCTTTTTAAAAGGTTGGAGTAGCTCCAGTGAAAGATAAAATTAAAGTGTCACCTTAGATGGTTTGATCACATTAAATGAAGGCCTTTCGATGACCCAGTAAGAAAGTTGTGGTATTATATTTGATTTATGTTAAGAAAGGTAGATGTAGACCTAAAAAGACTTGGTTAAAAAATATTAGAAATGATATTTCTTTATTATATTTAAATGAGAATTTGACTTTTAACTAGACACAATGGCGAAAAAGATTCATGTAGCCGACCCCACGTAGTGGGACAAAGGCTTGATGTTGTTATCCTTGTCCCATTTCTCTTCTAAACAAGTAGTTGGAGGTAGAAATATGAAATAAAAAGAAGAAGAGGCTTTAAGTTAGTGAAAATAGAGAAGGAAAAAAGAAAAGATAGAGAAGAAGAAAGAAGAGAAGAAGAAGAGGGGAAGAAGGAATAGAAGAATAAAAAAGAGAAGAAGAAAAGGAGGAGGAGGAGAAGAAAAAGAGAGTAGAAGAAAAGAAGAAGAAGAAGAAGAAGAAGAAAAAAGGAGATGAGAAGAAGAGAAAAAGAGAGACAAAGAAAGAAGAAGAAAAGGGGAAAAGGGGAAGAGGAGAAATCAAGGCTTTCAATAATAATCCTAATTTTGCATCTTCTTCCATAAATTGAGTTTGGATTTGAGTTATAGGAGTGAAGGTTTAAGGAGGATAAATCAATTTGAGGTAAAAATATTATTTAAATATTAATTAATTAAATTTTGATAAGATGAGTTTCAAATTTATCTTAATTTGACAAATTATTATTATGAGGTTGTTTATGAAAAAACATGACATCGAGGCAATAGAAAGTGGGATATTTGTTTCAAAGAAGATTTTATAATTCATGTGAAATACTTTACTCCTTAAAATCAAGAGCAAATAATTCCGAGGACTTAATAATTATTGAATTCTATAACTTCATTGAATTGCAAGTAATAATTTCTTAATAATGAACATGACATGATGATTTTAACAAGTCTAATGAATTTTTATAAGATCATTTGCTTAAAAAAATTTAAGATATTTTTAATCAAGAATATTTAAATTATTTATTGATGTGCATAGATGTTGAAATTTTTATATCATGTCAACCTTTGTTGCATTTTAAATAGGGAGATTTACATACATACCACTTAATACTATGCTATTTACATATTTAACACCTAAAACTTTAATATTACATACATACCACCCATAGTTCATTTTCATACCAAATATGAGTGGTAGAAATGAAATATATGAGTGGTAGGAAAGAAATGTAAGTGGTATATTTGATATTAAAATAATATAGAGTGGTATTCATGTAATATTAAAGTTTTAGGTGTTAGATATGTAAATAGCTTGTTATAAAGTGGTATGTATGTAAATTTCCCTTTTAAATATTATGTGATAATATGTGAATATTAATGCATTTTTATGTCGTGTCAACCCTTGATTCATGTTAAATATTAGGTGATAACATGTGAATATTAATGCTAAAAAATATAATTTTAAACTATAACGGCCGATGTTATCGCTACATCGATGTCCGACATCATCACAATATCAATGTTTCAAAACCATCTAAAAGTCAAAGTTTGATGCCAACAATTTCTACTCTCACTATCATACCCGTATGTCTTCTCGACATCTCATATTTGGCCAAAATCATTTCAACATAGGCGACCTATATTGTCTCAACATAGGCGACATACGTTGTCTCAACATTGACGCTCAATGCTCGACTCTTGGAAACATTGTCATCTCCCCTTTCTATGCTTGAAACACAATATCGACACCCAATTCTTTATATTCTAAATTAATCATTTTAAGCATAAATATTAATTAAATAATTTTTTATTTTTCAATTATTTTTAATATTCTACTTACTCAAAATGAAGAATGTGAAAATACGATTGACTTTAGTGACTTTATCATCCTAAATGAAAATAAAGATTTTTGTTTTTATCGGTGTATAAGTAAAACTGAAGTTAGAGAGACTTTGATGAAATGAAGCGTGGAAAAACTGTTGGACCTGATGATATTCCAATAGAAACGTGGAAATGCTTAGGAGTTGAAGGAATTTCTTAGCTTACTAAACTTTTTAATACTGTTTTTAAGACTAAAAAGATTTCAGATCAGTGGAAAATAAGTGTGTTAATTCTTATTTTTAAGAATAAAAGTGATGCACAGGAGAGTGTGAATTATAGAGGAATTAAGTTAATGTGTAATACTTTAAAACCATGGGAGCGAGTTATGGAACGTAGGTTGCGGCATGATACTAATGTTTCTCAAAATCAATTTGGATTCATGCCGGGTAGGTATACTATGGAAACCATACATTTATTGAGAGTTATGATGGAGAAATATAGAGATAATAAGGAGGATCTACATATGATATTTATTGATTTAGAGAAAACATATGATAAAGTTCCAAGAGAAGTGCTATGGAGAGTTCTTGAAAAGAAAGGTGTTAATAATACTTATATTCAAATCATTAAAGATATGTATGCAGGAGCAATTACTAGTGTTCAAACTTCAAACACAAGGTGGTTTGACAAAGTATTTTCCTATTTCAGTTGGATTACATGAAGGATTAGCCTTAAGTTCATATCTTTTTTGCTTTAGTCATGGATGTTCTCACTAAACATTTGCAAAAGGATGTACCTTAGTGTATGCTTTTTGCTGATGATATTCTTCTTGTTGATAAAACTAGAGAGTGAGTCGAAGGTAAACTTGAATTATGGAGGTCAACCTTAGTGTCTAATGGTTTTCGCTTGAGTAGATCTAAAACTGAATATATGGAGTATAATTTTAGTAGCAATAGACCTAGTGAGAGTATTGTGACTTTGGGCAATTAAGTCATTAATAAGAGTACGCATTTTAGATATGTTGGGTATATTGTTCTGAGTGATGGTGAAATAGATGGGGATATTATCAACAGAATTCAAGTTGGATGGTTGAAGTGGAGGAATGCATCAAACTTATTGTGTGATAGAAAAGTTCCCCTCAAACTTATGGGAAAATTCTATAAGATGGTGGTGAGACCTGCAATGCTTTATGGGGCCGAATGTTGGCCATTAAAACAGAACCATAATACTAAGTTAGGTGTTGCAGAGATGAGGATGATTAGGTGGATAAGTGGCTTGACCCTTAGAGATAGGATACGAAATGAGCATATACATGAAAAGGTTGTAGTAGCTCCAGTAGAAGATAAGATTAGAGAGAGAGTCGCCTTAGATGGTTTGGTCACATTAAATGGAGGTCTTCCGATGACCCGGTTAGGAAAGTTGATGTATTAGATTTGACTTATGTTAAGAAAGGTAGTGGTAGACCTAAAAAGACTTGGTTAGAAAATATTAGAAATGATCTTTCTTTATTAGATTAAATGAGAATTTGACTTTTAACTGGATACAATGGTTAAAAAGGATTCATATAGCCGACCCCACATAGTTGGACAAGGGCTTGATGTTGTTGTTGTATTCTACTTACTCAATTTCTATATATAATTATAATGTTGTGTCCAATATGTGTTTCTGTCCTATATTTTTAATAAGTGAAGTGTTCAGTGTTCGTGTCGTATCATGTTTGTGTCGTCGTGTCCACGGATGTGCATCATAGATGTTTAATTTAATTGCATATTGATTCATTCGCTGAATTTTCATTACTCGTGCACATTAAATTGTATCCATGTTTCATGTGCACGAGTTGATTTTTTATCATTACATAAATAAATAAATAAATAAATAAATATATGGTGACTATCTTTGGCTAATTTTGCATGTCATGTCTTATTTCTTTTATTATCGGTGTCATTAATATCTAAGCTGAGTTGTAGATTTAAGAATGTTAAGATGGATGCGTGGTAAAACTAGTAAGGATGAATTCAGGAATATTTGTATTAGAGAAAATGTTAGAGTGATATCTATTGAAGATAGTAACTAGAAATATATATAAGTGGTTGCACACATACAATGAATGGTAGAAAATGCATCCATTGGGTGAGTTGGTAAAATTAGTGATGTAGCACATGGAAGTGGATATATTACCAGATCAATGGCAAGAGCATATGAAGCTCAAGCCATGAAGAAGCCCTAATGATTTACACTATTTTATATAAATTTTTATATATTTATATATTTTAGGATTGTGTGTGTGTAAAGACTTAATGTTTGTGTGGACTTTATGTTCCAAGTGCTACTTTATGTGGAAAATGGCTAGGGAGAGTGATATGAAGTGGCTAGAGAGTGATGTGGTCAACCAAGAAAGTGCTATGGAGTGTAGTGGACGACCAAACATGGAGAGAGTAGTTATGGTGATTGCACATCTGGGCCACCCCTCCCTCCTCCCTTTTCCCTCTGTTTTTATTTTAAAATGAAGGGCTGTGTCAGTTCACTTGGTTTTCAGTTGCATAAAATGTTCTAAAATTAAATGAAGGGATATTTGGTTTGCTTGCACGTTTTGGAGATAAATTCCAAATGGCTTTGAGGCTTGGTGGCCGGCCATACTCAAGGAGATTACCATGGAAGTGTTTCTAGCTGTAGGGTAAGGGTAAGAGCATATGAAGCTCAAGCTATGAAGAACAAGAGCAAATGAAGAAATAGTTATGCATTTAGTCTAATGCATTTATATATTTGCATGTATTTAGCGTTGTAAGTGTTATGTGAACTTCATGTTGATATAATTTACTTTTCTATAGTTTTACATTTAAGTTTAAGTTTTTGTCATATGAAGTATAGGATAGCCATGCTAGTATGCATGAGAGAGGTGGTGGTTGTAGGTGGTTACTTGTGGGCCCACCCCCTCCCTCCTTTCTCTCCTTCGTTTTGATTTTAAAATGACGAGATGTAACCCTTCACTTAGTTTTCAATTGTATAAAACATTCTAAAACTGAAATAAAGATAGATTGGCTGTGCTTACAAGATTTTAGAGAGAATTCCAAAGGGGTAAAAGGCTTGGTGTTCGACAATTCTAAGGAGGTTGGTTGATCTTCTTGGATTCTCTTCTTTAGTGAGTAGGTTTTAATTTTATGTACTTTCTTTTTACTAGAAGTTATGTCATTGTATTTTAGTGTGTATAATTCAGCATAAAATTTATAAAATTAAATTATTTTATTCTAATTCCAAGTCTAATCCTACCTATTAGACCAAGCCAAGAAAATCTATTTTTGCTGATTAGTATTGTTCCTCTTATTATTTGGCCAACCAAAACTCCATAAAATTCCAACAAAATTTCCAAAAAATTAGCTCATCTCCCATACTTCGATAATGCTAAATTTATTTTGGGTTATTATGGTTAAATTACTGGAGAACAAATTAGCCCTAGTTCTCATTTCTATTTATCCTTTCTATCATATATGTGTTTTCAGTCGCATATAAAATCCCAAAAAATGATAAAACTCCACAAAAAAATCTCAAATCTTATCTAGGAAGTTTTATTGATCATTTGCAATTTGAATTATTGAATTCCACCAATTACAGGAAATCACAATCAAATCCCTAACATTGGTTTGTTCTGGATTGAACCGACTTATATCTCTTTCAAAGCACATTTAGACTACTTAAACCTCTCCATCATTTACTAAACTTTTCAAAAATAAACTTGGCAGTATCACTTTAAATCAAGTTCAAGTTTGCTGGATATATATATATATATATATAGAGGGAGATTCAATTGGTAGAATTTGGATTTACATCTCTGAACAGATTACAAAGCTTGTGACTTAGCTCCAAATTTCATCAATCCGCAGAGTAACTCTGTAAAAATTGATTATAACTCTTCTAATTATATTAGTGTCCACAACATCCACCAATTGATCACATCAGTAATCTAAGATCTCATTATCTTGCCATCGTTATCAAATAGTGTCAAGGATTAAAGGAAAATGGTAGACCAAGACTACTTGAATTAAAGTTCAAAATGATTTGCAAAGAATACATTTAATATCTCGAACAACACTCAACATGATGATGATAGTATATAAATGTTAGTGTTTCGCAGTACAAAAGTCTTTGTCAGCTAAGTAGAGCATCTCATAAATGCAAATGTTAAGATTGATTTGTGAAAAAAATTATGAAAAATAAAATTAGAAATGATTATATTAGAGGAATAGTCGAGGTAACATCTATTGAAGATAAAGTGGTCAAAATAATCATAGGTTATTTGGACATGTACAAAAAAGGATGAAAAACACATATTAGATGGTATATAAAATTAATATTGGAGGGAGGTAGCAGGGATAGATCTTAGGAATGTGGGTGAAAGTTATTAAAAAGGCTTTGTGAAGAATAAGTTTAACATATTAAATAACGCTCAATATTAAGAAACGAAAAAATGGTTTCATAAAGCTATAACCAAAGTAGTTGGCAGAAGGCTCGTGTTGATGAAAAATGATGCTTCGGTCTTTGGAGATGTTGATTTATTGTTTGTTTTCATGTACACCCTGCATACCTTTATGCATGTATAAGCAATAGAGATTGCAGATTATTATTAATTCTTGTGATGAATTAGTACTCTATATAAAGCTACTCTTTCATTAGGAAAGGCCATGTATGAAATAGTGTTCTAATTCACATGTCTACAACTCCCATTACTTGCAAAGGCCATTAAATGATTTCATGTTTCTAGGATTGAGTCTATTGGCTCATTGGAAGTTAAGGGCGCTCTTGGAAGCTTACAGAGAAAACAGATAATTCTAATTGATAATGATGGTGTCAAGATAAATTTTCTATTATGGGGTGAACAAGTTATCCTAGCCAATCTTTTCAGGTCTGTGTTTCTATTAATCTAGAATTATTTGTCTTGTTGTCTAGTCACCCACTTCTTACATTGTTTTTCCAATCCTCAGTATTGGATGCATGCTTGCTTTAGATACACCTTTCATTGCAAGTGCTCCAGCTAATGGAGGGATGAGTGAAGAAATCTGCCTTGAATATGGTAGCATAACACAGCTATATTTGGTTCCATTCGTCCAACATGAGGAGCAGGTTATTTACTAGCTTATGAAGTTTTATAATAATATACTTCGTCAAGTCACTCACAAAATTATATACTGCTAGGTACATTTATCTTCCATACAAACGAGGTATCAAGGATCAAAGTCCTGCACCCAAAACCAGAGTCAAAGCAAAGGTTCCCAAGTAATATTACCACTTAATCCACAAGGTTCCATCGACTTCAGCAGTTATCCATTCCGAGTGAGTCCATTTAACCTTTTTAATTCTATCTTGACTGTTATGTTAACAAACAAAATTCAAAATAATGTCAATAATGCATCAGTCGGACAAGCATCTTCTGAGGCTACTTGCATTGATGTGAAATTCTGCCTCGGATTGCTTACGTTTTTGACATAGGGTTTGCAATTCTACAATTTATTCTGGATTGTTTCTCAATCCAGTTGTGGTGAAACTAAGCATATCCCATTGAAATTTTGTCTCTCCGCTTAAGTGAGTTTTCATCATTTATGTACTATTGCTACATGCAAATGAAAGTCTAACTTCTCGTGCTTTATATGTAACTCTAATAGCTGATTTAAGTATTTGTAACACTTTAAATGACCACTGAAAGATACCAAATGAAACAGGGATATATACTACCATTTTACTGGGATTGGGGATGGATGAATTGGTTGGACGAATATTAAAAACTGATATGTTGCACATGAAATTTTAGTGTAGGAAATGACTTGTCAATTGGAACTATATGTATATGTATATATTAGATGTTCTTTGATGATATATTTTAAAATGATGTTATAAACTTGGTATTAGGTTTGAAATTTATAAGCAGAAGGAAGGGGAATGATAATGAACGCAACAATAATCCCATTTTTAGAATTATCATGGCCTTTGATTTATTTAGTCAGATGACGTAGTTGATCCAACTTAATCAAAAGATTTTTGTCAGGAGTTATGGGTTTATTCATCTAAGGGAATTTTATAGACTTAGTGTAGATGTTTATCGGAGGGAAAGAATTCAAGTCAACCTTAGCTAATAGAGGTCTTTATGCCTTGGCAAGTGTATCTTTTTCATTCTGATTGGAGAACTTAAGAGGTTTGATTATGAGGGTAATCTAATGGTGTCATTTCATTGCAACATCATGTACTTGGAGGGCTTGATCATAATCGTTCTAAAAAAAAAATCTGCTCATGGATATTTTAACCTTTTTTTAAAGATAGAAATGCATACTTTTTAGTCTGTTTGTGATGAGGACATCAAAGTTCAACGGCTACGATCTTGAGTTATTTTTATGTACTGGTTTATTTCATATTATTGTTTTTCCCTTTATACCCTTATGGGTGGTCATGTAGTATTGTAGCCCGAAGGGCATTTTAGTCTTTTATTTCTTTTCTTTTCATGAGGCCTATTTATAGGCTAGTTGTTATGTATTTTGGGTTAATGAAGATTTGAATGAAAAAAATTTTGTGTTTCTACTTCTTCTTGCATGAGGGCTTGAGAAGGGAGAGAGCTTAAGGGGAGCAAATCGCAAGGCCCACCAGTCGTTGGAAGAGTCCGCGGCTCGTGGTTAGGTTTTCTATCTTCTCCTTCGTATTCACCTCCATCGTCCTTCTCCTCTACCACAAGAAAAACCCCTTCCCAACCCTAGTTGCCGCCGCCCCTTGGAAGTCCGCCGCCGGCCACTTCCACGGCTCCGGCCGGCTACCTTGCCGGCAACTTCCCCCCCCCACCCGTCCAACCCTTCCATCCACATGTTTCAAATTTGAAATTTGAATTTCAAATTTCAAATTCTTTCCTAATTTGGAAATCCAATTTTGGAAAGTTGTTATGATGAACCCCAATTTCAAATTCAAATAAATTGGATTCTTCATAACTTAATTCCACGTCATCACCTTGAATTGGAAACCCCTTCCTTTTGATTTCTCTCTCTCCTCCTCTTAGCATGCCGCCGGCCCCTTAGTGGGAATTAATCCCATTAATTGCTACTTAACTCCCCTTCCCCCAAATTTGAAATCAAATTTATTTCAAATTAATTTCCCACCCTTTCTATTCAAAATCCTGAAATTAATTTCAGGTTTTGAGTTTTAAAACTCCCTCCCTCCTCTAATGAAACCGCCGGCCCCATATATGGCTCCCATCCATTAAACCCCCATTCAATGCATTAATTCCTATTATTTGAATTTTAAAATTCAAATCAATCCCCTTCTAATTAATCAAATCTGAGATTAGAAATTTCAGATTTGATTAAATTCCTAACATCCCACTAAACCTATTTTCTTCCCAAACCCAAGCCCCTCCTCCCATCCACCTCCCTCCCGTAGCTCTCAGAAGGTTGCTGTCCAGAATTCCTGCACCTCTCCAAGCCTCTCACGTCAACAAGACCCTCTCGAACTGCTGTTTCAAGAGGAACAACCTGCTGTCCATCCATTCCAGCAAGGGGTGATCAGCCGTACTGCTGCCATGAGCCCTCTAATTGCTGCCCAGAAGGTTTTCATCAGCAAAAACTGCTGTCCTACTGCTCAGGAATTCCCCAGCTGTTGTCCCAACTCTCCAAACAAGATCCAGACTGCTGTCCAGAGAAGATTCAACCAAAGAAAGTGATTATCCAATTTGGGAGATCTTTCCAAGTGCTATCACAAAGCTCCAAGACCAAAATTTGGGTGAACTCTTCCCCTTATTTCTTTTTTTCCTAGTCATTCTCAGTTGTGGAACTAATTAATTCAGTGAGTTCATCATCATCCTCCCCGCTAAAGCTTAGTATCTTAAGAAATGAGAGAGGGACTTGCCTTCATAGTGACTATTTTCATTGTTAGTTTAGGGATTTATCGTTGAACACCTCCCATGTATGAAACATTAGATTAACTTGATGGTTTTCTGATCTCCACTTTTACGCGTGTGATTCGGTCTAAGCTTTTATTTTACCGCTCTTTGGTTTTACTTAGTCGTTTGAAATCACTTTAAAGATTTTAATTATTGTGCTCTAAATATTAAGCGTGCAAACTCCTTAATTTACTCATCCTTGCATGTACGTTTCACATCAGTTTGCATGATGCACGTGCACGTTTTTTCAGTGCATTTCCATTGTGCACTTATGCACTTTTTAATATATTTGCATGCTTTTTAATATCTATATGCGATGCACTTACACTTTTTTTTGTCATTTGTACAATGTAGTTACATGTTTTTTAATGTAGTTACATGTTTTTTAGTTGAATCTACATGATGCATTTGTGGAAAACCATGCTTCTTGAGGCAGTTATATGCTTCTTGTGGCAGCGGTGATCTTTTTCTGGCCGATGCATGCTTCTCAATGCCAGCTTGCTTCTTGAGACAATGATATGTTTCTCAAGACGGTGCACTTATATTTGATAATTGCATTTGATGTGCGTAGATTTGAAAAATACCAGGATATTTGGTTGTTTGCACGAGTATTTATCATTGAGTTGGGCTCAAAATTTTATTTTGAAAATTTAAAAGATTACCTTCCACCTTCTCTATCTATTTGCGTGTATGTGTTGCAAATCTGATGACGTAATAGACAAATAGGAATCTTGGTATATATCAAGTTGTAATAGTTTTTGTCTTTATATATATTCATTTTGCATGATGGGTCTCATAGAAAGTCATTCCTCCCTTCTATTAATAGGAGATGTGTAGCTTGGTTTATTTAATCCTATTCAAATTCATTTGAGTTTTTATTTTGTTTAGGGATTTTCAAGTGTGATTTGAGCATGGTAAAGAGGTTCAGTTCGTGCTTGTAGGTGAGCTATTGTGTTATTTATAAGTCCCCTATAGATCTTGTTTTAATTTTAATGTTCATTTTCATTTTGTAATTTTTGGTTTGTTTGATTACAATTTGTTCAAAACTATTATTTAAAATTTTGTTGTTCATTTCTGAATTTCAGTGGAATTAAGTTAATGTGTTATACTTTAAAACTATGGGAGAGAGTTATGGAAAATAGGTTGCAGCGTGATACTAATGTTTCTCAAAATCAGTTTGGATTCATGTCAGGTAGGTCTACAATGGAAGCTATACATTCATTAAGAGGTTTAATGGAGAAATATAATGAGAATAAGGAGATCTATATATGATATTTATTGATTTAGACAAAGCATATGATAAAGTTCCAAGAGAAGTTCTATTGAGAGTTTTAGAAAAGAAAGGGTTTAATAATGCTTATATTCATGTCATTAAGGATATGCATGCAGGAGCTGTTACCTTTGTTCAAACACAAGATGGTTTGACCAAGTATTTTCCTATTTCAGTTGGATTACATCAAGGATCAACCTTAAGCCCATATCTTTTTTGCTTTAGTCATGGATGTTCTCGCTAGACATTTGCAAGAGTTTGTATCATGGTGTATGATTTTCCTGATGATATTCTTCTTGTTGATAAGACCAGAGTGGGAGTTGAAGATAAACTTGAATTATGGAGGTCAACCTTAGAGTCTAAAGGCTTTCGTTTGAGTAGATCTAAAATTGAATATATGGAGTATAATTTTAGTATAGATAGTTCTAGTTTGGGGATTATGACTTTGGGTGATCAAATCATTAATATGAGTACACGTTTTAGATATTTTGGGTCTATTGTTTAGTGTGATGGTGAAATAGATCAGGATATTATTAGTATAATTCAAGTTGGATGGTTGAAGTGGAGGAATGCATTGGGCTTGTTGTGTGATAGAAGATGTCCATTTCAAACTTATGGGAAAATTCTATAAGATGGTGGTGAAACCTGCAATGCTTTATGGTTGGCCATTAAAAGAGAAGAATAATATTAAGTGTTGCATGGATGAGGATGCTCAGGTAGATGAGTAGCTTTTCTCTTAGAGATTGGATATGAAATGAGCATATACAAGAAAAGGTTAGAGTAGCTCCAGCGGAAAATAAGATTAGAGAGAGTTGCCTTAGATGGCTTGGTCACATAAAACGACAGCCTTCTGATGACCCGGTAGGAATTTAGATATATTAGATTTGGCTTATGTTAAGAAAGGTGGAGGTAGACCTAAAAAGACTTGGTTAGAAAATATTAGAAATGAACTTTCTTTATTAGATTTAAATGTGAATTTGACTCTTAATAGGACACAATTGAGAAAAACGATTCATGCGGCCGACCCCACAGTGGGATAAAGGCTTGATAATGATGTTGTTATTTTATATGAACTTCAATAGTTTATGCAACCTCCTACTTAGGGGATTTCTATAGGAGTGCTTGACCTTACCATTATACCTAAAAAAGTGTGTATGATTGATGTCCTATGACATCACAGCTGGAGGATTTTTATTCCATCATTTTTAAAAAGAGTGCATAGGCTTTCATATACATGCATGAGCGAATATGTAGAATTTGCCTGACATCTTAGCATAACTCACACATATATTTTTTCTGTAAATTTTTCTGCACCGTTAGAACAATGCACATTGGTACATAATAGGAGAATTTTGAATTATATTTTCATGTGAGATGGGTGACGAAGATGCAGAGATACGTTGAGAGCAAATACACAATTTTTTAGTCTCTATTTTATGTATTCTTTTTTTTCCTTTTTCCTTTTCTTTATATGTATACATAGATAAATAAATAAAGAAATAATATAATATAATATAATATAATATAAATGTGGAGTAAGAAAGATAAAGATATGAACATGATTAGAGAGAGTGAGGATAAAAAGTCACTAAGAGGGAGGTAAGAGAGACAAATTTGAAGTAGTGAAAAGGGAAGAGAGTCTTCTCTCTATAGAGGAAGGAGGGGAGAGGAAAAATTAGAGAGAGAAAGGGGAGAGAAAGTAGAGAGAGAGAGAGAGAGGAAGTAGTCTTCGATGGATTATTGTTGGGGCACAAGGAAGTTGGTTGAAATAGGCTTGTCGTAGTTAAGGAGATTGGTAATTGGAGAAGGTGGGAACAGTTGCTAGCAATTTGGAGGCGGAGTTGTTGGAGAGGTTATGAGGTGGGTTGGCATACTGAGAGGATGGTGATAGGCATAAGGCTTGCGGTTTGAGGGTTCTTGGAGAAAGGGGACGCTAGAGCTGAGAGGAGAGGGGAGATTGGCATCTAATAGGTTGGTAGGCTCGATAAGAGCCAATTAAGGTGGGAATGGTCGACGAGAGCTTGTCAACGGTTTTGTTGTTGGATTAGTTGTTGTATGGTGGGTTGGTAGGCTGACGAGATGAAGATCGACATAGGTCTTGTTGTTTGAGGGTTGTTGGAGAAAGGGTGTCATTAACCTAATATAGCTGGACTCACGGACTTAACAGGTCCTGTTATGTTGACTTGTGACATGCTAGCCCAAGATCTAAGTTTTGTATGACTTCTCATAGTTCAATAAATCATATAAATCATAGAGTTTCTAATTAACTTCAATAAACAGAATAAAATAAAACCATCCACAAATTTCTTTTTATTGCATATATCATCAAAATGTATATGCAGCTTTACACTATAGCATATGGCTACAAAGATCAAAACAGAGAAATCACATAACTAGCCACGACTGTACAAAATTAAGAAAATACTTATACAGACTCAGATATATAAGATCCTGAACTCAACTACTCAACGAGCTCTTTCCCTTTCTCCTGACTTGAAACATAAAGAAGATAAGATGTGCGAGCCAACATAGATTAATAGGTCACACTCACTGATCTGAATTTTCAATAATTTATTCATTAAGCAATTAATTAAAGGCAGTTCAAAGAAATTTGCTATATATCAGAATAGAAAGTAACAAATTCCCCTCAGGCCTCCCATAAAAAATAAATGTTAGAATTCAGGCCCTTAGGGCTTCCTATACTGGCATATTAGAAAATAGTCTATTATGACTCTTAATATCTATCATATATCAAATATTTAAAAACTCACTCTTATGACTTACTGCGATCAATGTTTAAAATTGCGTATTCGGGTATTGATGCGTTTTTCATTCGTGAGGCGAGGCGTAAGCCTCAAAGCGTTTTGAGGCGTAAGCCTCAAAATGAAAAGATTGCGTAAACATAAAATGATAAATTTTTTATATACTAATGAGTGAATAATATAAAACATAAAAAAAACATAAGATATGAAGTGAAATCAAAATATCCCATTAATAAGACAACATGAAATATAATTCAACTCAAAATTCTATCTTTCCCAAACCCCATTATTCTTTTCATTAACATATAATTCAAATTTCCAAAAATAAATAGCAATGACATATCACATAAGAACTCATAAGTCATCAACAGTGTCATCACTAAGGGGTTTTCATTTGAATCATTATTATGATGAACTGCTCTCTCCCCTTCCTCCTCTCCTATAGAGTACAATGTTGAGCATTTACTTCAAAATTTATGTAAGTTTTAATATATATATAGCGTGAGGCGTAAGCCTCATGCCAGTGAGGCGAGGCGGGCCTCAAGGTGGGCCTCAACCAAGTTGAGGCGCAAGCCTCATAAAAAAAACTCGAGGCGTAAGCATCGAGGCGTTTTTTATTGGAATTGCGCAAAGGCGGGCCTCAAGGCGAGCCTCATATTGCGCAATTTTAAACCATGACTGCGATTTAACATTAGAATAGAACTTCCATAACATATCAGATCTCATAATACACATTTCTAGCAGAAAAACATATATATATAGCATAACATCACAATAAGGAAATGTAAATTAACCAATTTCAGAATTTCACAGAAGCTTTGTTGGTAGACAATAAAATTAATTATAGAGTATAATTTCATAGTTTCAAACTGTCACCAGATTATCGAGGATTGTTCAGTGCATTATTTTAAAATTTTAATCGCACTACAAAATTATTTTTTGGGATTATAATTATTTTCTAATTAAATAAATTAGCGTACTTTTCAAATATCCTGTAGAAAATTTTCAAAAAATACCTAAATATCCAAAATGACTAGCTCTAAAACATACAAAAAATTACATGGTGAAGGTTTTGCAGGTATAAAGTTATCCACATTTGTGTAGTATGAATTTATAAATTTAACAAAAAAAATCCCAAGTTTTTCGTATTTGGAAAAATGAAATAGACAGAATGTAATTTATCTCAATTCAGACAACTTTCATAAATGAACCAACAACAGAAAATGGATCAGTCTCCCAAACCTAACTCTCTCTCTACAATTCCTCTCTCTCTAGATTGCTATTTTAGGATGAAAAAATGATTTTGATAAAATAAAAAAAAGGTGGAAATGGATATTTTATAAAAAATTTAAGCCTGGTGCTGTAGAGCCTGGTCTTGCGTGCCATAGTGGTCCCCATAAGAAGGCATTGCACCGTAGTTCTGCACCTCAGTGTTGCAGCACTGAATTTTATTTTACCAAAAGGCAAAAAGCTGGATGTCATGCCTCCGTGCGCCCCAGAGAAAAGTTCTAGATTCTCAATCATGCATACAACCCCTTCGGGACTTGCTTTAGAATAGATTTGGACATTCACATGCATGCAAAACATTCTCAGACAAATGCAAGAGGTGTTAAATGCGAAAATTTAGCGAGTCACCGTTATCAGATCTAGTCAGAATTGGTAGACTATGCCCTGATTCAGGAGGTGTTACAAAGAGGTGGATAGATCTGAGAGGAGAGGGATAATTGGCGTTTTAGAGGTTGGAGGGAGAGGTTGTGAGGCTCGGTAGGAGTCAATTGAGTTGGGAAAGGTCAATGGGAGCTTGTCAGTGGTGAGGAGGGAAGAGGTCATATGGGAACCTATGTGTGAGAAGATCTAGCAGGTCCCCATGCATGGGAGAAGGCAAGTGTTGGGTATGATTGGTTTGTGCTATCTGATGCAAGAGGGCGATGGGAAGAACTATTCATACAACATGAGATAAGATGGGGATTTGACCATATAGGCTACCAAATTTTGATATATTTTTTTTATATTTAACTTTTGTTTATTTAGTTTTTTAGATTAGATTTAATCAATAATAATAATAATTGAGCTTTAAATGTGCGCGCGCGCGCACACACACATATATATATAATGTATTAAAAATAATAATTTTTATTTTATTAATTGTAAGAGCATTTAATTTAATTCAGTGTGCATCAACTAAGATCATTTTTGTTGCTCGAGTATTCCAATTGCGCGCTGTAACCTCAGGTGATGGAAAATATTGCGTTTCATCTTTGTGCGATAATACAAATTATATGGTTGCCTTCTTTGGATACATCGACATAGTGTGTTTTTTGAACGACCAATGTTCGGGTGATTTGTGATTTCTCCGCGACTTTGTGTTTTTATGCCATCGTTTAATTGTGATTGATCTAGTTGAGTTGATTGTAGGAGGTGCTTCCCTTGGTATTATTTACATTTCAGGTGTGTCTGCACACTCCATGTGCCGAGCGGATGATGCTTGAGTGATTTGATCACATTCGACGCTTTTTGAGTTTATTTCGTGTGATGTCATGTTAGTTGGTTGCCATTCTCAATACACTTTCTCGAATAAATCATGGAACACAAATGGAGGTCAATAATGCCATAATAAATTGTGTTGTGCTTGAAGGTTTTGAAATAAAATATTGAATATTAAAATTGCTAGTTTGCACCAAAAAGTTTTTTTTTTTTTTTAAATTTAATTTTATCTTCTAGAACAGATTCAGTGTCTAATGACTACTTCCGGGAAGACTTGATGCCTCCGATGCTAAAAATTATTATTTCCAGCAGCTTAAATTATTTACCTTTAAGATGCTTACAATCTTAACTTTCCCACATCAAATTATATGCATAACCATTTTCAAACTTTTGAAGCTTTGTAGGCTTATGTGAGCGATCTTAGTGATAAAATGACTGGAATCAGCCTTTACGGGACTGTTACAGATATCAAAAGAGAGAGAGAATCGGTTGAAATTGTGTTTTCCATGACTATCGCAGATACAACAGGATCAATTGTTGCAAAGCTGTACTTTGTCGGATCATGGTAAAGCTATGTGCTGCTGTTTTCCATCATGAATTATTGTTGTAATCTGTTTTTATTTATTTTGTTTTTGTTTTGTTCTGCTCAGTCTTGATTTTTTTTTTTACTTAAAATTAAAATGTTTGTGTGGTCTAATTATTTTCTGTTTGCGGAAGCAAAATTAGAAAAATGCGGATAACAGAAAATATAATTATTTTATATGAAAATATTGCAATAAAGTCAATTTAATTCATAATTAATTCACCTTAGTTCTAACTATACCAGTTAAGTTTTTGTATTTGACTTAGTGTTACTTTTAGTTACCTTCATAACATTGATTAATAGGTTTTTAGGCTAAGTAATATTTAATTATTCAAATTAAAATTTAATTAATGTTATCATACCAATAACAGATAATCATAAATAAGCATTACTATTCTAGTGATCTTAATTAAAATAATCATTAGTTTCTAAATAACCCTAATAAATTGTTAAGCTTTAATTAATAAGAGTAATCGATTGATTATGGAATTATCCCATAATTACTATAATTAAATACTAATAATTTTAATGAATATCCTTATTAATCCCTAATGAGCTTAAGTATATAATTAATTATTGATTGCTCTAGTCAATTAAAAGCTGATTAATTTTCCTAATTTTATTGACTAATTCAATTCAAATATATTAGTTATCTTAATTAGTACTTGAATTAATCCCTAATTAGTCTAAAAACTCATTAATTATCAATTACTCTTATTAATAGTAATAAATAAATTAATTATCTTTTGCTTAATTTCATAAGTTAGACATAAAATTTTAATGATCTTAATTAATCCCTGATATTTCTGAATATTTAAATATCATATGCATAATTAATTAATTATTTATTTCTTAAACTTCATTATTATACTAAAAATCTTAATAATATCGTTGTCAAAATTAATATATATTTTGCCTTAGTATATTGTTTACCCACATGATTTTAATCAAGTAAATACAACTTTAAATCTTAATGATATCCATTATTACACTAATTGACTAAAACAATCGGTAGGCCTATTTTCGAAACATATGAAATTATTCTTGTTAAGTGTTTTCACAATTTGAGAAAAACAGGCCATTTTGTTTGCTAAAACAAGAAATGGAAAGCAGGTTTCCAAATGCATTTTTATTATTTGAGTGTTTGTTTTTAAAATTAAAGTTTTTAGCTTTTAAGGATTTATATAATAGTTTAGATATTAATTCGAGTGATATATATATATATATATATATATATATATATATATATATATATATATATATATATATATATATTAGTCAAACAAAGAGATACGAATAGTAAGGATTTAGTTCAAATGAAGTGCATTGATGAAGATCAAATAGTGCTTTTATTGGAAGAGGATATTTTACAAAGGTGGGGAGATATTTTGTTGATCTTTTCAATGAAGATTGTGAGAATATAATTGATTTTAATGTCCTTAGCACCGCACCCTAAATGAAAATAAAGATTTTTGTTTTTATCAGCGTATTAATAAAATCGAAGTTAAAGAGGTTTTAAAGAAAATGAAGTATGAAAAAACTGTTGGACCTAATGATATTCTAATAGAGGTGTGGAAATGCTTAGGAGATGATGCAATTTCTTGGCTTACTAAACTTTTTTATATTATTTTTGTCACAACCTAACCAAATAGGACTCATTGATGGGACAAGTCCTATCGTGTTGAGCTATAACAGGCAAATCTCAATATCTAGTTTTGAAATTATTTCAAAATTCTTCTTTCAATTTAAACTTTAAAATAAACTATAGACTACAGAGTTGCTATAAACATCCATAATACTGTAAATAAACTCATCAACAATATTTCTTTCATTTCATCAAAATGTATCTAAGGATCTACACTGAAGTACATTGCTACAGAACAAAGATCAAAACAATGTATAACTAACATTAACTGTGATTGTTCAAAAATCAAAACAGAGAAATACCTATAAACTTATAGCAAATCTTGAAACTACTAATCAACCAGCTTCTTTCCTTTCCTAGATTCTAAAAACCAAAAGCAAAACCATAGTGAGCTACATTACAAACAACGATCTAAACTTTCAAATATTTCTTTTATTAAATATTTTCATAATATTTAAATGCAGTAAAAACATCATTATAAATCCCTGTATTGAGTAGAATAATAAAAGTATAACAATTATCTAGATTCAAATAATAATACTGAGCAAATAATTAAAATTGAAATTCATATCACATAATAGTTTATATTAGATTTTTTTAGTCTTAGACATAATCTTAAAGGTCCCTTACTGATGCATGACTTAAATGCCTAAGCGATGTTAATTAAAAATTTTGCACGCTTTAATTTAGAGAGCAATATTAACTAGTAAACTAGGAGTGATTTAAACGATGAAATAAAACAAACAAGGGGTGAAACTAGCTTAGGCCAAGTCATACAACTAAAGGTTATGATCACAAAATAATCAATTACTCAAGCATAGCATACATGAAAGATTTTCAACGAAAAGTCCATAAGTTAACAATGAGACTAGTCACTATGAAAATAGATCCCTTACTCAACTCTTTTAAATACTAGGCTTTGCGGAGAGAATTAACAGAACCTTCATGAATCAATTATGATCATAATTGAGAGCAATTCAAAAGATATAAAATTTGGATGAAGAGTTTACCTTTGTTAGGGTTTGGAAATAATCTGCCATTGCACAGAGGAGAGTTATTCGTCAAGGGCTTCAGCAAGGGTGAAGACGATCCTCTCCACATAGTCCTCTATAGTTTGGTCAATCTCTAGGTTGAGGTTGAAGAACGGGGAGTTGAGGATAGGGGTGTCAATATTTGACACGACACGAAAACTTGACTCAGAATTTTCGGGTTAGACCCGACCCGTTTCCAAAATGGGTCGGGTTAGGGTTCCCGGATTCGACCCGTTTGAAAAACGGGTCGGGTTCGGGTTGACCCGACGCATAGCTGTCAATGACGCAAAATAGCGCGCGCCATGGCGCACGGCGCGGCACGGTGCACTTACGGCACCATGTTCATGGCGAGGCGCATGTGTTTAAAATAGCGCGCGCTATTTGCGCCACATGTGAGCCATGGTGCATTGCGCAAGGCGCAAAATAGCGCGCCAAATTGTTTTTAAATTTTCTTATACTTATGAATATTTTTTATATTTAAAAATATATCTATATTTTAAGGTAAACGACTATTCATTGCCTTAATTTCACGAAAGATTTTCTGTTTGCTGCATCCGCTGAACACATCCCGTAGTCCCTAAGTCGAGGTCGCTGAATCTATCCCGAAGTCGAAGGTTTTCTATTTTCTATTTGCTGCATTCGCTACTTCCGCCGAATCCAGCCGAATCCGTCCCGAAGTTGAAGTCGTTGTTTCCGCCGAATCATCCTGCAGAGCAGTGCTTCTGCCAAATCCGCCCCCTCCTTCGTCTGTTCCAATAAAAAATCTTACTAGTTGACTCTGATTTGCAACCTCCATCTGTTCCGCACAGCTCTGTTGTTTTGCATGGCTATTTCTTACAAGAATTTACAACTTAACAGAAATGCTCGGTACCGTTAGGTACATGCTCGGTACCGCTATGTAGATCTCAAGATGTAGCTGGTATTCCTCCAGCTGTAAGACAAAGAACTACCCGATCTCCAGGTATCATTATTTACAAAAAACTTAAGACTGATTTGTTATATAATATTGAAAAAAAATTCATTTCTTCCAGCTGATGGTGGTTGACATATGGACAAGGAGCTCCCAATTTACAAAGCTTTGTTATCAAAGTCATAAGTTTATCATGTAGTTCATCTGGATGCGAACGCAATTGGAGTATTTTTGAACATGTAAGTATTTTACAATGTATGTGTTGATTTTTTATATATGTTCATAATATAGTAATGTAATAATATTTTAATTGCAGCTTCATAGCAAACAAAGAAGCAAATTAGATTATGGTCGCTTAAAGGATTTAGTTTATGTGAAATATAATAGAGCACTGATTCAGAGATTCTATCATCGTGATGTCATTGATCCTATTTCTTTGACTGAGATAGATGATGCAAATGAATGGCTAACAAGAAAATTAGATGATGAGTCTGATGAAGAAAATGACTTTATTACTGGAGAGGATGATTTAACTTGGACAAGTGTTGCTAAAGCTACTGGTGTTTATGATAAAAGCTATAATATTCGGGAAAGATCTAAAGGGAAAGAGAAAGAATCTTCAATTAGCCATGATGTTGCTATTGAGAATGATGATGAGGAGCGTGATGAAGAGGATTATGAAGTAGGAGACAATGTTGAAGAAGATAATGAAGCTTTTTTAATATTTGCTGCTGATGATGATTCCCAAGAAGAGTAGATTAAATTCATATTTGATCTTTTTAATATTTGAATTATGAGATATTTGGATGTTACTTAGTCGAACTTATATATATGTTATGGTTGTCTTTTATTATTATGATAGCTTATGTTTCATTTTTAATAATATTTCATATTCATGCTTATTATTTTATATTTTTTATATAGCTTGCGCCATGTTCAAAATAGCGCGCGCCGCGTCGTGCGCTATGCGCCATGGCTCCAAATGAACATTTGCGCCATGGTGCGCCATTCGCCGTTAACAGGTATGACCCGACAGGGCTGGTGCGCCTTTCGCCGTTAACAGGTATGCCTGCTGCTGCTAGCGACCCCGGCCGCACGACCACACCCTCCTTGCGTGACCCTGCCCGCCTTGCGCACCAGCCCCGTGCAAACCCTGCGTGTGCACCCGCCCCGCGAACCGTGCCAGTGTGCCAGGCAGCCAACCTTCCCGGGTCGGGTCAACCTAACAACCCGCCATGTCGGGTCCGGGTTTGCATTTCCGACCTGTTTACCTACCCGGGTCGGGTTAGGGTCGACCCGTTTGAACCCGGGTCAGTTACGAGTTTGACCCGAACTTGACCCGTGACCCGAAATTGACACTCCTAGTTTAGGATATCAATGTGGCCTTAGTCGTCGTAAACGAATCAGTGATGTTTTTTTTCCTCACTTCCACTCACCAAACCACCTAAATCCCTTCACAAAAAATGTTCCTACACACCTCCTACACCCTTCCAACAAAAAAAAATTTCATCCTTCATTTTCTTTCTAACATAGAGAGAGAAAATTTTCTCTCTCTAGAATGAGAGTGAAATTCCTTCTTGTACGGCTCTATTTCCATCCTAAGCGTCTTCCCTTCCCACCATACTTCCAAATACCTTGTCTAGAGAGAAACAAATTTCCCTCCTCTCTTTCTTTCTCCAAAAAAGAGAGAGAGAGAGAGAGAGAGAGAGAGAGAGAGATTTTTCTCTCTCTAACCCCACTCCCCTAATCTCCTACACATTCTAAGCCCACTCCATCAGAAAAACCCATAAAATTCTTTCTTTTCCTCTCTTTCTCTCTCTAAAAAGAGAGCTCTCTTCCTTTTCTTTCTCTCTCTAGCTTTTTTTTTCAAATAAAAATATGATTAATTAAATAGCACAAGTAATTTTTTTTTTAATTATGAATCACAAGTTCCTACGTCGCCATCATCCGCCGTCGCCGCCTCGATTACGGCACACCCAAGGTAAAAACTAGTATTTACATTTTCGTGCATGAAATAAGTACTCGTGACCGCTTTTCTTAGCGGGCGAAGAAAAAGCTTAAGTACCCGTGACACACTGAGCGAGCGGGGAAATTCGTATGCTTGAAAATATAAGTACCCGTGACTGCTTTTCTTAGCAGGCGGGGAAATTTGTTATTTGTAAAAAAAATTATTTAATTAAGTACCCGTTACTGCTTTTAGGCGAGGAAAATGTCATACTTTAAATATGTGCTCAAAGACCCCGTGACCTCTTTTTTTAGTGAGCAGGGATTGGAACTGCGCCCGTGGTGTCACCCGACACCTACCGTGACTGCCTTTCTTGGCAGGCGAGAAAAATGTCATACTTTAAATATGCGATGCAGCCCCCTACGCGGGGACGACTCCGGAGTGCTGCCGAATTTTTATTTAAAAATATTAAGGACTTAAACAAAAAGTGGAATGTGAACTCATGCAAAAGATTTGATTTGAACTCAAGTAAACTTACCATTTAGATCACACTCAGTTTGAACTCATACTTGAACTTGCAAGATGAACAATGGCATGACTTGAACATTTGAAATATTTGAGTTGGACTATAAGAAATACTCACATAAGACTTGAACTCTACATTGGTTTGAACTCGAATGATAACAAAAGATTTATGTTAAAATCTCAATTACTATAATTGTTCATAATCGAATGAAAGGATTTATGTGGAATCATCATACATGTTGCAATCCCTTGTTGACCACCACGTAAAGACCAAAGAGCATCGCATACATACATCTTACCCACGGGATCCTCGAATCTTGCCGAAGTCTCGCCGATTCGGCGCCGTTCGCGTCGCCTCCCACGAATCCCGCACCTCGCCTCGATTCCGCTCCGCTCAGTGTCAATAAATAGAGGCCGAAGAGGCCTTGGCTCGTATCGATCTCACACGAAGCTCCTTCCATTCGCTACTCTTCCTCCCTCAGCCGTCCCGACTCCAGATCTCATCCCGAGCTTCTCCCTCTCCCTCGTCTGCTACTTCCGGCTCCAGTCCGACGCACGAGCTGCTCCCGTCACAGCTCCCTCGACGACTTCCCTTCCGGCCGGATCGAAAGTCACGACATTTTGATCGTAAGTAACAGAGGGAGCTCGCTGTGAAGTTAACTTTCTCCCTTCCCGCACCCCTTCGGCCGGATCCCGTGAGAGAGAAAGAAAGAGAGAGAGAGGAGGAGGGAACCGACTTACCTCCACACCTTGCCGAACTCCTCCCGATCCCGCCTCCTCCGTTGTCATCTGACTTCGCTCGTTTGACGATATTCCCTATCGGATCGGAAGTTGTAACATTTGGATCGGAAGCAAAGCTCCAAGAGCAAGAGCTCACTTGCTCTGAAGGTAACTTCATCCCTTTCGCATGCTGCTTCGACCAAATCCCGTAAAATAACAAACCGAGAGCAGCTGGGGGAGAGGGATTTTTATTATTATTATCTAATATAATTAATTATAATTAAATCATATTTAATTATAAGTAATTATGTTAATATTTAACTAATTAGAATTAATTATAGTTAATTACAATTAATTAAATTAATTATAATTCAATTATTTATTAATTTTAATTAATTAATGCTAATTACAATTAACTATAATTAATTAAATTTAATTATAGTTAATTAATTTAATTAAAATTAATTATTTTAATTTTAATTAATTAATATTAATGATAATTAATTAAGTTAATTTTAAAATTAACTTTTATTTAATTATGATTAATTTAAATTAGTTATAATTAAAATAATAATAATACAAAAATGCTTCTCTCCCTCGATCCTCGTGCCAACGTCGTCGACCCCGCTAAGGTATAACTCTCTAACCCTAAAATTCCGAGAACCTATTTTCGATGTTTGCAACGAGACGAAACAACCACCTATACACGCTTTTCTTAGCGTGGTGGGAGGGAGTTAGTCGCGGTGCTCTCAACGAATCGGGTGATCACTTGAAATCTCTCATTGATGTTCGTATCGCCTTGGAAACCTCGCCTATACACGCTTTTCTTAGCGTGGTGGGATAGGAGCCCGGTGCGATGCGTACGACAAAGCGGGGATACTCATAAGTACCCGCTCGCGGGGAAATAACTGTCTTTCTTGCAAATATTTACAAAAATGTTTTCTTGCAAAATATTTTCAAAAAATACCCATACACGCTTTTCTTAGCGTGGTGGGGGATCAAAAAATTACACGGCCGCGGTGTCCTCGAAAGAGGGCATCTACCATACACGCTTTTCTTAGCGTGGTGGGATAGGCCCAGTTTTCCGTAGTTTTCCCCTAAACGGGGGAGACGCCGGAAGGCTGCCGAAATTTCGGGTGAAATGTTACTACACTCGGACCTTTTTTTTTGGAGACATTGGACAATCAAGGACTTGGGACTATGCTCAGAACTCAAATCAAAATGAACTAAATGCACTTGAACTTAAAATTTGAACTTGATTTATATATCAAGTGGATTGAACTCGAATTGAAGTCAAACTTGGAACAATTTGGAACATGGACTTGGTTTGGACAACATGAACTTGGACTCTACAAGTACCACAGTGGACTTGATTAAACTCAAAGGACAAGGATGTGGACATTAACATATTAAGTGCAAACTTGAACAAGAGATTTAAAATCAAGCTTAAGCAAGAAGAGTTTGAATTCAAAGCTTTGAACATTTGAACTCATTTTTGATCAAATGAGAACTATGACTTGGACATTATTTGGACTTTGTTTGGACTATAGAATGAACTAAATCTTAATGAGCAAAATACTTAAGCCAATTTTGACCAAGAAATCACTTGAATAGTCACAAAATGGCTTGAACTTTAAACAAATTTGAACTCGGATTCGAGCTTGAAGAGACCATGATGAACTCAAATGAATGTGGAGAGCTTGAACTTGCCAAGATCATATGAGACTTATGAATTGGGTTTAAGCCAAGTGAGAGGGACTTACAACAGTCAATATGACCTAGTTATATGCAATGATCAAATGAACAGTGATAAACAAATTCTTGCATACCACTTGATTACAATCACACAACGACATATATTGGATAAAGAAAAAAATTCTTTCATCCACTAGCAACAATCAAGACAAGAACCCAAATTCTACTACGAATAGTGGCATGAGATCTCCAATGTACTCATGAATAATATTCATCCCTATCATATTTGCAAAGTAGCAATAATTTCAAGGAGGGGGATATTCATGAATAATATAAGAAATGTAGTGACCCCTACTACATCTACTTGTAAGCATTAACGAGGGTTTGTACCAAGCACACTAGTCTACTTGTACATAACAATGGTGGATGAGATGCAAAAGAAGTAATCTCCTTACAACCAACATCAAATGTCTTTCGACTACAAGCAATGACAAACGACATGTAACGACTTGCAAATCAAAACACATGAAGAGATCGCCGAAGAATGTGGTTCAACCAACAACTAATATCAAGTTACAAATAAATGTTGAAGGTCATAACAAAGGCTGGAGGACCAAAATAATGGCGAGCTTCTACGAGCTACCGTAGGAGACCTATTATACATACAGTCTACAAGTGAATATAAAAGGGCTATAACAGATATCAACATCTGTGAACACAAGGCAGGAGATTAGTTAGTGTACTATGACCCGCCTACAAAAATCAACAAATAGTGCACGACAATCTACCTGTACGAAGCAGCGAACAACTCTATTCAGAAGCTGCTACGCCACGCCACCCGGATCTGCAACATTCGTACAAGCAGACAGAAGGCGTCTATTCCAAAAATACCCCTGCTGCACGTGCACTATAAATTGTATACACATAGGTACACCAAAAAGGGATAAAGTATAATCCTAAACCCGCATGGGCCCCGGCGAGCGTGTTATTGGTACACACGTGACGTCTAGGGATGCTGCGCGGGTTGACAAGTGAATTCTAGTTCAAATCCGATCCTCCTATACGGGTCAATAGGAGTCGACAAGGTTCGAACTCTCAAACAAAAATACGATTGCTACGACCGTTATATTTGTCTTAATACATTCATATTAGGCCTCCAATGCCTACAACAATAAGAATTCACTAACAAGGGCACGAAGCCTACGAAACCCGATCCTCTATCGATAATTCGACAGAGTTGACAAGGTTCAATCCATAAAAAGAAATGACCCCAAACACCCCAATGATGGTCGTGTTGAGTGCAGATCTCAACCGGAGGGGTTCCCAAATAATTTCCAATGCCGTTCCAAAAAATCCCCAAAAACACCCTGATGATGGCCGTGTTGAATGCAGATCTCAACCGGAGGGGTTCCCAAACATTTTTCAAACATCTCTCAAATATCCAAAGTTCATAGCTCCACCCAAAATACCCATAAAAATCCAAAAATCTAAACTCCACAAAAATCTCAAAATCCCCAAAATCCCAAAAATATTTAAAAAATGAAATAAATCCATCAACGCGCTTAAAGCAAAATCCATCCGCCCTCCGCAACAGTTTGTCGAGGCGGACAAATTCAAATAAACTCTAGCTCACAAAGAGCCAAATGCCTAGTCAAAAATATCACTAGGATCCATTCTCAAACAATCTATTGCTAGTAAGGACGTGGTACGTGTCCTCTAACCGGCAGTTTCGCCGCCAAATGGCACTGCAGGTAAACGGTTATGACCCGGGGCCCTCTGAACCGAGTGGTTTTGCCGCCAAATGGCACCACAGATAGCGGTTATGGCCAGAGCCAATACGCTCCTTAACAGCGTTAAATCCTTGAGATATGAATCAATAGGATATGATTGATAGGGCATAAAGCCCTCTGTAAGCTAAGGTGGATTTAAATTTGTCCCCTTAGACAAACACCAACCCCGGTCTACAAGGTCCCCTTGGACGAAGCAACCCATGGCTGCCGACAAGGATCCTTTTGTCAGGTTGGGTCGACTACCTCCTCTGACTAAGTAGACCAGGGACCACGATGGCCCGGGATGACGGAACCATGGGATCTTGATCGGGTCCATCATCCATTCCCCCACCATCCGCTTTAAGTTCTAGATGGTGAAAATTCCAGTTTTAAATATCAAAATTTTCAAATCTCCCAACCCAAATTTCAAAAATATGAACCTTCAAGTTCTCAAACATCCAAATCTTCATATTTCCAAAATTCCGTACCTATTGCTGCTACTATATGCCAGATAACACATATATTCTACCTATCTGATTGACGACTAGCCTTAATCGAAAGTTCTCTCTCGTGATCGAGAGGGGTAATTAACTATAGGGGCTTGCGCCTATAGGAAACCAGAACTCAGATCATAAAGTCCTCACAAAATGAGGGCGAAATCTCTGGGTAGTGTCTTATCTACAAACCCATCTGCCTTCCAAAATTTACCTCGGAACATATTCAGTTAAAACTCCCTCGCCGAAAAAGAAGAGCGAGCGGAGGCCGGGGCCGAATTTTCGGAGCCCACAGATTTCTGGCGACTCCGCTGGGGATTGGTTTCTCTTTCCATCTCTGGCTAGTCATTCATAAGCTATAGTAGCAGCTATATCAAATCGTACTCAAAATTCTGAATCTTTCAAAATGATCATTCAAGAAATTAAATATTTGAATTTTCTAAAGAATGATCGTTCAAAAATTTTTATTGAGATAGCGTATTTAGCAGTATTTTAGATTTATATTATTTGAATTGCTCGCTAATGTTATCTTCTCTTATTTTTTTGTTCTGTGCAAGTCTCTGCATTTTGAAAGTGCGGGGTGATGTATCAGATTCTGATTACTAACCCCCTTGCCTTTCATTTATGCAGATGGATCTACAGAACACACCGATGACTGTCCAGCTGGGACAAGGAGCCAGGATCCAACTGGCTAATGCTATTATTGAGACCGGAAATGCCGGAGCTACCATCCAGTTTGGTAGCGTTGACTTCCCGGCGATCGCTGCAAGGAGTGCCGCCATTCCTGTGAATGGTAGGAATGTTGAGAAGTCTGTCAGAAGACTCAATGCTGATGAAGCTGTCACCCGTCGTGTGCATCTGCCGGCACAACGACCTGTTGCTGAAAATTCTCGTGGGAGAATTTCTGTGTTCGAGAGGCTGTCACAGCCTGAAGCCCTTACCACCAGAAGAATTGTGAATGGTGGAAAAGTTTCTGTGGTGGCTACAAACACCACTACTCTGCCGACCAGGTTATCTGCACCTGGAAAGTACGATGCTGAGGCCTTCTCATCTGGAGGAAGGCCTACGAGAAGGCAAAGAAGGAAGATGAATGCTGAGCTCCGAGCTCAACATCAACAACTTCCGACCCATCCTTCCAATCTGTCGGCCCAAGGGCCTGAAGCCAATGTTCCCACTCGGAACAAGTTTACTGACCTGAAGTGGGTCAAAAGAAATAGCTCTACTGGAGAGCTAAAGAAATCTTTTTGGGATCGACGGCCTGAAGCCCCAATCCCTCCAAAGAAGAAAGAGCCCGAAACTCTGTCTGCTCGAGTATATAGAGTCCTGAAGACTGTAAAGGAGAAGGGGCTGAAGAAAAAGAAATTCCAACGGCCTTTGGTGATCGAGGCCAGGAGAACCCCGCCAAAGGAGCGTCTGTCCTTTGCTACAGAAAGAAGAGAAAGACAGTATGTTTCACGCGGTGAACATCGGGGCGTGACACCTGAATTACAGATTCAGGGATCCGCCGCTGAAAGGTCCCGGTGGAAAGGAAAACAAGTCTGGAGGCCAAAGCCTCGAAGAAATGAGAAAGATAGAAGAGAAAGGAGGATTGATCTGGGCGTGACATCCGGTGAGGCTTCCCGGAGATCCGCCCCCATCTACGAACAACATCAGAAGTGGGCCCCAAAAAGGACCCATAATGACATTCCTCCAGACGGTAGACACCTTGGAGAATCCTCCAGGGGATTCCGTCGCCCTCCATCTCCTCCAAAAGAAGAGACTAACTTCGATCGCAGCCCACTAATCGAAGAAGTCCCCGTGCCTAATCAAGAGCCGGAAATCCAATGGCGTCGTCGCTCGGAGATCCGACTACTGGAAGAAAATATAGATGATCAAAATATAGAAGATGAGGAATTCCTTAAAGAGGATGAAAATATAGAAGAATACCTCGAAGGGGATGAAAACATTGAAGAAAATTTAGAAGAAAATATTGATGAATTTCTAGAGGAAAATCTAGAAGAAGAAATCAAAGAAATAAATAATACTCTGGACATGGAGGTGGTCTACATGGTGAGACACACCAATACTAATGAGGAAACCTATTATGATGAGGGTGAAGATGAAGATGATCAACAACCGCCGATTAGGCGAGTTTATCACCGTCGTCGTGAAGCTGGGTCCACCACTGGCAGAGGTGGTCATTCTCAAGTTGAAGAAGAAGGAGAAGAAGCCGAGGAGAATCCCTACGCTGATGAGAATGTCACGCTTGCAGACATGCAGAGACATATGAGGCGACAAATGAGAGCCAAAGATAGAGAAATCTCTCAGTTAATGAGAAGATGACTGAGATGATGGCTCAGATGGGGGCAATGATGCAGAGAACTATTGCTGTTGGTGCCATTCCCAATCCTCCTCCTGATCCTCCAAATTTTCAGATGCCTCAAGTCTCGAAAGTACGAGGTATTCCTGAAGGTGGTCACGAGGCTCATAATGTCATCCGTCAGCCCACTCCACAAAATGTTGCAAGTACTTCTGAACCTGTGACCGCTGCACAATTGGAAGGAATAATCACAGAAAGGATCAGGGCCATCATAGCCGTTGATCAAGCAGAAAAAGTTGGTGGGTAAAGGTCGTCGTCCGTATCCTGCTGAATACGACCAAGTACCATACCCGAAAGGGTATTCGGTCCCAAAGTTCAACACTTTCAATGGTAATAACAACCCCAGACAGCATCTAGCACAGTTTAAAGCCACCTGTGGGAATATAGGAGGAAATGACGCCCTACTCTTCCGACAATTCGTCAGCAGTTTGACAGCAACTGCTTTCGAATGGTATGCTGAACTGCCGAATGATTCTGTGAAAACCTTCGCAGAATTGGAAAATATGTTCGTGAAGAGATTTGCTAGTGCAACGGAGAAAATAATGATCGCTGACCTCGCTCTGGATAAGAGAAAAAGAGAAGAATCAGTGACCAAATATATCACTCGCTGGCGCAATTTGAGCATGAAATGTGAGCAGCAGTTAGAAGAGGAACATGCCGTACAGTTGTTAATGGGCAACATTGATGATAAGATGCAACCCTTCCTGTGCATGGCTACAATCAATACATTTCAAGACTTGCTCGATAGAGTGGCTAAGTTCGAGAAACTGAACTTGTCTAGATCAGAAAATCACTCTGATAAGCCCAAGAAGGTTAAAGCCCCGGGGGCTAGAAGGGGTGAGGCTGACTCTACGTTCTTCTCTAGAGCTGATAGAGAAAAACAAGTAATTTACAATGTAGACAAGGGCAAGCAGCCGATGCAATATCAAGAAAAGCCCAAACAGGCCTACAACCCCAACCCCCAACCGAAGCTGATATTCGGGGGAAATGATAAGCCGAGGACTTATCAAGCTGGAGGCCAAAGACAGGCAATAGGAACTGGTGACAGAATGTTCCAATCCCTCAAAGAGAAAATGAATAAAGAATATTCATTCAAAAGGGAGAGTGTCGCCAAATTATTTCGACATATTGAAATCGGGTTTAGAACTGCCTGAATGCAAGAGACCCGAAGAGTCGAAGCACACTGGTGACCCAAATTATTGCCCATATCATAGGGTACTCAGCCATCCTATTGAAGATTGCTACATATTCAAGGATTGGCTTGAAAGAAAATATCAAAAGGGGAGCTAACACTGTCCGATAATGTGTTGTCTCACCCTAGAAAGGAATCAACTCGGGTGGTCACTTTCTCTTCCGTACCCCGGGTTGAAGAAAGAAGAAATGAAAAGAAACCAATTCAAGAAAAAAAGTGGGAGACTGCGGTCTCCAAGAAAACTGTAAAAATGTTGAAGCAACTCGAAGGAGTTTCAGGTGTAAAGTGGAAATCTCCTATTGAGCCAATGATAGATTTGAAGGCACTGCCAGTGGTACGAACTTCTACTTCAAAACAGTTTTCCAACCAAGTTGGTTCTTCAAAGACTGAAAAGAAGAAATCATCCAAGAAGAAAACCAAGCTGAAAAAGCCTAAGGAGAAAATGACTGCAACTCAGAGAGTTATCAACAGTTTGGATGAATATTAACAGACTGTGAGGCGACCTGTCAAGCTCGCTGACTTCATGTCGGAGCTTAAGATAGATGAAGCCGAAGAAAATGATGAGAATTCTCTTCCCAAAGAAGTATGTCGGGTCATCTCAGTGGCGCCGAGTACCTCAATGAAAGAAGAATACACAGAAGAAGTACCCTCTGAATCCTGTATGATGGTTTTGCCAATGGATTACAGCTCGGAGGAGGATTTATATTTTCCAGAGGGAGACGAATCAGACCCTAGCATAGCGTCTCGGATGGGACATGTAAACCTAGGTGGTGATTCTGAATCAACGGATGAGTCCCTTGACGCAACGATGGCTGACTCTGAAGAAAATGTACAGTTAAATGACTCTGAACCGGAGGAGATTGCTCAAGTGCAGTTAAGAAGCGGCAAAATACTACCGCCTCCACCGAAGAAAGGGGTCTCTAATAGAGATAAGGAAAAAGAAATAATTATCAATGATGATATTATCCCTGAAGATCCTAAGAAAAAGACGACTTCAGCCAATGGGATAGATTATAATATCTTATCCCATCTGAGAAAAATCCCAGCACAACTCAGTATATACGACGCGTTGATAATGTCTAAAGACCTTCGGGAGACTCTGATTCAGGCTCTCAAAGATCCCGAAAGATACGAGGCGTATTTTGCTGAACGAAGTTTGACTGAAGTTTTGCAAGCTCGTAATGAGCCATTCATTACTTTCTCCGAAGAAGACATGATGCTCGGAACTGCAGACCATAATCGTCCTCTGTATGTTACTGCAGAGAGCGATAAGTTGATTATCAGTCGAATCCTAATCGATCCTGGATCCTCCATAAACCTGATAAGCTTGAAAGCACTGAGATCCCTCTGCCTTGATGTGGAACACCTCGGGCCAGATAAGTTGATGGTGCATGGTTTTTAACGAAAAAGGGCAGAAAAACCCTTGGATCATTCATGCTTCCTCTTGTATTTGGAGAGCTCCACACAGAAGCTAAATTCCATGTGATTGACGCGGATACTTCATTCAAGGCGCTACTAGGTCGTCCCTGGTTGCATGAATATGGCATTGTCCCGTCAACATTACACCAGTGTATGAAGTATCTCAAAGATGGAGAAGAATTCAGGATCTCTGGTGACATTCAGCCCTTTACAGTTCATGAAGCAACAGTCTATGAAGATGCACGGTATTTCATGCCAAAGAAGCAAAAGTCTTCGAGCTCTCTCGAAGCTAGAGCATCAAATTCAAAGGCTGTAAAGCGACCTGAAAGAGAAGGTGAGAAAAAGCAGGTGGGGAGAAAGAAGGCAGCGCCGACTCTTCCCAAGGCACCGACCATTCCCAAAGAGAAGAAATTTATACCTCATCTGGGAAGTGACACAGATGAAGATGATGATACTCCTGCTAAATCTCGGAAAGTATGCCAGTCCACAGATGAATGGAGCAGGCAGGTCGAATTTTCAAATGATGATTATGACTACGATTCTATTTTATATGAACACGGTGCAGAATGTGTTCTCTAGAAGAATTGACAGCCTATCAATTTCAGATAGTGTACTCGTAGTCACACGTGTTCCCTTGCAACACTTCAAAGAAATCATCTCACGCGAGGTGCATAAGGTTGAGGAACTCGCTACTCTCTATCTGCCTCCCCGTAAAAATGGAACTGTGCCAAAGAATGTGCTATATTCCACGGGAGTTCGTGAAGAAGAGAATCATGACTGGGATTGCATGATCCTCGACTCCGAAGAATTATTTCCTACGAGGCTACCAAGGTTCAATACCAAAAATATTCAGAAAATGCTACGAAAACAAGTCAATATTCCTACCACCAAACGACAACTTCGTACAAGTTTGGGCCTCTGGTATGGAAGGAGTCCGCGCCCGTTACGGCAGAAGGACACAGATGCATATAAAGGTATTGGATTCATCAAAAGAAAATTCCTCCGGAAAGAGATTTGTCGCGCCATCACATGCGTGGAAATTGAATCCGAAGATGGTGATGCTGAAGAGATATACAAAGCTGACGATTATGATGAACAGCCCGTAGAAGCCGTACCTGCACCAGAAGAGCTTGAAGATGGTGGACAGGCGGCCACTATGGATGAGCTAAAAGAAGTCAACTTGGGAACTGAGGAAGACCCTCGCCCAACCTTCATTAGTTCTCTTTTACCCGAGGATCAAATAGAAGAAATAAAAGAACTTCTCTGTGAATTCAGGGACTGCTTTGCCTGGACATATGCTGAGATGCTTGGCTTATCCCCTGACGTAGCTGTTCACAGATTAGCAATCAAGCCGGATGTAGCACCCGTCAAACAAGCTCCAAGGAGAATGAGATTGGAGATTGAAGAACAGGTAATTGCAGAGACGAAGAAGCTCATTGATGCCGGCTTTATCCGAGAAGAAAAGTACGCTGACTGGATTGCTAATATCGTCCCAGTGAAGAAGAAGAACGGCCAGATTCGTATCTGTATTGACTTCAGGGACCTCAACAGGGCGTGCCCAAAAGATGATTTTCCACTCCCTGTATCCGAACTCCTGGTGGACAATACGTCCAACTACGACATGTTCTCCTTTATGGATGGATCGTCAGGATACAATCAAATCAAAATGGCGCGCGAAGATGAAAAACATACATCGTTCAGGACACCCATCGGCATTTTCTGCTACACAGTCATGCCCTTTGGCCTGAAGAACGCTGGTGCCACCTACCAGCGGGCGATGACTCACATATTCGATGATTTGATACATCAGAAGGTCGAGTGTTATGTAGATGACCTTGTTGTCAAAAGTCTTGGCCGAAATGATCACTTAAAAGATCTCAGAATCGTATTTGAGAGAATCAAAAAGTTTGATCTGAAGATGAATCTCTCTCAAATGTGCTTTTTGGGGTTTCCTCCGACAAATTCCTGGGGTATGTTGTTCGTCATCGAGGAATAGAGATCGATCCCAACAAAATTAAGGCAATCACGTAGATGCCACCACCAAGGAACCTTCGACAGCTTCGCTCGTTGCAAGGACAACTGGCTTTCATTCGGAGATTCATATCAAATCTATCGGGTAGGTGCCAGCCATTTTCAAAGCTAATGAAGAAACACGTCCGTTTCAAATGGGATGCAGAATGTCAGGAGGCGTTTGATAGCATCAAGAGATATCTGTTGAATCCTCCCATTCTAGCAGCGCCAATTCCAGGGAAGCCTCTCATACTGTACACGGCTGCTCTAGAAGAATCCCTCGGAGCACTATTGGCCCAGAATAATGAAGAAGGCAAAGAAAATGCGCTCTACTATATCAGTCGAAGGTTGATTGGAGCAGAAAGCCGTTATTCCCCAATTGAAAAGCATTGTCTGGCGCTGATTTTTGCAGTTCAGGAACTCCGCCACTATATGCTATCCCATAAAATCACACTGATATCAAAGATCGATCCGCTGAAGTTCTTGATGACAAGACCAGCGTTGACAGGTCGTCTAGCCAGGTGGGCAGTATTGTTGTTGCAGTTTGAAATCATATACATGCCACAGAAGGCGGTGAAAGGACAGGCCTTGGCAGATTTTCTTGCTGCACATCCAATCCCAGCATATTCCCCACTAAATGATGATTTGCCTGATGAACAAATAATGCAGATCGAGGAAGATGAAAGGCTACCATTCTGGGAAATATACTTTGATGGGGCATCGTCGATTAGACCTATCCGACCTCCAAATATTGCAAGAGCCCGAGCCGGCATCGGTCTCATTTTCGTAGCACCGGAGGGAGGTATAATGAGATTTTCATTCTGTTTGACTGAACCTCGGACCAATAATGAAGCCGAGTACGAAGCTCTATTAGCAGGGCTGGAGATTGCGATCGATGTCAGAATCCAACATCTCCAAATCTTTGGTGATTCTCAACTTGTAATAAATCAAGTACTTGGAATTTACAAGGTTGGCAAAGTCGAATTGGCCCATTACCATCGACGAGCTCTTGAGCTTCTGAAGCAAGTTCCAAATGTCAAAATGGCTCGAGTTCCTCGAGGACAGAATGCTAAAGCAGATTGTCTGGCCAAATTAGCCAAAGAGATGGCGAACATCAACGAGGAGAGTCCTATATTCATCGGGGTTTACACTCGTAGGGTCTTGGAGCCCGCTCTATTACAATTCCCGAGGGCAGAAGGAATTCCAGATTCAAGTCAGCAGGATGAAACTCCAGTTGACCCTCAACCTCTCCATCAGATCATCATGGAGAATTATCCAGAAGAACATCACATGGCCAAGAGACGTAAAGCCAGTCAAGCTTCAGAATCGTGGTGGCATTGTTTAGATATTGAAGTCGAAAATGATTGGAGACAACCATTCATTGACTACTTCAAGGAAAACAAACTCCCGACAGAAAAGTGTATGGCCGCACAAATTCGAAAAAGGGCATTGAGATACGCATTTGTTAATGAAACGCTGTACAGACGAGCCTTTGATCAAATGTGGCTAAGGTGCCTGGGGACCAAGGAAGCTGATAAAGTGGTAGCAGAAGTCCACGAAGGGCTTTGCGGAGCACATCAGTCAGGTCCTAAAATGGCCGCTAAAATCAAAAAATGAGTTATTATTGGCCGACAATGGTCAGAGATTGTATTGACCACGCAAAGAGGTGCCACGAATGTCAAATTCACGGTGATGTTATACATCAGCCTCCAAATCCACTACACCCAACAATAGCATCCTGGCCATTTGAATGCTGGGGTACTGATATTATCGGACCAATAGATCCGCCATCATCAGCAGGACACCGTTTCATTTTGGCAGCGACGGACTACTTTTCCAAGTGGGCAGAAGCAGCTCCATTCAGAGAGGTCACATCCGAGCATGTGATCAACTTTTTCACACACAATGTCGTCTACAGATTCGGTGTGCCACGCCGAATAATCTCAGACAATGGTACTGCATTTAAGAGTACAAAAAATTTACAAGTTCGTTGATCGGCACAAAATCGATTGGCGGTATTCATCCATATACAATCCAAGAGCAAATGGATTGGCAGAAGCCTTCAACAAGACGCTGGTGAAGCTGTTGAAGAAGATCCTCACAAAGAACAAAAGGGAGTGGCATACGAAAATGGCAGAGGCGCTGTGGGCGTATCGTACAACCTATAAAACACACCAACCAAAGCCACTCCTTACTCTCTAGTGTTCGGTGTTGAAGCCGTGTTATCTTTGGAGATTGAACTACCGTCACTCCGGGTAGCAATTCAGAATGATCTCACTCAAGAGCAAAATGCCCGCCTCAGAATGGAAGAGCTCGATGCACTTGATGAACGCAGGTTACAAGCCCAACAAAATTTGGAAATCTACCGAGGAAGAATGGCGAAGTCCTTTGACCGAATGGTGCGTCCTCGATCATTTCAGGAAGGGGAATTGGTCCTGGTGCTGAGAAGACCAATCATCCCACACAGAAAAAATTGGTGGCAAGTTCGTATCCAATTGGGAAGGCCCCTTCGTCATCGAGAAATTATACCAAGGAGGAGCATATCAGTTGATCGATCTGAACGGTCAGAGGCCTATGCCGCCAATCAACGGTCGACATTTAAAGAAGTATCATGCATAAAAGTTTTATAACTAATGTATTTTGTGATGAACAAAGTTTCATATACATAGTTATCAGAACATGCATATATTTATATTTGGAAATTCTCTTGTATGGCAAGAACGCATTTCAAAATCCCCCATCAGACTGGGGGCATTTTAAATATTTATTTGGGTCGACATCGCGCTGCGTGCCGAGATCCCCAAATAAATATTTAAAATCTCAAAGATACAAAGCCTATCCAAAATGTCCCTGTGAGACAGGGGGCATTTTAAAATATTTATTCGGGTCGACATCGCGCTGCACGCCGAGACCCCCGAATAAATATTTAAAATTATCAATCCAGATATTCTTTTGTGCTAAAGAATACAAATATTTGTTTTTCAAAGTATATGCAGGTGATCTTTCAAGAGTTAGAGACACCGTCTTCTCCAACAAACAAAGACTCAAAGGTCAAGAAAGTGACTTTTGTGGCTACACACTCCTACGAAATTGAGCCAAAGAAGCTTAAAGTCTTTCGACAGCCTGAAGCTTAAGGTTTGAATGGGTGTAAAAGGTCGGATCCAACAAGCCCAAATATGGCCGGATCGCTGGCAGCTCTGTCTACTCAACACGCCATAAGAAAGGCCGTAGTAGCAGAACCCCCACTTCGTCAACCCGTCAGTAGGGACTGTAGGAAACACGAAGACAGATTTGACTCGACCAGTTCAAGTGATCGTAGTCTACAAAATTCTCCTAAATGACTGGAGAATCAAAGTTCCAGTAGAAGGATAAGTCTCGAACAACTACTGAATGTTCGTAGGCTCCAAGATCTACAACCACAAAAGATGACTCCAAATCTACCAACTTCAGCAAAATCAGCATTGGGGAGCGCAATTCCCATAGTTCAAGTCTGAAGCCTGAATGGGTGTAAGAGGTCGGATCCAACAAGCCCAAATATGGCTGGATCGCTGGCAGCTCCGTCTACTCAACAAGCCATAAGAAAGGCCGTAGTAGAGGAACCCCCATCTCAGCAACCTGAGGACGAAGAGCTATCAAATTCTAGCTCTCCCGATCTGATGAACTCAAGTGATTCAGATTAAAGTCTTCTAAAATGGTTAAGGATCAAGATACTATCTACGTTCGGTACTATCAACTGAATCCAGAACCTACAAATCCTTCAACAAATTCGTAAAGCACAAAGCGAGGATCGAAGGAATCTTTCTTCAATAAGTCCGTCAAAGCACAAAGCAAAGGACCGAAGAAAACTATCCCAAAGTTCACACAAAGCCTGAGGCTAAACTAAGAGGATTATGTCATCAACAAGTCCGTTATGCATAAAGCTCTGGACCGATGACTTTTCGCCATCGACCTAATACAAACCTCAGGGTTTAGGTCATTGGCATCTACTCCTTCATCAAGCCCGCCAAAGCTAGAAGCATAGGGCTGAAGGTACAAAAATCACCTGACAAATCAATAAAGACAAATCAGAAAATTCTCCATCATTGTCCGCATCACAAAGCACAGAGTAAAAGAATCAGTATCTCAACTATCTATTGATACATCCAAGAGATCTATGAAGAAAGAAAATCTTAGTGTGACATCCAAGCAAAATAATTGGAGGTCCACTAAATGAAAACCTTAGTGTGACATCTAGAACAAATATCTAGAGATCCACAAGGCCAAACAGCTTACAACAAAAGTGATTCCCTCTAGACGCGAACCACATTTGTTGGGGGGCATTTGTTGACCACCACGTAAAGACCAAAGAGCATCGCATACATACCTCTTACCCACGGGATCCTCGAATCTTGCCGAAGTCTCGCCGATTCGGCGCCGTTCGCGTCGCCTCCCACGAATCCCGCACCTCGCCTCGATTCCGCTCCGCTCAGTGTCAATAAATAGAGGCCGAAGAGGCCTTGGCTCGTATCGATCTCACACGAAGCTCCTTCCATTCGCTACTCTTCCTCCCTCAGCCGTCCCGACTCCAGATCTCATCCCGAGCTTCTCCCTCTCCCTCGTCTGCTACTTCCGGCTCCAGTCCGACGCACGAGCTGCTCCCGTCGCAGCTCCCTCGACGACTTCCCTTCCGGCCGGATCGAAAGTCACGACATTTTGATCGTAAGTAACAGAGGGAGCTCGCTGTGAAGTTAACTTTCTCCCTTCCCGCACCCCTTCGGCCGGATCCCGTGAGAGAGAAAGAAAGAGAGAGAGAGGAGGAGGGAACCGACCTACCTCCACACCTTGCCGAACTCCTCCCGATCCCGCCTCCTCCGTTGTCATCTGACTTCGCTCGTTTGACGATATTCCCTATCGGATCGGAAGTTATAACATTTGGATAGGAAGCAAAGCTCCAAGAGCAAGAGCTCACTTGCTCTGAAGGTAACTTCATCCCTTTCGCATGCTGCTTCGACCAAATCCCGTAAAATAACAAACCGAGAGCAGCTGGGGGAGAGGGATTTTTATTATTATTATCTAATATAATTAATTATAATTAAATCATATTTAATTATAAGTAATTATGTTAATATTTAACTAATTAGAATTAATTATAGTTAATTACAATTAATTAAATTAATTATAATTCAATTTTTTATTAATTTTAATTAATTAATGCTAATTACAATTAACTATAATTAATTAAATTTAATTATAGTTAATTAATTTAATTAAAATTAATTATTTTAATTTTAATTAATTAATATTAATGATAATTAATTAAGTTAATTTTAAAATTAACTTTTATTTAATTATGATTAATTTAAATTAGTTATAATTAAAATAATAATAA
Source organism: Dendrobium officinale (assembly GCA_019514585.1). Lineage (NCBI taxonomy): Eukaryota > Viridiplantae > Streptophyta > Magnoliopsida > Asparagales > Orchidaceae > Dendrobium > Dendrobium officinale. Next base: position 24,926,001 of record CM033684.1, on the reverse strand, counting down.
TACAAAAATGCTTCTCTCCCTCGATCCTCGTGCCAACGTCGTCGACCCCGCTAAGGTATAACTCTCTAACCCTAAAACTCCGAGAACCCATTTTCGATGTTTGCAACGAGACGAAACAACCACCTATACACGCTTTTTCTTAGCGTGGTGGGAGGGAGTTAGTCGCGGTGCTCTCAACGAATCGGGTGATCACTTGAAATCTCTCATTGATGTTCGTATCGCCTTGGAAACCTCGCCTATACACGCTTTTCTTAGCGTGGTGGGATAGGAGCCCGGTGCGATGCGTACGACAAAGCGGGGATACTCATAAGTACCCGCTCGCGGGGAAATAACTGTCTTTCTTGCAAATATTTACAAAAATGTTTTCTTGCAAAATATTTTCAAAAAATACCCATACACGCTTTTCTTAGCGTGGTGGGGGATCAAAAAATTACACGGCCGCGGTGTCCTCGAAAGAGGGCATCTACCATACACGCTTTTCTTAGCGTGGTGGGATAGGCCCAGTTTTCCGTAGTTTTCCCCTAAACGGGGGAGACGCCGGAAGGCTGCCGAAATTTCGGGTGAAATGTTACTACACTCGGACCTTTTTTTTTGGAGACATTGGACAATCAAGGACTTGGGACTATGCTCAGAACTCAAATCAAAATGAACTAAATGCACTTGAACTTAAATTTGAACTTGATTTATATATCAAGTGGATTGAACTCGAATTGAAGTCAAACTTGGAACAATTTGGAACATGGACTTGGTTTGGACAACATGAACTTGGACTCTACAAGTACCACAGTGGACTTGATTAAACTCAAAGGACAAGGATGTGGACATTAACATATTAAGTGCAAACTTGAACAAGAGATTTAAAATCAAGCTTAAGCAAGAAGAGTTTGAATTCAAAGCTTTGAACATTTGAACTCATTTTTGATCAAATGAGAACTATGACTTGGACATTATTTGGACTTTGTTTGGACTATAGAATGAACTAAATCTTAATGAGCAAAATACTTAAGCCAAATTTTGACCAAGAAATCACTTGAATAGTCACAAAATGGCTTGAACTTTAAACAAATTTGAACTCGGATTCGAGCTTGAAGAGACCATGATGAACTCAAATGAATGTGGAGAGCTTGAACTTGCCAAGATCATATGAGACTTATGAATTGGGTTTAAGCCAAGTGAGAGGGACTTACAACAGTCAATATGACCTAGTTATATGCAATGATCAAATGAACAGTGATAAACAAATTCTTGCATACCACTTGATTACAATCACACAACGACATATATTGGATAAAGAAAAAAATTCTTTCATCCACTAGCAACAATCAAGACAAGAACCCAATTCTACTACGAATAGTGGCATGAGATCTCCAATGTACTCATGAATAATATTCATCCCTATCATATTTGCAAAGTAGCAATAATTTCAAGGAGGGGGATATTCATGAATAATATAAGAAATGTAGTGACCCCTACTACATCTACTTGTAAGCATTAACGAGGGTTTGTACCAAGCACACTAGTCTACTTGTACATAACAATGGTGGATGAGATGCAAAAGAAGTAATCTCCTTACAACCAACATCAAATGTCTTTCGACTACAAGCAATGACAAACGACATGTAACGACTTGCAAATCAAAACACATGAAGAGATCGCCGAAGAATGTGGTTCAACCCAACAACTAATATCAAGTTACAAATAAATGTTGAAGGTCATAACAAAGGCTGGAGGACCAAAATAATGGCGAGCTTCTACGAGCTACCGTAGGAGACCTATTATACATACAGTCTACAAGTGAATATAAAAGGGCTATAACAGATATCAACATCTGTGAACACAAGGCAGGAGATTAGTTAGTGTACTATGACCCGCCTACAAAAATCAACAAATAGTGCACGACAATCTACCTGTACGAAGCAGCGAACAACTCTATTCAGAAGCTGCTACGCCACGCCACCGGATCTGCAACATTCGTACAAGCAGACAGAAGGCGTCTATTCCAAAAATACCCCTGCACGTGCACTATAAATTGTATACACATAGGTACACCAAAAAGGGATAAAATATAATCCTAAACCCGCATGGGCCCCGGCGAGCGTGTTATTGGTACACACGTGACGTCTAGGGATGCTGCGCGGGTTGACAAGTGAATTCTAGTTCAAATCCGATCCTCCTATACGGGTCAATAGGAGTCGACAAGGTTCGAACTCTCAAACAAAAATACGATTGCTACGACCGTTATATTTGTCTTAATACATTCATATTAGGCCTCCAATGCCTACAACAATAAGAATTCACTAACAAGGGCACGAAGCCTACGAAACCCGATCCTCTATCGATAATTCGACAGAGTTGACAAGGTTCAATCCATAAAAAGAAATGACCCCAAACACCCCAATGATGGTCGTGTTGAGTGCAGATCTCAACCGGAGGGGTTCCCAAATAATTTCCAATGCCGTTCCAAAAAATCCCCAAAAACACCCCGATGATGGCCGTGTTGAATGCAGATCTCAACCGGAGGGGTTCCCAAACATTTTTCAAACATCTCTCAAATATCCAAAGTTCATAGCTCCACCCAAAATACCCATAAAAATCCAAAAATCTAAACTCCACAAAAATCTCAAAATCCCCAAAATCCCAAAAATATTTAAAAAATGAAATAAATCCATCAACGCGCTTAAAGCAAAATCCATCCGCCCTCCGCAACAGTTTGTCGAGGCGGACAAATTCAAATAAACTCTAGCTCACAAAGAGCCAAATGCCTAGTCAAAAATATCACTAGGATCCATTCTCAAACAATCTATTGCTAGTAAGGACGTGGTACGTGTCCTCTAACCGGCAGTTTCGCCGCCAAATGGCACTGCAGGTAAACGGTTATGACCCGGGGCCCTCTGAACCGAGTGGTTTTGCCGCCAAATGGCACCACAGATAGCGGTTATGGCCAGAGCCAATACGCTCCTTAACAGCGTTAAATCCTTGAGATATGAATCAATAGGATATGATTGATAGGGCATAAAGCCCTCTGTAAGCTAAGGTGGATTTAAATTTGTCCCCTTAGACAAAAACACCAACCCCGGTCTACAAGGTCCCCTTGGACGAAGCAACCCATGGCTGCCGACAAGGATCCTTTTGTCAGGTTGGGGTCGACTACCTCCTCTGACTAAGTAGACCAGGGACCACGATGGCCCGGGATGACGGAACCATGGGATCTTGATCGGGTCCATCATCCATTCCCCCACCATCCGCTTTAAGTTCTAGATGGTGAAAATTCCAGTTTTAAATATCAAAATTTTCAAATCTCCCAACCCAAATTTCAAAAATATGAACCTTCAAGTTCTCAAACATCCAAATCTTCATATTTCCAAAATTCCGTACCTATTGCTGCTACTATATGCCAGATAACACATATATTCTACCTATCTGATTGACGACTAGCCTTAATCGAAAGTTCTCTCTCGTGATCGAGAGGGGTAATTAACTATAGGGGCTTGCGCCTATAGGAAACCAGAACTCAGATCATAAAGTCCTCACAAAATGAGGGCGAAATCTCTGGGTAGTGTCTTATCTACAAACCCATCTGCCTTCCAAAATTTACCTCGGAACATATTCAGTTAAAACTCCCTCGCCGAAAAAGAAGAGCGAGCGGAGGCCGGGGCCGAATTTTCGGAGCCCACAGATTTCTGGCGACTCCGCTGGGGATTGGTTTCTCTTTCCATCTCTGGCTAGTCATTCATAAGCTATAGTAGCAGCTATATCAAATCGTACTCAAAATTCTGAATCTTTCAAAATGATCATTCAAGAAATTAAATATTTGAATTTTCTAAAGAATGATCGTTCAAAAATTTTTATTGAGATAGCGTATTTAGCAGTATTTTAGATTTATATTATTTGAATTGCTCGCTAATGTTATCTTCTCTTATTTTTTTGTTCTGTGCAAGTCTCTGCATTTTGAAAGTGCGGGGTGATGTATCAGATTCTGATTACTAACCCTTGCCTTTCATTTATGCAGATGGATCTACAGAACACACCGATGACTGTCCAGCTGGGACAAGGAGCCAGGATCCAACTGGCTAATGCTATTATTGAGACCGGAAATGCCGGAGCTACCATCCAGTTTGGTAGCGTTGACTTCCCGGCGATCGCTGCAAGGAGTGCCGCCATTCCTGTGAATGGTAGGAATGTTGAGAAGTCTGTCAGAAGACTCAATGCTGATGAAGCTGTCACCCGTCGTGTGCATCTGCCGGCACAACGACCTGTTGCTGAAAATTCTCGTGGGAGAATTTCTGTGTTCGAGAGGCTGTCACAGCCTGAAGCCCTTACCACCAGAAGAATTGTGAATGGTGGAAAAGTTTCTGTGGTGGCTACAAACACCACTACTCTGACCAGGTTATCTGCACCTGGAAAGTACGATGCTGAGGCCTTCTCATCTGGAGGAAGGCCTACGAGAAGGCAAAGAAGGAAGATGAATGCTGAGCTCCGAGCTCAACATCAACAACTTCCGACCCATCCTTCCAATCTGTCGGCCCAAGGGCCTGAAGCCAATGTTCCCACTCGGAACAAGTTTACTGACCTGAAGTGGGTCAAAAGAAATAGCTCTACTGGAGAGCTAAAGAAATCTTTTTGGGATCGACGGCCTGAAGCCCCCAATCCCTCCAAAGAAGAAAGAGCCCGAAACTCTGTCTGCTCGAGTATATAGAGTCCTGAAGACTGTAAAGGAGAAGGGGCTGAAGAAAAAGAAAATTCCAACGGCCTTTGGTGATCGAGGCCAGGAGACCCCCGCCAAAGGAGCGTCTGTCCTTTGCTACAGAAAAGAAGAGAAAGACAGTATGTTTCACGCGGTGAACATCGGGGCGTGACACCTGAATTACAGATTCAGGGATCCGCCGCTGAAAGGTCCCGGTGGAAAGGAAAACAAGTCTGGAGGCCAAAGCCTCGAAGAAATGAGAAAGATAGAAGAGAAAGGAGGATTGATCTGGGCGTGACATCCGGTGAGGCTTCCCGGAGATCCGCCCCCATCTACGAACAACATCAGAAGTAGTGGGCCCCAAAAAGGACCCATAATGACATTCCTCCAGACGGTAGACACCTTGGAGAATCCTCCAGGGGATTCCGTCGCCCTCCATCTCCTCCAAAAGAAGAGACTAACTTCGATCGCAGCCCACTAATCGAAGAAGTCCCCGTGCCTAATCAAGAGCCGGAAATCCAATGGCGTCGTCGCTCGGAGATCCGACTACTGGAAGAAAATATAGATGATCAAAATATAGAAGATGAGGAATTCCTTAAAGAGGATGAAAATATAGAAGAATACCTCGAAGGGGATGAAAACATTGAAGAAAATTTAGAAGAAAATATTGATGAATTTCTAGAGGAAAATCTAGAAGAAGAAATCAAAGAAATAAATAATACTCTGGACATGGAGGTGGTCTACATGGTGAGACACCAATACTAATGAGGAAACCTATTATGATGAGGGTGAAGATGAAGATGATCAACAACCGCCGATTAGGCGAGTTTATCACCGTCGTCGTGAAGCTGGGTCCACCACTGGCAGAGGTGGTCATTCTCAAGTTGAAGAAGAAGGAGAAGAAGCCGAGGAGAATCCCTACGCTGATGAGAATGTCACGCTTGCAGACATGCAGAGACATATGAGGCGACAAATGAGAGCCAAAGATAGAGAAATCTCTCAGTTAATGAGAAGATGACTGAGATGATGGCTCAGATGGGGGCAATGATGCAGAGAACTATTGCTGTTGGTGCCATTCCCAATCCTCCTCCTGATCCTCCAAATTTTCAGATGCCTCAAGTCTCGAAAGTACGAGGTATTCCTGAAGGTGGTCACGAGGCTCATAATGTCATCCGTCAGCCCACTCCACAAAATGTTGCAAGTACTTCTGAACCTGTGACCGCTGCACAATTGGAAGGAATAATCACAGAAAGGATCAGGGCCATCATAGCCGTTGATCAAGCAGAAAAGTTGGTGGGTAAAGGTCGTCCGTATCCTGCTGAATACGACCAAGTACCATACCCGAAAGGGTATTCGGTCCCAAAGTTCAACACTTTCAATGGTAATAACAACCCCAGACAGCATCTAGCACAGTTTAAAGCCACCTGTGGGAATATAGGAGGAAATGACGCCCTACTCTTCCGACAATTCGTCAGCAGTTTGACAGCAACTGCTTTCGAATGGTATGCTGAACTGCCGAATGATTCTGTGAAAACCTTCGCAGAATTGGAAAATATGTTCGTGAAGAGATTTGCTAGTGCAACGGAGAAAAATAATGATCGCTGACCTCGCTCTGGATAAGAGAAAAAGAGAAGAATCAGTGACCAAATATATCACTCGCTGGCGCAATTTGAGCATGAAATGTGAGCAGCAGTTAGAAGAGGAACATGCCGTACAGTTGTTAATGGGCAACATTGATGATAAGATGCAACCCTTTCTGTGCATGGCTACAATCAATACATTTCAAGACTTGCTCGATAGAGTGGCTAAGTTCGAGAAACTGAACTTGTCTAGATCAGAAAATCACTCTGATAAGCCCAAGAAGGTTAAAGCCCCGGGGGCTAGAAGGGGTGAGGCTGACTCTACGTTCTTCTCTAGAGCTGATAGAGAAAAACAAGTAATTTACAATGTAGACAAGGGCAAGCAGCCGATGCAATATCAAGAAAAGCCCAAACAGGCCTACAACCCCAACCCCCAACCGAAGCTGATATTCGGGGGAAATGATAAGCCGAGGACTTATCAAGCTGGAGGCCAAAGACAGGCAATAGGAACTGGTGACAGAATGTTCCAATCCCTCAAAGAGAAAATGAATAAAGAATATTCATTCAAAAGGGGGAGAGTGTCGCCAAATTATTTCGACATATTGAAATCGGGTTTAGAACTGCCTGAATGCAAGAGACCCGAAGAGTCGAAGCACACTGGTGACCCAAATTATTGCCCATATCATAGGGTACTCAGCCATCCTATTGAAGATTGCTACATATTCAAGGATTGGCTTGAAAGAAAATATCAAAAGGGGAGCTAACACTGTCCGATAATGTGTTGTCTCACCCTAGAAAGGAATCAACTCGGGTGGTCACTTTCTCTTCCGTACCCCGGGTTGAAGAAAGAAGAAATGAAAAGAAACCAATTCAAGAAAAAAAGTGGGAGACTGCGGTCTCCAAGAAAACTGTAAAAATGTTGAAGCAACTCGAAGGAGTTTCAGGTGTAAAGTGGAAATCTCCTATTGAGCCAATGATAGATTTGAAGGCACTGCCAGTGGTACGAACTTCTACTTCAAAACAGTTTTCCAACCAAGTTGGTTCTTCAAAGACTGAAAAGAAGAAATCATCCAAGAAGAAAACCAAGCTGAAAAAGCCTAAGGAGAAAATGACTGCAACTCAGAGAGTTATCAACAGTTTGGATGAATATTAACAGACTGTGAGGCGACCTGTCAAGCTCGCTGACTTCATGTCGGAGCTTAAGATAGATGAAGCCGAAGAAAATGATGAGAATTCTCTTCCCAAAGAAGTATGTCGGGTCATCTCAGTGGCGCCGAGTACCTCAATGAAAGAAGAATACACAGAAGAAGTACCCTCTGAATCCTGTATGATGGTTTTGCCAATGGATTACAGCTCGGAGGAGGATTTATATTTTCCAGAGGGAGACGAATCAGACCCTAGCATAGCGTCTCGGATGGGACATGTAAACCTAGGTGGTGATTCTGAATCAACGGATGAGTCCCTTGACGCAACGATGGCTGACTCTGAAGAAAATGTACAGTTAAATGACTCTGAACCGGAGGAGATTGCTCAAGTGCAGTTAAGAAGCGGCAAAATACTACCGCCTCCACCGAAGAAAGGGGTCTCTAATAGAGATAAGGAAAAAGAAATAATTATCAATGATGATATTATCCCTGAAGATCCTAAGAAAAAGACGACTTCAGCCAATGGGATAGATTATAATATCTTATCCCATCTGAGAAAAATCCCAGCACAACTCAGTATATACGACGCGTTGATAATGTCTAAAGACCTTCGGGAGACTCTGATTCAGGCTCTCAAAGATCCCGAAAGATACGAGGCGTATTTTGCTGAACGAAGTTTGACTGAAGTTTTGCAAGCTCGTAATGAGCCATTCATTACTTTCTCCGAAGAAGACATGATGCTCGGAACTGCAGACCATAATCGTCCTCTGTATGTTACTGCAGAGAGCGATAAGTTGATTATCAGTCGAATCCTAATCGATCCTGGATCCTCCATAAACCTGATAAGCTTGAAAGCACTGAGATCCCTCTGCCTTGATGTGGAACACCTCGGGCCAGATAAGTTGATGGTGCATGGTTTTAACGAAAAAGGGCAGAAAACCCTTGGATCATTCATGCTTCCTCTTGTATTTGGAGAGCTCCACACAGAAGCTAAATTCCATGTGATTGACGCGGATACTTCATTCAAGGCGCTACTAGGTCGTCCCTGGTTGCATGAATATGGCATTGTCCCGTCAACATTACACCAGTGTATGAAGTATCACAAAGATGGAGAAGAATTCAGGATCTCTGGTGACATTCAGCCCTTTACAGTTCATGAAGCAACAGTCTATGAAGATGCACGGTATTTCATGCCAAAGAAGCAAAAGTCTTCGAGCTCTCTCGAAGCTAGAGCATCAAATTCAAAGGCTGTAAAGCGACCTGAAAGAGAAGGTGAGAAAAAGCAGGTGGGGAGAAAGAAGGCAGCGCCGACTCTTCCCAAGGCACCGACCATTCCCAAAGAGAAGAAATTTATACCTCATCTGGGAAGTGACACAGATGAAGATGATGATACTCCTGCTAAATCTCGGAAAGTATGCCAGTCCACAGATGAATGGAGCAGGCAGGTCGAATTTTCAAATGATGATTATGACTACGATTCTATTTATATGAACACGGTGCAGAATGTGTTCTCTAGAAGAATTGACAGCCTATCAATTTCAGATAGTGTACTCGTAGTCACACGTGTTCCCTTGCAACACTTCAAAGAAATCATCTCACGCGAGGTGCATAAGGTTGAGGAACTCGCTACTCTCTATCTGCCTCCCCGTAAAAATGGAACTGTGCCAAAGAATGTGCTATATTCCACGGGAGTTCGTGAAGAAGAGAATCATGACTGGGATTGCATGATCCTCGACTCCGAAGAATTATTTCCTACGAGGCTACCAAGGTTCAATACCAAAAATATTCAGAAAATGCTACGAAAACAAGTCAATATTCCTACCACCAAACGACAACTTCGTACAAGTTTGGGCCTCTGGTATGGAAGGAGTCCGCGCCCGTTACGGCAGAAGGACACAGATGCATATAAAGGTATTGGATTCATCAAAAGAAAATTCCTCCGGAAAGAGATTTGTCGCGCCATCACATGCGTGGAAATTGAATCCGAAGATGGTGATGCTGAAGAGATATACAAAGCTGACGATTATGATGAACAGCCCGTAGAAGCCGTACCTGCACCAGAAGAGCTTGAAGATGGTGGACAGGCGGCCACTATGGATGAGCTAAAAGAAGTCAACTTGGGAACTGAGGAAGACCCTCGCCCAACCTTCATTAGTTCTCTTTTACCCGAGGATCAAATAGAACAAATAAAAGAACTTCTCTGTGAATTCAGGGACTGCTTTGCCTGGACATATGCTGAGATGCCTGGCTTATCCCCTGACGTAGCTGTTCACAGATTAGCAATCAAGCCGGATGTAGCACCCGTCAAACAAGCTCCAAGGAGAATGAGATTGGAGATTGAAGAACAGGTAATTGCAGAGACGAAGAAGCTCATTGATGCCGGCTTTATCCGAGAAGAAAAGTACGCTGACTGGATTGCTAATATCGTCCCAGTGAAGAAGAAGAACGGCCAGATTCGTATCTGTATTGACTTCAGGGACCTCAACAGGGCGTGCCCAAAAGATGATTTTCCACTCCCTGTATCCGAACTCCTGGTGGACAATACGTCCAACTACGACATGTTCTCCTTTATGGATGGATCGTCAGGATACAATCAAATCAAAATGGCGCGCGAAGATGAAAAACATACATCGTTCAGGACACCCATCGGCATTTTCTGCTACACAGTCATGCCCTTTGGCCTGAAGAACGCTGGTGCCACCTACCAGCGGGCGATGACTCACATATTCGATGATTTGATACATCAGAAGGTCGAGTGTTATGTAGATGACCTTGTTGTCAAAAGTCTTGGCCGAAATGATCACTTAAAAGATCTCAGAATCGTATTTGAGAGAATCAAAAAGTTTGATCTGAAGATGAATCCTCTCAAATGTGCTTTTGGGGTTTCCTCCGGCAAATTCCTGGGGTATGTTGTTCGTCATCGAGGAATAGAGATCGATCCCAACAAAATTAAGGCAATCACGGAGATGCCACCACCAAGGAACCTTCGACAGCTTCGCTCGTTGCAAGGACAACTGGCTTTCATTCGGAGATTCATATCAAATCTATCGGGTAGGTGCCAGCCATTTTCAAAGCTAATGAAGAAACACGTCCGTTTCAAATGGGATGCAGAATGTCAGGAGGCGTTTGATAGCATCAAGAGATATCTGTTGAATCCTCCCATTCTAGCAGCGCCAATTCCAGGGAAGCCTCTCATACTGTACACGGCTGCTCTAGAAGAATCCCTCGGAGCACTATTGGCCCAGAATAATGAAGAAGGCAAAGAAAATGCGCTCTACTATATCAGTCGAAGGTTGATTGGAGCAGAAAGCCGTTATTCCCCAATTGAAAAGCATTGTCTGGCGCTGATTTTTGCAGTTCAGGAACTCCGCCACTATATGCTATCCCATAAAATCACACTGATATCAAAGATCGATCCGCTGAAGTTCTTGATGACAAGACCAGCGTTGACAGGTCGTCTAGCCAGGTGGGCAGTATTGTTGTTGCAGTTTGAAATCATATACATGCCACAGAAGGCGGTGAAAGGACAGGCCTTGGCAGATTTTCTTGCTGCACATCCAATCCCAGCATATTCCCCACTAAATGATGATTTGCCTGATGAACAAATAATGCAGATCGAGGAAGATGAAAGGCTACCATTCTGGGAAATATACTTTGATGGGGCATCGTCGATTAGACCTATCCGACCTCCAAATATTGCAAGAGCCCGAGCCGGCATCGGTCTCATTTTCGTAGCACCGGAGGGAGGTATAATGAGATTTTCATTCTGTTTGACTGAACCTCGGACCAATAATGAAGCCGAGTACGAAGCTCTATTAGCAGGGCTGGAGATTGCGATCGATGTCAGAATCCAACATCTCCAAATCTTTGGTGATTCTCAACTTGTAATAAATCAAGTACTTGGAATTTACAAGGTTGGCAAAGTCGAATTGGCCCATTACCATCGACGAGCTCTTGAGCTTCTGAAGCAAGTTCCAAATGTCAAAATGGCTCGAGTTCCTCGAGGACAGAATGCTAAAGCAGATTGTCTGGCCAAATTAGCCAAAGAGATGGCGAACATCAACGAGGAGAGTCCTATATTCATCGGGGTTTACACTCGTAGGGTCTTGGAGCCCGCTCTATTACAATTCCCGAGGGCAGAAGGAATTCCAGATTCAAGTCAGCAGGATGAAACTCCAGTTGACCCTCAACCTCTCCATCAGATCATCATGGAGAATTATCCAGAAGAACATCACATGGCCAAGAGACGTAAAGCCAGTCAAGCTTCAGAATCGTGGTGGCATTGTTTAGATATTGAAGTCGAAAATGATTGGAGACAACCATTCATTGACTACTTCAAGGAAAACAAACTCCCGACAGAAAAGTGTATGGCCGCACAAATTCGAAAAAGGGCGTTGAGATACGCATTTGTTAATGAAACGCTGTACAGACGAGCCTTTGATCAAATGTGGCTAAGGTGCCTGGGGACCAAGGAAGCTGATAAAGTGGTAGCAGAAGTCCACGAAGGGCTTTGCGGAGCACATCAGTTAGGTCCTAAAATGGCCGCTAAAATCAAAAAATGAGTTATTATTGGCCGACAATGGTCAGAGATTGTATTGACCACGCAAAGAGGTGCCACGAATGTCAAATTCACGGTGATGTTATACATCAGCCTCCAAATCCACTACACCCAACAATAGCATCCTGGCCATTTGAATGCTGGGGTACTGATATTATCGGACCAATAGATCCGCCATCATCAGCAGGACACCGTTTCATTTTGGCAGCGACGGACTACTTTTCCAAGTGGGCAGAAGCAGCTCCATTCAGAGAGGTCACATCCGAGCATGTGATCAACTTTTTCACACACAATGTCGTCTACAGATTCGGTGTGCCACGCCGAATAATCTCAGACAATGGTACTGCATTTAAGAGTACAAAAATTTACAAGTTCGTTGATCGGCACAAAATCGATTGGCGGTATTCATCCATATACAATCCAAGAGCAAATGGATTGGCAGAAGCCTTCAACAAGACGCTGGTGAAGCTGTTGAAGAAGATCCTCACAAAGAACAAAAGGGAGTGGCATACGAAAATGGCAGAGGCGCTGTGGGCGTATCGTACAACCTATAAAACACCAACCAAAGCCACTCCTTACTCTCTAGTGTTCGGTGTTGAAGCCGTGTTATCTTTGGAGATTGAACTACCGTCACTCCGGGTAGCAATTCAGAATGATCTCACTCAAGAGCAAAATGCCCGCCTCAGAATGGAAGAGCTCGATGCACTTGATGAACGCAGGTTACAAGCCCAACAAAATTTGGAAATCTACCGAGGAAGAATGGCGAAGTCCTTTGACCGAATGGTGCGTCCTCGATCATTTCAGGAAGGGGAATTGGTCCTGGTGCTGAGAAGACCAATCATCCCACACAGAAAAATTGGTGGCAAGTTCGTATCCAATTGGGAAGGCCCCTTCGTCATCGAGAAATTATACCAAGGAGGAGCATATCAGTTGATCGATCTGAACGGTCAGAGGCCTATGCCGCCAATCAACGGTCGACATTTAAAGAAGTATCATGCATAAAAGTTTTATAACTAATGTATTTTGTGATGAACAAAGTTTCATATACATAGTTATCAGAACATGCATATATTTATATTTGGAAATTCTCTTGTATGGCAAGAACGCATTTCAAAATCCCCCATCAGACTGGGGGCATTTTAAATATTTATTTGGGTCGACATCGCGCTGCGTGCCGAGATCCCCAAATAAATATTTAAAATCTCAAAGATACAAAGCCTATCCAAAATGTCCCTGTGAGACAGGGGGCATTTTAAATATTTATTCGGGTCGACATCGCGCTGCACGCCGAGACCCCCGAATAAATATTTAAAATTATCAATCCAGATATTCTTTTGTGCTAAAGAATACAAATATTTGTTTTTCAAAGTATATGCAGGTGATCTTTCAAGAGTTAGAGACACCGTCTTCTCCAACAAACAAAGACTCAAAGGTCAAGAAAGTGACTTTTGTGGCTACACACTCCTACGAAATTGAGCCAAAGAAGCTTAAAGTCTTTCGACAGCCTGAAGCTTAAGGTTTGAATGGGTGTAAAAGGTCGGATCCAACAAGCCCAAATATGGCCGGATCGCTGGCAGCTCTGTCTACTCAACACGCCATAAGAAAGGCCGTAGTAGCAGAACCCCCACTTCGTCAACCCGTCAGTAGGGACTGTAGGAAACACGAAGACAGATTTGACTCGACCAGTTCAAGTGATCGTAGTCTACAAAATTCTCCTAAATGACTGGAGAATCAAAGTTCCAGTAGAAGGATAAGTCTCGAACAACTACTGAATGTTCGTAGGCTCCAAGATCTACAACCACAAAAGATGACTCCAAATCTACCAACTTCAGCAAAATCAGCATTGGGGAGCGCAATTCCCATAGTTCAAGTCTGAAGCCTGAATGGGTGTAAGAGGTCGGATCCAACAAGCCCAAATATGGCTGGATCGCTGGCAGCTCCGTCTACTCAACAAGCCATAAGAAAGGCCGTAGTAGAGGAACCCCCATCTCAGCAACCTGAGGACGAAGAGCTATCAAATTCTAGCTCTCCCGATCTGATGAACTCAAGTGATTCAGATTAAAGTCTTCTAAAATGGTTAAGGATCAAGATACTATCTACGTTCGGTACTATCAACTGAATCCAGAACCTACAAATCCTTCAACAAATTCGTAAAGCACAAAGCGAGGATCGAAGGAATCTTTCTTCAATAAGTCCGTCAAAGCACAAAGCAAAGGACCGAAGAAAACTATCCCAAAGTTCACACAAAGCCTGAGGCTAAACTAAGAGGATTATGTCATCAACAAGTCCGTTATGCATAAAGCTCTGGACCGATGACTTTTCGCCTTTTACCTAATACAAACCTCAGGGTTTAGGTCATTGGCATCTACTCCTTCATCAAGCCCGCCAAAGCTAGAAGCATAGGGCTGAAGGTACAAAAATCACCTGACAAATCAATAAAGACAAATCAGAAAATTCTCCATCATTGTCCGCATCACAAAGCACAGAGTAAAAGAATCAGTATCTCAACTATCTATTGATACATCCAAGAGATCTATGAAGAAAGAAAATCTTAGTGTGACATCCAAGCAAAATAATTGGAGGTCCACTAAATGAAAACCTTAGTGTGACATCTAGAACAAATATCTAGAGATCCACAAGGCCAAACAGCTTACAACAAAAGTGATTCCCTCTAGACGCGAACCACATTTGTTGGGGGGCATTTGTTGACCACCACGTAAAGACCAAAGAGCATCGCATACATACCTCTTACCCACGGGATCCTCGAATCTTGCCGAAGTCTCGCCGATTCGGCGCCGTTCGCGTCGCCTCCCACGAATCCCGCACCTCGCCTCGATTCCGCTCCGCTCAGTGTCAATAAATAGAGGCCGAAGAGGCCTTGGCTCGTATCGATCTCACACGAAGCTCCTTCCATTCGCTACTCTTCCTCCCTCAGCCGTCCCGACTCCAGATCTCATCCCGAGCTCCTCCCTCTCCCTCGTCTGCTACTTCCGGCTCCAGTCCCGACGCACGAGCTGCTCCCGTCGCAGCTCCCTCGACGACTTCCCTTCCGGCCGGATCGAAAGTCACGACATTTTGATCGTAAGTAACAGAGGGAGCTCGCTGTGAAGTTAACTTTCTCCCTTCCCGCACCCCTTCGGCCGGATCCCGTGAGAGAGAAAGAAAGAGAGAGAGAGAGGAGGAGGGAACCGACCTACCTCCACACCTTGCCGAACTCCTCCCGATCCCGCCTCCTCCGTTGTCATCTGACTTCGCTCGTTTGACGATATTCCCTATCGGATCGGAAGTTATAACATTTGGATAGGAAGCAAAGCTCCAAGAGCAAGAGCTCACTTGCTCTGAAGGTAACTTCATCCCTTTCGCATGCTGCTTCGACCAAATCCCGTAAAATAACAAACCGAGAGCAGCTGGGGGAGAGGGATTTTTATTATTATTATCTAATATAATTAATTATAATTAAATCATATTTAATTATAAGTAATTATGTTAATATTTAACTAATTAGAATTAATTATAGTTAATTACAATTAATTAAATTAATTATAATTCAATTTTTTATTAATTTTAATTAATTAATGCTAATTACAATTAACTATAATTAATTAAATTTAATTATAGTTAATTAATTTAATTAAAATTAATTATTTTAATTTTAATTAATTAATATTAATGATAATTAATTAAGTTAATTTTAAAATTAACTTTTATTTAATTATGATTAATTTAAATTAGTTATAATTAAAATAATAATAATACAAAAATGCTTCTCTCCCTCGATCCTCGTGCCAACGTCGTCGACCCCGCTAAGGTATAACTCTCTAACCCTAAAACTCCGAGAACCCATTTTCGATGTTTGCAACGAGACGAAACAACCACCTATACACGCTTTTCTTAGCGTGGTGGGAGGGAGTTAGTCGCGGTGCTCTCAACGAATCGGGTGATCACTTGAAATCCCTCATTGATGTTCGTATCGCCTTGGAAACCTCGCCTATACACGCTTTTCTTAGCGTGGTGGGATAGGAGCCCGGTGCGATGCGTACGACAAAGCGGGGATACTCATAAGTACCCGCTCGCGGGGAAATAACTGTCTTTCTTGCAAATATTTACAAAAATGTTTTCTTGCAAAATATTTTCAAAAAATACCCATACACGCTTTTCTTAGCGTGGTGGGGGATCAAAAAAATTACACGGCCGCGGTGTCCTCGAAAGAGGGCATCTCCCATACACGCTTTTCTTAGCGTGGTGGGATAGGCCCAGTTTTCCGTAGTTTTCCCCTAAACGGGGGAGACGCCGGAAGGCTGCCGAAATTTCGGGTGAAATGTTACTACACTCGGACCTTTTTTTTT
This sequence comes from Dendrobium officinale, assembly GCA_019514585.1. NCBI lineage: Eukaryota > Viridiplantae > Streptophyta > Magnoliopsida > Asparagales > Orchidaceae > Dendrobium > Dendrobium officinale. The sequence goes on along the minus strand of CM033684.1, from coordinate 24,909,688 downwards.
GGAGACATTGGACAATCAAGGACTTGGGACTATGCTCAGAACTCAAATCAAAATGAACTAAATGCACTTGAACTTAAATTTGAACTTGATTTATATATCAAGTGGATTGAACTCGAATTGAAGTCAAACTTGGAACAATTTGGAACATGGACTTGGTTTGGACAACATGAACTTGGACTCTACAAGTACCACAGTGGACTTGATTAAACTCAAAGGACAAGGATGTGGACATTAACATATTAAGTGCAAACTTGAACAAGAGATTTAAAATCAAGCTTAAGCAAGAAGAGTTTGAATTCAAAGCTTTGAACATTTGAACTCATTTTTGATCAAATGAGAACTATGACTTGGACATTATTTGGACTTTGTTTGGACTATAGAATGAACTAAATCTTAATGAGCAAAATACTTAAGCCAATTTTGACCAAGAAATCACTTGAATAGTCACAAAATGGCTTGAACTTTAAACAAATTTGAACTCGGATTCGAGCTTGAAGAGACCATGATGAACTCAAATGAATGTGGAGAGCTTGAACTTGCCAAGATCATATGAGACTTATGAATTGGGTTTAAGCCAAGTGAGAGGGACTTACAACAGTCAATATGACCTAGTTATATGCAATGATCAAATGAACAGTGATAAACAAATTCTTGCATACCACTTGATTACAATCACACAACGACATATATTGGATAAAGAAAAAAATTCTTTCATCCACTAGCAACAATCAAGACAAGAACCCAATTCTACTACGAATAGTGGCATAAGATCTCCAATGTACTCATGAATAATATTCATCCCTATCATATTTGCAAAGTAGCAATAATTTCAAGGAGGGGGATATTCATGAATAATATAAGAAATGTAGTGACCCCTACTACATCTACTTGTAAGCATTAACGAGGGTTTTGTACCAAGCACACTAGTCTACTTGTACATAACAATGGTGGATGAGATGCAAAAGAAGTAATCTCCTTACAACCAACATCAAATGTCTTTCGACTACAAGCAATGACAAACGACATGTAACGACTTGCAAATCAAAACACATGAAGAGATCGCCGAAGAATGTGGTTCAACCAACAACTAATATCAAGTTACAAATAAATGTTGAAGGTCATAACAAAGGCTGGAGGACCAAAATAATGGCGAGCTTCTACGAGCTACCGTAGGAGACCTATTATACATACAGTCTACAAGTGAATATAAAAGGGCTATAACAGATATCAACATCTGTAAACACAAGGCAGGAGATTAGTTAGTGTACTATAACCCGCCTACAAAAATCAACAAATAGTGCACGACAATCTACCTGTACGAAGCAGCGAACAACTCTATTCAGAAGCTGCTACGCCACGCCACCGGATCTGCAACATTCGTACAAGCAGACAGAAGGCGTCTATTCCAAAAATACCCCTGCACGTGCACTATAAATTGTATACACATAGGTACACCAAAAAGGGATAAAATATAATCCTAAACCCGCATGGGCCCCGGCGAGCGTGTTATTGGTACACACGTGACGTCTAGGGATGCTGCGCGGGTTGACAAGTGAATTCTAGTTCAAACCCGATCCTCCTATACGGGTCAATAGGAGTCGACAAGGTTCGAACTCTCAAACAAAAATACGATTGCTACGACCGTTATATTTGTCTTAATACATTCATATTAGGCCTCCAATGCCTACAACAATAAGAATTCACTAACAAGGGCACGAAGCCTACGAAACCCGATCCTCTATCGATAATTCGACAGAGTTGACAAGGTTCAATCCATAAAAAGAAATGACCCCAAACACCCCAATGATGGTCGTGTTGAGTGCAGATCTCAACCGGAGGGGTTCTCAAATAATTTCCAATGCCGTTCCAAAAAATCCCCAAAAACACCCCGATGATGGCCGTGTTGAATGCAGATCTCAACCGGAGGGGTTCCCAAACATTTTTCAAACATCTCTCAAATATCCAAAGTTCATAGCTCCACCCAAAATACCCATAAAAATCCAAAAATCTAAACTCCACAAAAATCTCAAAATCCCCAAAATCCCAAAAATATTTAAAAAATGAAATAAATCCATCAACGCGCTTAAAGCAAAATCCATCCGCCCTCCGCAACAGTTTGTCGAGGCGGACAAATTCAAATAAACTCTAGCTCACAAAGAGCCAAATGCCTAGTCAAAAATATCACTAGGATCCATTCTCAAACAATCTATTGCTAGTAAGGACGTGGTACGTGTCCTCTAACCGGCAGTTTCGCCGCCAAATGGCACTGCAGGTAAACGGTTATGACCCGGGGCCCTCTGAACCGAGTGGTTTTGCCGCCAAATGGCACCACAGATAGCGGTTATGGCCAGAGCCAATACGCTCCTTAACAGCGTTAAATCCTTGAGATATGAATCAATAGGATATGATTGATAGGGCATAAAGCCCTCTGTAAGCTAAGGTGGATTTAAATTTGTCCCCTTAGACAAACACCAACCCCGGTCTACAAGGTCCCCTTGGACGAAGCAACCCATGGCTGCCGACAAGGATCCTTTTGTCAGGTTGGGTCGACTACCTCCTCTGACTAAGTAGACCAGGGACCACAATGGCCCGGGATGACGGAACCATGGGATCTTGATCGGGTCCATCATCCATTCCCCCACCATCCGCTTTAAGTTCTAGATGGTGAAAATTCCAGTTTTAAATATCAAAATTTTCAAATCTCCCAACCCAAATTTCAAAAATATGAACCTTCAAGTTCTCAAACATCCAAATTTTCATATTTCCAAAATTCCGTACCTATTGCTGCTACTATATGCCAGATAACACGTATATTCTACGTATCTGATTGACGACTAGCCTTAATCGAAAGTTCTCTCTCGTGATCGAGAGGGGTAATTAACTATAGGGGCTTGCGCCTATAGGAAACCAGAACTCAGATCATAAAGTCCTCACAAAATGAGGGCGAAATCTCTGGGTAGTGTCGTATCTACAAACCCATCTGCCTTCCAAAATTTACCTCGGAACATATTCAGTTAAAACTCCCTCGCCGAAAAAGAAGAGCGAGCGGAGGCCGGGGCCGAATTTTTCGGAGCCCACATCCCTCTTGTAAGCATGATCTCACTCCTAAGTGATAAAAAATTTGTGAAAGCTTGTGATGACCAAGGGACTCCAAATGCAACCATACAAGGAAGGGGCGTATGATGAATAAAGCTTTAGCCCATTAAAGAGAAGGTTGTAGCAATAATTAGAGGCGATGCATAGTCTAACTATATACAAATGAACAGATACTGCAAATCATTCAAGGCTGATAATTATGAAATTTGTATCAATCATGTAAGCAAGTGTGCAAGAACTCGTGGTAGGAGAAGAACTCCGCATACGAACTGTTTATAAGAAATAGTGCAAAGCCTTCAAATGAATGTCAATAAACAAAATTATTGTGCAAACCACAAACTACTCTCAGAAATGATATAAGGCTTGCAACCATCGACACGATTCATCTGTGATCAATAAGATCGAAGAAAATGAACTTCATGCAAGCAAACACAACTCAAAGTGAATGCAAGGATTTGTCGTAGAAGGATTTGTCGTAGAAGGATTTGTTTGACTAAACAGAGTTGCAAAAATAGGTGAGCACGAAGGAATGTGATGGCGTCCTTATCACCAACAACAATCCAACTCCAATAAGATACATCAAAGGAAAATGTCAAATGCAAATGAACATGCAAGAATCTCTAGTGGATTAAGAACCCCAAGGACAATGCACTTATAAGTAAAGATCATAGTAAAAAAATGTGATGACAAGCTCACAAGCAATGGTATAAGATCTACAATCATTTGCCCTTTACATATAATGAGATTTGACATGCAATGAATATAACAGTTTGATGAATTCAACGAGTTTGGAGTGAAAGAAGTATATGTACAATCAATAGTGTTTAACTCCAAGCAAACATTTTAGCTTGACTGCAAATAATAATTCTTCATGAGGCAAGCTTACTAGTTCATGTGGAAGTCCCTACGAGCCACTATAGAAGACTCCTTATTTCTACAACAGTCCACTCAATTAAAAGAATTGTTCATGAACGATAACAAGAGTCATACAACTAGTGAGGATCTAAAATCCATCATATACACAATACCTTGTAAGTAGGCAGAAGTAAAGGATGTATAGAAAATACAAGCTCCTACGAGCCAAAGGCAGGAGATTAGTTAGTGCATTATGACCCGCCTACAAAGATCTACAAATAGTGCACGACAGTCTACCTGTACGAAGCAGCGAACAATTCTATTCGAAGCTGCTACGCCACGCCACCGTTTTCGCAACATTCGTACTAGCGGACTTTAGGCGTGTACAAGAGCTCAAATGAAAAGTTGTGTGCATCCAAACAACAGTTATATGCATAACTACAACAATTCGAAAATACCCCTGCACATGTGCACCGTAGTTTGTATACACATAGGTACACTAAAAGGGGTAAATACAATCTCAACCCGCATGGGCCCCGGCGAGCGTGTTATTGGTACACACGTGACATCTAGGGATGCTGCGCGGATTATTAAACTTGAACCCGATCCTTCTAAGTAGATGAAAGGAGTTGACAGGGTTCAATTATAAAATGCCCCCAAACCCGCATGGGCCCCGGCGAGCGTGTTATTGGTACACACGTAACGTTTAGGGATGCTGCGCGGGTTGACAAGTGAATTCAGGTCCGAAACCGATCCTTCTATACGGGTCAATAGAAGTCGACAGGGTTCGAATCAACAAACAAATATACGGTTGTGGCGACCGTCATATTTGTCTTAATACATTCATATTAGGCCTTCAAGGCCTATAACGATAAGAATTTACTATCAAGGGCATAAAGCATACGAAACCCGATCCTCTGTCGACAGCCAGACAGAGTCGACAAGGTTCAAGCTTTAAATGGAAATGATCACAAACACCCCGATGATGGCCGTGTTGAATGTTTATCTCTATCGGAGGGGTTCACAAACATTTTAAATGACTCCCAAATATCCAAATGTCTTCCAAGCTCCATCCAAAAACCCAAAAAACTCCACAAAAATTCAAAAACCCAAAAAATTCCAAAAATCATCCATAATCCAGAGAATTCCAAAAATATTTAAAGATGGAAATATAACCATTAAACATTTAAAGAAAAATCCATCCACCCTCCGCAACAGTCTGTCGGGGTGGACAAATTTAAATATAACTTTAGCTCACAAAGAGCCAAATGCCTAGTCGAAAATATCACTAGAATTCATTCTCAACCAATCTCCTGCCAATAAGGACGTGGTACGTGTCCTCTAACCGGCGGTTCGCCGCCAAATGGCACCGCAGGATAAACGGTTATGACCCGGGGCCCTTTGAACCGAGTGGTTTTGCCGCCAAATGACACCACGAAATACCGGTTATGGCCAGCGCCAATACGTCCATTATTGGCATCAAATCATTGAGATATGAATCAATAGGATATGATTGATAGGGCATAAAGCCCTCTGTAAGCTAAGGTGGATTCAGATTTATCGCCTTAGACAAACATTCACCCCAGGTCTACAAGGTACCCTTGGACGAAGCAACTCATGGTTGCCGACAAGGATCCTTCTGTCAGGTTGGGTCGACTACCTCCTCTAACTAAGTAGACCAGGGACCATGATGGCCCGGGACGACGGAACCATGGGATCTTGATCGGGTCTATCATCCATTCCCCCACCATCTGCTTTAAGTGCAAGATGATGAAATTTCTAATTTTAAATATCAAACCATTTCAACCCAAATTTCCAAACATCCAAACTTCCAAATATTTCAAAATCCATATATATTGCTGATACTATATGCCAGATACCACGTATACTCTACGTATCTGATCGACGACTAGCCTTAATCGAAAGTTCTCTCTCCTGATCGAGAGGGGTAATTAACTATAGGGGCTTGCGCCTATAGGAAACCAGAACTCAGATCATAAAGTCCTCGCAAAATGAGGGCGAAATCTCTGGGTAGTGTCTTATCTACAAACCCATCTACCTTCCAAAATTTACCCCGGAACTTAATTCCATTAAAACTCCCTCGCCAAATACAAAGAAGAGCGAGCGGAGGCCGGGGTCGAATTTTCGGAGCCCACAACCGTACAATGGATGATTACGTCCGAGCCTTGACGAAGGTTTGCCAATCTTCCTCTTGCATTTCCTTGGTCTAATCCCCTTTCTTATGATTTGATTTTAGTCATGAAGATCGTGATCGCCTAACTCTGTCGAGCCTCGTAAACGTAGAGATTGAGCGCACTTCATGTGTTTTTAATCTTATTGTTATCTTAGGGATTTTTCGTTGAAAGCTATTATGTTTGCATGTTGTTGATTTCCTATGTTATTTTGATGATTCAAAGCTATTGTGCACCTTAGCCTAAACGGAAGTGATCGCTCTTACGTTTTATTTTGTCGTTTTATCTACTAATAATTCTAATCATTATTATTTTAATCAATAAGTGTGCAAGTTCTTTTCAAGTTATTGTATGCATTGTAGTCTTACATTAGGTAGGTCTTCAATTATTTTCCTAGAAGAAACTTTGGAAAGAAAGGAGGGAGGGAAGGGAGGGGGGCCGGTGGCTTGGGGAATGGGTAGGGCGGTTGGGAGGTGGAAAAGGGGTGGCCGGCTGGGCTTTGGATGGGAGGTTGGATTTCGGTTAGATGAGGGAGAGGGTTGTGAGGGCCGGCGGCTTAAGGGGGAAAGAGGAGGGGATGGATGCTTGGCCGACGGGTTGGAGGGAATTCGGCCGGTGGTGGATGTGGATGGGGAAGGAGAAGGGGAGGAAGAAGTGGAGAAAGAAAGGTAACCACGAGCTCGAACGCTTCTAACGGCTGGTGGGTGATTCGATTCCCTCTCCGAGGATTCTCACCAAAGCATTCTCACAAACCTCACAAGAAACAAATTGCTGAAATTTTCATAATATCATTCATGAACCCTTAAAGAAGGAGAAGGAAGCTTTAAATAGCCAATATGCCCAATACAATGGAAAAAAAAAAAAATAAAGACCATCTTGTCCCTCGGGCATACACATGACTAGGCCTTCAAGTGGGGGCATAAAAAGGAAAAGTACAATAAAACTCATAAACTAATACTTCAAAAATAAATTTAATACAATGATGATCAAAAGTAAAGCGGCGCAATCGTGGCCGTAGATCGACGGCCACGTCCCTGGTATACTCTCCAAGGTCGGATGTCCTCATCACTTACAACTCTCAATAGAGTTTCCCATATCTTGAATGATTATTGAATGATTTTCAAGTTTTGAACAAAGTTTCTAGATGTTTGACTCGATTTGTGGAATTTGGAGTCCAAGTGGGAGAGAGAAAAAAGGGTTTGAGAGGTTTATCCTAACCTAGGGGAAATGTATTGTATGATTTCCATAAAATATATAGAAACAAGAGTAAAGGGTCAAACTTCCATTTTATTGATTGCTTTAACATGTGTTTCTCGCATCTAAAGATAGAAATAAGAGGATTAAAGGTCAATTAACTTGATAGTCGATACCTAAATACAATTGTATTATGATACAAATTATTTCTAAAATAATGAAGTGGAGGTCTATTGAACTGATAATATTTTTATGTAACCCAGGGTTTCTTTGAGAGCTCAAAGTTTGTTGTTAAAATCAAGAACCTAAATCAATAAATCTAGGAAATTCCTCGAATTGAAGCTTTTCATTCATGCATGGTTGGTGACCCAGTAAGTAAAGAACGAATCAACTCCATACCCAAAGTCTGGCCTCTCAAAATCTCATAATTTGAGTTAGGACCAAAAAAGAATTTAAGATTCTTCTATACCTAATTTCTTTGCAGTGCTTTTTCTGATCCTCTACGCCTTCCTCTAAAATTTCATGGCCATGTGCAGTATTATAGAAGTAATTTTAGGAGGTTGAGAGGATTTATAATTAGCTTCAACTTGTTTTTGTTATTGGGCCTGTAAGAATTGTCTTCACTTCTAAAGTATCTGAACAACATTACGTTTCTATATTTATATAGATATATATTAAAAAAATGTGAACTTTCTGGATTATTTAGTAGGAATTAATTTAGTATAGATTTTATTGGTACTACTGTTATGTCAATAAATCCTTCAGATAATACTTTCATTTTTTTTCTTCTTTGTTCTTCTCTTTGAAGATTCTACATTATTGTTGTTGATTTGAAACTGCCAAATGATTCAGTGTGGTTTGAAGGTTTTATCTTTCACCTGTACTCATTTATAAAGTTTGCTCCTGCAGGTCTCTTGGAAGACTTAGCCCAGGTCACACAGTTTACATCACCGGCTTAAACTGCTTAACAAATCGAAAAAAAAGGTTAACAGCCCCTATTTCATTTTGTAAATTTTCCACACCTATTATACTCTAATTCACGTGTTTATTTTAAAAATTCTGTATCACAAACTTATAGAGCAGTTTGACGGAGCTTTTGAACTTTCTTTCTGTTTAAAGCTTGATGTAAAAACCTTGTTAAGGCCTATGAACATGCCCACCTAGACAGTGGCCTTTCACCTTTACAATCTAAATCTCTGATTGGGAGTAAGAATTTGAAGAAAAAAGGAATAAGAATTAGAAAGAAAGTTAACACTTCCTTTTGAATTGAGTTTTTAATGAGAAGAAAAGAAAAGAAATGAGAGGAAAATTTCCCTCTATATCATCAATTTTTTCTCTCTCCCAAAATGAGAGAAAGGCGGAAAGAAAGGGAATTCACCTAGGAATTGGATGAATACTTTTCGTTGCTCTCTTAAAACTTCCAAGTAAAACTAAAAAAATATACCTTTTTTTTTCTTTGCACTAATATTTTCTTTTGTTCCCTCAACTTACAATCAGTTTTAATGCTTGTAATAGGAAAGGATTCTGAGCATAGAGGATCTTTGGATAATCTCTTTCATCTGTCAAATTGTACATTTGTTAGTGAAATGTAGTAAATTATGCACGCATGCTTCCTACATGTTGTGTTAGCCTTGTGTTTTAGGGTCATTTAGGAAGGTCGATGCAACCACATCAGTAGAAATGTAGGCGTTAAATAGTGCAGCAACTTACATTCTTTCTGACAGATTGAGAGAATTAAATGGTACATCAAATTATGTATTTAGCACTTATACAAGCTATGCCGCCAATTATATGCTCGTGACTCAACTGAGCACGTTCAGTCAGCATTTTATTGTAATTCCACTATTTCAAATATAGACCAATTTCCGAGTTATTCCTTTAACCATTGTTTTATCATTTTTTACTGAACATACCTTAACAGGGATATAAGGGCAGTTTGCATTAGGATTGTTTTTTTTGGGTCCCTGGAAGTGGGTGACCTCTGGTTTGAAGTTAGATCTCCAATTTTATGCTCTTATAGTTCTGTTATAAGTTTTCATTTAATTTATGAGAAGTGATATACTTTAGATATTATAATTTGTGTAGTGGACAATGTACCAAGCAAAGTATTACTAAAAATCTACTCCTTCGTGCTCCTTAAAACAATGGAAGGAAATATAATGAAAGCAAATATTATTGCAAGACCAACTAGAGCCTCTTGCTTTTACTTATTTCACAAACTTTTTTGCTAAGAATATTAATTAAATTCTCTTCCTTACTGCTATTGGCCCCTAATGTGTTAAGTGTTGCTTAAATTCCCTCAATTATTTTGGATAAGATTTGTTTTGATTTTCAAGATTCGTGACTACCAAATTCAAGATCTATTCATACTTAATTCTCTAAGATTGATTGCTACAAATTTTAGATCCATTCACACTTGATTTTGCAATATGGTGGCTATCAACTCACTCTCTATTCTCAGTTAATCCTTAATATCTACTACATGTTGCAGCCGGAGAAGGAGAAAAAATAAATGATTCCATGCCTCCTACATTTAGCAACCTAGTATGTTTTTCAATCATTTAAAGTAACCATTACATAAGCCAACACAAGGGCATTTTTTAGAGAAGAATAAGGAGGTTGTGTCTAAATGTGTGTTTTTGTGTTTGGAGGAAGGGGGGATTTGAAGAGCCACGTTTAAGTTCCATGAATGAATTTAAAGATCTCTTAACTCCTTCGTGTTTTCCAAGGGGATAGGTGACATTTATGAGGAAGTGAGGGAGGGTTGGCAGTTCAGGAGAGAGGAGGGAATTGGGGTTGTTTTAACTCTAGTGATACGCATAAACTCTACATCATACATAACCACAATGGTGATGATGATGGAAATGCACCACACAAATGGGCTTGCATATGAAGTGCATGCTTGAAAGCAGGATCAGTCATGTTACAGAAATTTATAGCTTAATCTTTTTCGACAAACTAAGTTGTTTGGTAGTTTTTTTTTTTTTGACAGAATCTTTTGATTTCTTATAGGCTTGAAGTTTCATGGTTTGAGAAGGATTCTGAGTCTACGTTTGTGAACCTAAGCAGCTTGCCGGCTCTGCTCAACTCATCATGCCTACACAGGCTATCTTGTTTATCTGATATTCATAAGCGGAAAAATTCTACAAATGTATGCTTCTTTTAAATTTTTTTTTCAGCATTCCCATTGTCACACTAATTTTTATCGATTATAGTTACATATTTTAATTCATAAAACATGGAAATGCAGCACTAATATAAACTTTTTATATTTGCTAATACAAATTTGGCTTATACTCCGAACATGAAATATTCATGTTAACTCCAAAGCACATTTTTTCACTTGTTTTCACTTGGTGCTACATTCATGATGGCTTGAAGGAAGACACTGATCTTCCCATGGGAGGAGACCATTATAGTTTATATGAAAGAAATACATGAGCTATGTTAGATTTTAGTATTTGTAAAATGTGTTTGGTCTTCAATTTCACTCCTTTATACAAGGCAAATGTGAACTATATTTAATTTGTGCAAAATGCACTAATCTATCTATGAGCGAGTTCTCGGTGTGGAGCATGTTAGGCTTCATTAACTTGCTTAGAGCTTGGTGTTCTCAATTGACAGTAGTGTATTATTATCATTCCTCTGTCTCATGTTGTTGACAGATCTGCAGCGTCCACCTCAGCTTGATCGAACTCCATCATATACGCCCAGTGTTATCCCATACTGTGTGTGGCCATCCTGTTTGTGAGACATGCGATGGAGTAGTTCAATGTAGCTTTTGTCATCTTACCTGCGAGGGTGAGCTTATGCGGTGCTTCCACTTGGAAATTACTGTTGCAGATGGAAGTTCGAGTGTTTTTACATGGAGCACAGGACAGACTGCTTCAGAACTTCTGCAAATTTCTCCTGATGAGTTTTATGAACTTCCAGAGGTAACATCTTGAATCGCTTCTTCTGGAATCAGTTGTTCTGTGGCTGCCTAAATATCATTCACTTGGGAAATATGTTTTTTCAACTGACATATCATATTTTTCACTAAGCGTGGAGAAGAACTAATCCATCGTTTTCTTGCTTTCCTTGATGAAGTGTATTTTAGGCTCTGCTTGGATGCTTGGGAACGTGAGTGAAAAGAAATGAAAAGTAGTTAGAAAAAATCTCAAATAATTATTGTCGATTCATAATAAAGCCTTAAATTACTTACATTTCACTTCCCTCACTTTTTTCCAATCCAAACAAAGCTTAAATGTTAAGTTGTAGAGTTCAATTTTTTCCCTACGAAGAAAATGCATTGCGCAAGCTTAGTTATGGGTCATAGACATCGAAATCTAGTGAAATTTACAACAATGGCAATAGGAAGTGGTCATCAATTGGCAGAACTTCAATAAAATATAGCTTGGTATAGTCTAGCAAAGTTTTGCATGCTTGGCGAAGAGGTGTCCAGTCCCAATCATCATGCACGTATTCTACTTATCCCTTTTTTTGTGGGTGAATTACTGAATTTAATTGCAATTAGTAGAAATTCTAAGTTGGTATGCTTAAAAATCCCGCTTCCATGGAGGAGCTGAAGCCCCCAATTATGTTGTCACTAAACTCTATAATTAGTTATGACTCCAACCTCGAGGATGAAGTAGTGAGAGAGGGAGTAATGATATGAACCAAATTCTAATTAGTGAGGGTTAAATGTAGTTAATTAGTAAATGATTAGCTTGTGTGGGTCTTATAAGTTTATAAATATTCCTTTTGAGTATGAGACATGAAGAGCAATAAGTGTGTTGTCTCCATATCAATTCTATGATCCTTTATTTTGAGAGTAAGACTTTGTTTGGAACAACTTCTCTTATTGTTTTATGAAGCAATTTTTTAGTATAATTTTTTATATTAGAAACTTGCTTTATAAAACAGTAAGAAAACTATTCCAAACGAAGCTTAATGTGACTGCTAGAAACGCTCTATTTGGGATTCACTTTGCAACCTATTGCTCTACTTATTGTCTTGTTTTTTCTTTTGTCACGTCAGGATGAGCAGGCCATGTATCTCTACACCCTGAAGAATGAGAGGTTCATGATTGCAATTGTCCATTCTCTACCGAAGCCAGAGAGATGCTTTGTTTCCGGCAGCAAGGAGGATTATCCTATTTGGGAAATTACACGAGCACAGAAATGTGATTGAGGCTTTCCAATGAACTTGTATCTCTTTACCAATTCTGGGAAGTAGGTTTCATTTTCTGTGGACATTATCATTTTTGTCTCGAGGTCTTCATAAATTTGCAGATGGCTACATGCTTTGGGCTGTTATAACTGTGCTTTAACGAATGCATTATTACTGCTTTATTTGTCTTGTCTGATATTTGATGTATGCATACGAATATTATAAGAGAGTATGTTCTTTTTTGGTCACCCATTGTGGCCAGCCGTCTTTTGTCTGTAGATTTTTTTTTTTAAAATATATATATATATATATATATATATATATATATATATATATAATTCATATTCGAATATCTTTTTAAAATATTTATATAAATTTTAATCATATAACAACGATGACATTAAGTTTTTATCTTACTACGTAGGGTTGATTATATGAATTTTTTGTCTTCATTGTGTAAATTTATTCCATGCGGATGAGGATGCCATTCGGAGGCAAATTAGAATGTGTCAAGTCATTTTTTTGCTATGTACCGTTGTGTATGTGGCGTGTTTTGATTATCATTGTTATCAGCTAACGTACCATTGTGTATTGGTGTCTGCACAGAATAATTTTTATCTTGCATCATGTTAAGAGTTAAATTTTCATTTAAATTTAATAAAAAGTTTATTTCTAATATTTTATATTCAAGCCTTTTTAGGTCTATTTTTACTTTATTTAAGATAGGTTAAATTTAATACATCTATTCTCCTAATTGGGTCATCAGAAGGTCAATATGTTATGTGATCAAGTCATTTAAGATGACTTTGCCAGTGGAGCAACTTGAACTTTTTCACATTTTATCTTTAAGAGTGAAGCCACTCATTTACATGAGTATCATCATCTTTGTAACTTTTAACTTAATTTAATGCTTCTATTTTAATTGCCAACATTCTGTGCCATAAAGAATGATAAGTTTCACCATGATTTTATAGAATTTCTTTAAGTTTAAGGGGGTTTTTTTTTATCGCACAATAAGTTAGATGCATTCCTCCACTTCAACTACCATGCTTGAATTTTACTAATAATATTCCCATCTATGTTTCAATTATTTTGAATAATAGATTTGAGATATCTAAAACTTGTACTTTTATTAATGACTTGATCACCCAAAGTCATAATCTCCTCACTAGAATTATTAATATTAAAATTACATTTCATGTATTCGAGTTTATATTTACTCAAATGAAAACCTTTAGACTCTTAAGGTTTATCTCTATAATTCAAGTTTTTCTTTAACTCTCTCTCTAGTCTTATCAATAAGAAGAGTATTATCACTAAAAAGCATACATTAGGGTTAAAGGTGTAAACGAGTTGAATCAAGCTCAAGTAAAGGGGTGTTTGAGCTCGGCTTGTGAGTCAAATAGTGAGCTCAAACTTGAGTCGAGCTTGAGCTCGACTCGCGACACAGAAATGAGCTCTTTGAGCAGTTTGATTTCGGTTTCCAAACCCACGATTTGCTATTTCCTGCAAGGATTTTTCGGCCAACAAGAAAGTGTCCACGTGGTCGACGCCAAGTGGCCAACTGTTCGGTCCAACATTGCTTTTACTTTAGATAAATGAGCTCTTTTTTGTTTTTTCTCTTGTATAAAATATTTAATGTTTTTTTTTTTTGGGAAAATTTGGGGCCTTAGCCCTTCAATTAAATAACTAACAGATTACATGTATACGGTGTATAAAGAAAAACCAAAACTCCTACATAAGAAAGACAAAACCTTATGTGGGTAAAGGTATAAAAACCCATCAACTATACCACCCATATACCAAAAAAATAACAGAAAAGAAAGGAAGGAAAACTGCCATAAAAAAGGCCTAAAGGTTGTGACATTCACTGCCCCAGCACAGTCCATAAATCCCAGCACAATCCACATGTAAATCCTGCCCCGCCTAGTCCAACAGATGGAAAACTTGCAAGGAAAAAAGTAGGCGAAGTAGCAGCTGATGAAGAAACAAGCCAATCTCAAAATAAAGGGCTCCAGAATTATGGTAATCAGAACACAGAAAATCGAAGAGATGATCCCCTGGTTGCCCATAGGCCATCCAAGGGGAAGGGGCAAGATAAGCAATAAAAAGGAGCGTCATCATCGTCCTGATTACCGCCCCCAAATCTGACGAAGAAACCATCTAGTGATAGAGCGAATGCCAATCAATTTTAGCAACCTAGAAGAAATAAATGGCACGAAACTGAATTTCATAATAGGCTTGAGTCTCTCAGCTAACACCTTGACAATGATCTTGTATAGTGAATTACAAAGAGCAATAGGTCTGAAATCAACAATATCCATAGCATTCTTATGTTTAGGAATGATGGCTAAAACAGTAGCCTTCACGCCATTTGGCATGTAGCATTTGCTAAAGAAAGAACGAATGGCCCTACAGACAACAGGCCCAATAATATGCCAAGCTGATTTATAAAAATAAAAGTTAAATCCGTCCGGACCTAGAGAAGAGTTAGGTTTGCCTTTGAAGACCACAGATTTAATATCCAAATCCGAAACAATAGAGGTGCATGAAAAAACAAAATCATCAGGAACAGCAATACCAACAGGAAACAAATCAATCCTGAGATTAGTCGGAGGGATAGGATTGTACAGTTGCTGAAAATAATCTATAATATTTTTAATAATCTCAGGTCTGGAAGTATTGGGATTAGTAGAGAGGAGGTTCACCACAGAATTATTAGCACCTCTCCTAGCTCTGATTTTAGCATAAAGAAATTTCAAGTCATCTTCTCCTCTTTTCAACCAGTTGACCTTAGCTCTTTGAATAACCCAAGAATTATAAAAGGAGGTGAAATTAGCAATTTCAGCATTAATCTCCTTATAAGATCTAATAAACATCAAATTATTAGGATCCGAATGAAGAGTACCCAAAAGCTCTTTTTGTTTATCCAACAAAGCATCCAAATGAAGTTTAACACAGTTAGAATTGGACCAAGCCTCCTTTTTAATACAATCTTTAAGCAGCTTAAGAGAAGCAGTTAAATGAGATAAAGGATTCCCTGAGCAAGGTTTAGAGAGAATCTCCATAAGGAGAGCCCAATAATTATCCAACTTGGACCAATAATTCTTAAAAAGAAATCTGTGATGAACATGAGCTACCATCCCGGAGTGTAAGATGATAGGAGAGTGATCAGAGCAAGAAGGATTTTGAATGGAATAGTAAGAATCAGCATAAGTATCCAACCAAATATCATTAACAAGAACCCTATCAAGCCTTATATGGATAGGATTATCTGTACGTTGATTATACCAAGAATAATTAAACCCAATGGATTTAAGGTCCTTGAAACCATTCAAGAAAATCATCTCATTGAAGTTAGTCAGAGCAGAGATGGAGATAGGAGTCCCACCAATTTTTTCCTTAGCAAATCTACAACAATTGTAGTCCCCCATAAGAGCCCAAGGGAGATGAATATTATGATTTGCATGAGAGATGTCAACCCACAAAGCTTTGCGTTCAATGGGATTGTTGGAAGCATAAATAGCTGATAGCTGAAGAATAGGCTGATTGGCAACAGTAATAATACCCGTAATTAACTGTGAAGTGATCAGAGATGGCGTAAAACCCAGTTTAGAATTGTTCCATTTAATCCAGATGCGACCCAATGAATTGAGATGAAAATTATGACAACTAGATTCCGAAGGAAGAACAGAATGCATAGAGTCGAAGAAAGGGTCCTGAAGAGACAGGACATTAATACGATTCTCCAAAATACATATTAAATCCAGCCGAAAGGATTGAATCAATTTCTTGCAGGCAAAAACCTTATCAGGGTGATTGAAACCCCTGATATTTCACGTCGCCATGGGTGGAAAAGACATTAATGTTTTTTGGAAGGTTGAGGTTTTTTGGTCTGCTTCCCCCTTGCAGTTTTTTTGTTAGTTGCAGAATTCAGAGATTGAGAATCCTTAGCTTTTTTAAGCTTCTCATCAATCACCTTATCAATCTTCTCTTCCTTGTCATAAAAAAATTCCTCATTCTGGCATTGATCATCTTCAACATTCAAAGCTTCAAAGCTATTAGAAGAATTGATAGATTTGGGAGGAGAGGACAATTTGGTGTTTTGAGAGCTGGAAGCAGAGGAAGAAACTTGCTGTGGAGAATTGAGATTTGGAATATTCAACCCTAAATCAAAATCTGAAGTAGGAATAGTAATGTCATCAGTGGGAATAATATGCTCCGAAGGGAGATTTTTGGTCGTGGGAGAGTGCGGCTGAAAGTGCAAAGGAAGCCCGAGGTCATTAAGGGCAGAATCCACCGGATTATCAATCACAGGAGCAATACCAGAATGAGAAGCCCTCGCAGTATCAGAAAGAACTGCCAGAGACGGCTTAGATTTAGCTCTGCAACGAGGCTTCCTGCTAAAACTTTTCCCTCTGTTCTCCGGTTTATTATTGCCATTTAACCCATCTTCCACATGAGGTTTTTTCAAACAGGATGACGAAAAATGCATTAAAGACTTACAATGGTCGCAAGGAGATGGACGCCATTCATATTGAACTTTCAGGTTCACGTCCGTTCCATCTAAAGAAACACGAATAATCTCTGGGTAATTCGCCTGATTATCCGGGCGTACGTGAGCCTAGTCTTTAACTCAGTGAGTTTATCAGCAGCAACAGGTATACCAACCTTACTAGCAATGCGCGAAATCCCCCCCGAGTTCCAACAAGCTAAGGGCAAATCATGAATTTTTATCCAAATCGGCACAGTAGAAAATTCCTCCCTCTGAGGAACGAATTTAGGATGCCATTTCTGGAAGATAAACGGTTTCCCCAGCAGAAACCAAACACCTCTTGACCAGATAAGATCAAAGTCTTCTCTACAAGAAAATTGAAATAGGAAAAAACCATCATTCAAGGAGAGGAGCTGTACCGAACCTGAAAGATTCCAAGTCTTCTTGATCGCTCCCGAGAGAGCTTCGTAGAAAGGTCTACGGCCCACCGAATAGCCGACCAAACAAAGGCTCCAATCTTGCCCCCCTTTGCTCAAGATATCACTAGAGAAGGGAATAACCTCCGGTTCAGAAGGATGATGGGAGAAAGAGAACGTATTGGGATTGGAGACTTCCGGAGCAAACACTTGGCTCCAGTTCTTAGGAGGAGAACAGAGAAAGCTTCCAGCTTTGGAACTTAAAGGAGGAAAGTTCGAAGCTGGAAGAGAGGATGAAGCCATAGAGGAAGCCTCCGGCCAAGCCGGAGGGGGAGGAGAAGAAGAAGAGCGAAACCAGCAGGAGGCGGCGGGAGGGCTAAGGAGAAAACCCTAGCACTCAACACGCACTCTCCCCTGAACAAGTCTTCAAATTTGTCCGCTCAGTAATATTTAATGTTTTGACATTTGACAACAATTTAGAATGAGCAGAAAATTTAATAAAATTTGAGAATGATATTTAATGCTTTTTCCCTTACATTTGGCACCCATTATTTAATGTATATATATTTTAAAGATTTAAATTTAATAAAAAAAAATAAAAATTATTTCTATTAAAAAAACCTAAAATTATTCGAGCCGGCTCGCGAGCTCACGAGCCGAGCTTCATCAAGCTTGACCTTGAGCTCGACTTGTGAGCTTGATAAGCTCGGCTCGCGAGCTCATAAATCGAGCTCGCGCCGGCTTGTCTCACTTACACTCCTAGTTAGGGTACATTCTCTTGCAAAATGTCTAGTAAGAACATCCATGACTAAAGCAAAAAGATATGGGCGTAGAGTTGATTCATGGTGTAATCCAATTGAAATGGGACAATATTTGGTCAAACCACTTTGTGTTTGAACATGAGTAACATCTTTTGCATATATATCCTCAATGAATTGAATATAAGCATTATTCATTTATTTCTTTTCTAGAACTCTTGAGAGCACTTCTGTTGAAATTTTATTATATGATTTTTCTAAATCAATAAATATCATATGTAAATCCTCCTTATTCTCTCTATACTTCTCCATCAAACCTCACAACAAATATATAGCCTCCATGGCATAAAATCCTACATGAATCCAAATTGATTTTGAGAAACATTAGTATCACGTAACCTATGCTTAATAACTCTCTCATAGTTTTAATGTAGGTCATTAACTTAATTTCTCTATAATTTGCACACCCTTTTGCATCACTTTTATTCTTAAACATTAAAATCAACACACTCATTCTCTAATTATCTTACATCTTCTAGTCTTCAAAATAATATTGAAAAGTTTCATAAATAAAAAAAAAAATCCTTTTATCTCCTAAGCATTTTACACACTTTAATTGGAATATTATCAAGTTCATGTATTATTGTGATGAAAAAGATTGATATTTTATTTTATTTTGAAATTATGATTTATATATATATATATATATATATATATATATATATATATATATATATATATATATATATATATATCAATTTTTTTTTAAAATATAACAAAAGATATTAAGTACATCTATGTATTCTAGACATCAAACTACAATTCATTCAACGATCATAACAAATTCCTAACGTCTTCTAGAACTCTTTGGCATTAAGAAAATAGTCTACAATTCCTCCATATTGAGGCATAAGGAACCTCATTGCTCTCTTGCCTTGGAAATATTATTATGTACAGAGTCCGTATGTCGTTCGGATTTCAATCACATGAAGACACATTGATTTTATTTCTCTCTTTTGTACATATCCTGTGTACGAGAGAGAAAATTCACGTGTCTTCATGTGGTTGGAGTTCGAATGAGAAGTCATTTGGATTCCACCCGTAATAATCTCTCCTTGACTATAAAATCTCATATTTACTAAAAATTCCAATTCTATCCTTCACACCATGTTAAAAAGAGCAAAAAGTGGCAAATTTATCACAATATCTTGATGCATTTTTTCATTTATTATTATGATGTGATATTAACATATGCTTTTTAAGAGAGTCGATTATCTTTATAACTTTTGTATCTCTAATGTAAGTCTTAAATTTCATATAAATACTTTTATAATTTCATGTTCAAAATTCTTATAAATCTCCTCATTTTTGTTATAATTTACTCTAAAATTTAAATTTTATGCTTACAAATATTATCAAAATAACTATAAATAATTTTATTTTATTTCACAAAAATTCTAAATCAGAGAAGAATCATAATGGCAAATGAACTGAACTTTTAAATTCCATGTGAACAGATTAAAAAAGAAAATCCTTTAGCCTTTTTTTCCCTTATTGGTATAGCCTATGCTCTCTTATAGAAATAATTCCTACAAATAAATTTCCTAATTAAACTGCACATTAATACAAATATTCTCATTTTTGCACCACTATATGGTGAAGTGTGGGATGGCCTAAGTGAATAAATAACATGATGAGTTTTGAAATACTTTTACAGTTGAAAAGTGGAATATCTAGAGAGAAAAAGCTAATAGAAAACCAGCAGCTGAAGATGCTCAATTTCCATTTCCAGCTTTTTGATCAGTTCAATAACACATATTGTCATATTCAGTACTATCTCGTTTGATATATTACATATAAAACAAGTGTCATATGCCAAGGGGTGCTTGAATAGTATCCATATGAGGTGGTGGTGGGGCCAATATCATATTTTTATGACATTTAGGAAATATAACATCAATATAGCACTTAAAATATTTGTGGGCTCCAAAAATTCGCTACCTAGCCTCTCTGCGCTTCTTTATTAATGAGAAGAGTTTTAACGGATTTAGGTCCCGGAATAAATTTTCAAAAGGCAGAATAGGTGTTTAGATAAAACACTATCTAGAGATTTCGTCCTTATTTTGCAAGAGCTTTATGATATGAGTTTTGATTTCCCATAGATGCAATCCCCTATGGTTAATTACCCCTCTTGATAATGAGAGAAAACTTTTGATTAAGGCTAGTCATTAAATAAATCATAATAATTACCCTTTTTGCGCAAAAAAAATTGTACCTAATTAAGTCATAATAATTACCTAACATAAACTTGCAACGATTTTAGGGTTTGAATTTGGCTTTGGATTTTAGAGTTTAAGACTTAAAATATATTACAATATACTTAAAAAGGGCGATGAAGAAATGATGACGGACCCAATTAAGATCCCATAGTTCCATCATCTCAGGGATGTTATGGTCCTTGGTCTACTTAGTTATAGGAGATAGTTGAATCAACCTGATAGAAGGATCCTTAAATCATGAGTTGCGTTGTCCAAGGGCACCTTGTAGACATGGGATTGATGTTTGTAAAGGGTTGAATATAAGCAAACTTTAATTAACAAAGGGCTTTATATCTTATAGAGTGCATCATATAATTCATTACTCAAGGGACTTTTAAACATTAGGAAACATACAGGCTTTAGCCGTGATCGTAATATAGTTGTGTCATTTTGCGGCAAAATGACTCAATTAGAGGGCATGTGTCATGTCCTTGCTCGTGAGAAATCAATCTAGAATGAATTGTAATAGTACATTCTACAAGTCATATGTTCTTTCTGAGCTAAATTTATTCTTCAATTCATCATCCTCGTCAAACCGTTGCGGAGTATGGATGGATTTTAGTTTTAAGTTTTTAGTGACGAATTTCGTTTTAAGAATTTAAACTTTTAATAGGATTCAAATTTAGATTTTAAATGAATGACTTTTGAATTTTGAGAGCATTTTAAAAGTAAAATAATTCTCTCTGATTAAAATTTCAAGTCAACACAATTATCATATGTGTGTTTAAGCACTTTTAGCAAATTCATGAAATATTCTCATATCTTATATTTAAGAGTTTGGTGTAAAGATCGGAGCACATGCAAATATAAAGTGGTGAAAGTTCTATTAGGCACATATGAGAAGCCATCAATGATAGACAAGGCAAAACTCTTTAACAACCCAAAAGTTTCAATATTAGAGATTTCTTGTTGTTGACTTGATTAGGCCAATCAATTAAGAAAGTTGAATAAGTGTAGGATGATCAAGACATTGAAGGTTGTTTGTGTAGAATAAATCTTTGAATAAATTGGAACTTGTTTGAGCAATAAGGTTCTCTAGACCGGTTGTATTTTGTCAGTTATGTGACGAAGTAATCAATAGTTTCAACCTTTGCTTTTATACGAAACTTTTGACAATTGTAAGAAATATATGATGGTCTTATATGGTACAGTCAACCTTCCACTTGATAGCTCCAATTTTATCCAACCTAATGCCAACAACTTGAAGATTCAATCTTTTTGTGTTTGGGGCCCTATCATGCTTGAAAGCATTGAAAGCTTAATTGTTTTATGATGGGTCTTAGAAGAACATTATTTACGAAACATTATCATATAATCTTCTTTTAAAGGAGATATACAAAAATCTCCTTACTTTATAGATCAAGTCTAATCCGAATTTAGGCATTCATAGATCTTTCAATGCTTTTCAAATCATACTCTATTTAGTTTAGAGGAGAATATTATAGTTATAGGTTTTAAAAGAGATTGCTTTTCTATTATAGTCATGATTTTCCTCGGAGCAATATCAAATCTAGGAGATGAGATAAGTATATCAAAATGGACAGAAGTTTGGCTGGATAGAAAAGGAACTCAATGAATTTTGGAAAAAGTAGTTATTAAATAGATGATATGCAGTATTCTCAATCTCAATTTTTTAAAATAGATTGAAAATTTTCATCAAGGAAATGCATTTCTCTTCAAAAACTACTATCTCTTGATCCCTTATTTGATTAAGATTTTGTAGAATATTATAGCATGTTTGTGACAATAGTTAATCTAAGGATTCAGTATGTACTCTCATTTACCTTCATGAGGAACACATTTAGAAATACATTACCAGCACACTTTTGATAATGATTAGCACTTCAATCTACTTCCTGGATTCATTTTTTTTTTTTTTTGACATTGAGTCATCTGTTAACTTTGAATGCTTGGAATGAATCCATCATGGCTTATTCATGTTGTTTCTAACATTACTCTGATATTAAATCAAGGAATGGCCTACATACATAGAGTATATCTTATCAAATTCATTATGATTATAGATGCTTCATTGCATCCAATTAAGATCATTCAATTCAATCTTTTATACTTTAAGAAGGTCTCTTGATCCACTCTCTTTTGTCAAAAAAAAAATGTCAATTGAATATAAGTTTTTTTTTATTCTTCAAACATCTTATGTAAAATAGAAATAAATTACAATAATTGCTGAAACTGTATTATAACTTGATAGATACAAGCAAACTCCAATAAGTTAGGGATAAGGCTTATGATAGTGATGATGATTATATGCTAATTTGAAAATAGGAATAGCTACTTTTTTCGCATAACTACATTGTTTTTTAATTTGAGGGGGGAAAGCCGATACATTTGGTTTTTATTTTGTTAAATTTTTTTGTTCAAAAATTCATTTTTAATTTAATTATGTGAATGTCATCCGTCGTTCAAAATTTTGACAACCTCCCAGCATCCAACACCTCGTATAGGAGTGTCGGGTAGGCACTTTCCTTTGTTCATCCCTGTCATATCAAAGATATGACGATGCGAGGTCTTCATATAGTTTATTTCTTCCCACCAAATCAAAGATACAATGGACGTGGGGTCTTATTTTGTTCTTGCTCTTCTCCCGGCCGGATAAAAGATACGACAGACACGGGGTTCTTCAATACTTGTTGTTTAAGCAAAAGAAAGAAAGAAATTTATTCTTTTTAGCGTAGTAAGAGTACTGATGACAGTGACGAGTCTATGGGTTGAACGTGTGCACGAGCTGGTCGGGGTTTGGAGTTGAACTTGTACGTACAGAGAAGACGAGAGAGCGGTGAGGGGCTTTGGCTCCTATTTCTGCGTGCGGCTGAGTGTATGAGAGAGGGGCTTGGGCTTCTTGCATGTGGAATCGAGCGAACGAGAGGGAGAGAGGGCTAACGGTTTGGCCTTTTGCGTGCGTTTGAGAGCGAACGAGAGAGGGAGGTTGGGTTGCTTCGACATGTGATCAAGTTAAAACGAGTGGGGGGGGGGGAATTGAATGAGAGAGGGAGAGATGAGCTCAACTAGGCCATTGAGGGGAAAGAGAATTGACTTCTTGAATTAAATCAATTGACTTAAATGACTGATAGGAAACACTTAAAAATTTCAAGTAAATCCTATCAATTTCAGAGAAAAAATCGAGAAAAAACTCTTCCAATTTAACGATAATGGCAATAAAATCCATACCGAACTCAGCATCACCAATGAAATTTACAAGGATAGAAATGAGACTCCAAAAAATTCTTCCAATTTAACTATAATGGCAATAAAATCCATACCGAATTCAGCATCACCAGTAGTCTCCACAAGAGCAAGAACCTCCTCTAAAATAATGGAATACATTTCTATCTCTTAATATTATCTCCCTTTCATAAACCTTAGAAACAAGCTTCGCAAATGCATGGCAATCTTTACATATCCTAATGTTCTTGATCACTCTAATGGCCTCCTTCGCACACATGCCAATAAGACCAAATGCAATGGCAAGTTTCTCACTGTGATGAGCCACAAGATTCTCCTTCTCCTCCTCCTCTACATCAAACAACGCTAGCCTTGTGTTTGGGCCATAGCCTTCAATCCTTATCCTCATAAAAATTTCATCTAACTTTCTATAGATTTTTGGTGACTCGGGATGGGATTGGCTTCCAACAAAGAATTCATGTACTACTCCACAAACCTCAATCAGGCTCCGACTATGTTCCTTGTTGAGACCTTTGGATTTCATTAACATTCTAGCCTCTCTTGCTTTGTTCCACATTCCTTTCATAGCATACATGTTTGACAAAATAACATAGACACCGCCATCATCACGCTTTAGCTCGATTAGTCTCTCAACTGCCATTTCTGCAACCTTTAGATTCCCATGAATCCAAGAAGCTCCAAAAAGAGTAACCCACAACACAGGATTTCCTTTCCAAGGACTGGTCTCCACAAGAATCTTTGCTTCATGTAGAAGCCCGGCTCGTCCCAAGGCATCAACCATACAACCATAGTGCACACTCTGGAGCTCAATACCATAAACTGCGCTCATTGAATTAAAGTAATGCTTTGCTAAGGCTACCAAGCCACCATGACTACAAGCACATAAGACTCCCACAAAAGTAACCTCATTAGGCCTCACTCCATCTTCCTTCATCCTATCGAACAACTTCAAAGCTTTGGCGCCATGACCATTTACTGCTAACCCATTAATGATAGCTGACCATGAGAAAACGTCCTTATGTGGCAAATTGGAAAATATCTCAAACGCTTTATCTATGCATCCACACTTAGAATACATATCTATAAGTGCAGTTCCAATGACTGAATCCATCTTCATCTTGTTCCTTTCAACATAAGAATGGACTTTTCTGCCCATATCAAGAGCACCAAGCTGGGAACAAGCTGATAGCAAACTAACAACAGCTGCATAGTTTGGCCATGCTCCAACCTTTTTCATCTCAGCAAACATTCTCAATGCATCACTTGGTCGTTCCCCTTGAGCATAGGCACTTATCATAGCACTCCAACTGACGGCATTCCTCATAGGCATATCGTCAAAAAGCTTCCGGGCCATATCCAACTGTCCACACTTTGCATACCCAGCAATAAGTGTATTCCAAGATTCCACATTGCGATCCGGCATCCTATCAAAAAGCTCTTGTGCCACTTTCACATCTCCAAACTTCACATAACCATTAATCATTACATTCCAAGAGACAATTCCTCTCTCAGGCATTTCAACAAATAGGTTCTGTGCACGATCCAAGAATCCACATTCTATAAACCCAGAAAGCATTGAATTCCATGATACCACATCCCTCACATCACTAGTATCAAAAACCTTCTGACCAAGGTCCACATGGCCGCAAGCACAGTACATGCCGATCAGCCCATTACTGGAAAAAACGTCACTTTCAGCACCAGATTTGATCATGAAGCCATGGAGCTGCTCCCCTTGCTTGAAAGCAAAGAGGCGAGCACAGGCCTTGAGTGCAAACGGATATGTATGGGAGTTTGGCACTGTGTCTGTGGAAAGCATGCTTCGAAAGAGAAGGAGAGCTCCATTAGGGTCGGGGGAACCCGCATGGCCGCGTATTAGCGTGTTCCAAGAGAAAATATTTGGTTGGAGAATAACTTCGAACAGCTTGCGGGCATAAGAGAGACTACCTTGAGGAGAAGCAACGCAGAACTCAAGAAGCTTGCCAGCGATGAAGGGATCACCGGAAAGGTAGTGGCGAATAATGTGGGCATGGATTTGGAGGAAATGGGCGAAGGACGGGGATGATTGGAGGATGGAGAGGCAGGCAATGAGCGTTGGTACAGTGTGAAGGGAATAAGAGTGGAGCATATGATTTGTTGGCCTTTAGGGGTTGTTTGGGTAACAATGGAATAAGATTAAATTAATTTTTTAAATTCCGAAAAAGAAGAGGGGAAATGAAACAAAAATTATTAACTATTTAACTTCTAATAAATTATTAAAATCATTTTACATATATTCTAATTCTATTTTGAATTAATGTTAGCTTTATTTGAAATGAAATAATTCATTTTGAAGATAAATAAATTGAGAATTTTTAAAAAAGTTTGATTAAAATCCTTTAACTTTATTTGAGATGAGAATAATTTTATGAATGCATTGGTTATAAATAAGAATTTGAAAGATAATGTTGTTAAAATTAATAAAATTAAAGATAAAATTATAACTTTAAATATTGTTATTGATATTAAAATTATTAATGTTATAAGCACTTATGTTACTAAAGTGGATTTGGATATGTTTTTAAAAAATAATTTGAAATATCTTATAAATAATAATATAAAGGATATCATTTGAAAAAAAAGTTTTTATTTGAGGAAATTTAAATGAACATACTGATAAAATGGTATAGATTTTAAGTATTTATGATGACTATTAGTTTGAACAAACTAATGAAGATAGCATAATCATATTAGATTTTGCGATAACTTTTAATTTTATAATTGTTAATACTTTGTTTAAAAAAAGAGTAGAGCGTCTCATCATTTATAAAAATAAATATAGTAAATTCAGATTGATACATTTTTTATTAAAACATAAATTGTTTAGATTGTAAAGATTATAAAGTTATTTCGAGTGAAAGTTTATGCATATAACATCATTTATTAGTTTTAGATTTACGAAGAAGGGTAAAAAAATAAAAAAAATAAAGTAAAATATTATCCTCAAATTAGATGGTGACATTTAAAAAATATTAATAAAAATATTTTTGAGAGTAAGATTCATGATTTTATGATTTGGGGTGTTCATGAGAAATGTAATATTATGTAAAAAAAAGGTAGCTAGTAATATTACGAATGTTGCAAAGTGTGTACTTGAAAAATTAAAAGGAAAGACTTCTAATAGTATAAATAGTTGTTGGTGAAATTAAAATGTATAAGAAAAGATAAAAAAAATATATAAGTTTAGGTGTTAGCGCATGTAAGGGGGTAATATGGGGAGAGCGTGTCTTGAGTTAGGCGGGTTAATTTCAGGTTTTTTTTTTTACCCAAACCTGACCAAAATTTTTCATATGGTCAAAATTTGCAACTCGAATCTAACCCATTTTCTAATGGGTTAACCCAAACCTAAAATTTTCAGATCGAATTTTGGTCAGGTCAAATATTGACACCCTTAATCGAGAACCTTATAGGGATTCTAAGAAAGTAATATGATACAAAAAAAATTGCTTTTAGTTATTTATATTATAGATTAGACACACGCACGCAAGCACGCTCGCACGCTCGCCCGCACACACACACACACACCCACACACACACACACACAGTGAGATTAGAGAAGTAAAGATTTAATTCAAATGAGTGAATTAAGCATGAAGATAAAAAAAGTATTTTTCATAGAGGAGAATATTCAATATAGATGGATGAGATAGTTTGATAAAATTTTCAATGTTGGCTCTGAGAATATGATTGACTTTAGTGGCTTTAAGAAGCACGAGGCCGACCCCCTCTCCTCCCTCTCTCCCATTCGTTCCGCCCCAGGAGGACCTAGCCGAGTCCATTGCCTCACTCGACGCCGTCCAGCCTCCCGCAAGCTTACTAATTGGCTTCCCTACTTGCAAGGTGTTTTATTCTCCTTCTTCTTCTATTCTTCTTCTTCTTCCCTTTCTCCCAACTTCTCCTTTATCTTTTTCTTCCTTCACCTTCTTCTTCCCTCTTATTTTCCCCTTTCCTTCCTCCTACACTTTTCCTCTCCTCATCCTTCTCCTTCTTCCCATTCTTCTTCTTTGTTTTTTTTTCTTCATACTGATTATTTCTACTTCTTTCAAGCAAAGAAAAAAAGTGTGTGTGCTCAACATGAATATGCATTAAATGTCTATATAACTCTTTTTTTTATTATTTTCGTTTGATACATGCTTGATTAAAAAAGTTCATGTATTGGTGTATATTTACAGTCAGCTCATTAATGAATAAGTGTAGTGGGTGTATGTTCAAAACTATTTCATTAATGGGTTGTTCTTGGTCCTCTTGTTGGTGGAAATTGACAATGATAGTTTTTTTCTTTAGGATTTAGTGAATGAGATTTGATTGACATTCTTCTGAAGAGCATGTAATCTTCCTCCATGACTAATTTTTCTTACTTTATGTCTATGCAAACCGATGAGGTGAAAGGTTCTTGTTGTACACATATCATGCTTGATAAAAGAGAACGTTCCTTTATGTTTTAATCATGAGCTAAAAGCATGTTTTACCACTAAGGTCACATGATAATTGCAATTCGTTTTGGTTGGCAAAATAACATGATGTGTATATGATATATCTTGTTTGAATTGAAAGAAGTTAAGAGAAAGTTTGTGCTTTTATGTTATCCATGCTTGATACTTATGAGCATGATCTTCTCCTTTTTTTCGTAGTCACTTTAAAAATTCTTGTAATGAGATGAAAATCTTGTACATTTAGTTGAAATTACAAGATGTGCCAAGAGGGGGGTGAATTGAAAACTTGTTGCAATAAAAAGACAATCCTAAACAGAAGTTCTAATTTTTTTTAAAAAAATTTAAACAAGAAAATTAAATGATACGGAGGCGAATTCTTAAAACATAATTTGCAACAATAGATAGTGAAAAATTAACTTGCTCAACAACAATTTTCACCAAGCAATTTTAATGAAAATGAAATGCAAAACATAAATAAAGTGCAGTAAAGGAAAAATTACACCAGAGAATTTATAGTGGTTTGGTCACTTGACCTACGTCCACTCCACGGAGTCATCCACTCTAAAAATTTCACTACTAAACAGTAATTCTCTTTTTTCCCCCACAGCAAGGCAAAGAAGCCTTTACAAACCACACTTTTACCAACCCGACGTGGCGGAGTACCAAACGCTTTGTCACCCTCCTAGTGACGTTAGTGTACCTTCTCATTTTTCTCTCTTCTTGAGAAGGAAGAGTACCTTAGAGGACACGGACATAGGAGAATCTCCCCCTCAGAGAGCCTCCCACAAGATCTTCTCGGGCCACAGGAGAAGCAAAGTGCAGCAAGCTTGGAGTAACCGTGTGATCTCCCTCACACTCTTCCTTCACAAAACCTACCTTCTCCTTTCTCTCACAAACCCTAAAATCTTCTCAAGAGCTCTCTCTCAAGGAATCCCCCTCTAATCACGTTCCTCTCTCACTTACACACTCATAAAAAATAGAAGTTTTGATATTTAAAATAGGCTCCAAGAAATCCTAAAAATTTCAATTTAGCCATTAAGATCGTACAGTACTATCCAATATCATATAGTACGATCAATACAAAATAGCCTTCATCATGGTACGAAGGATTAGGAACAGGCAAAAATTCTAAAAAATATCATACATTATGATATAACATCGTCTAGTACAATATGTAAAAATTCTTCTATTCGTACAGGACTATTACTGGGATGACAAAAAATCCGTCTCTACACATCATAGGGTATGAACCACTCATATAATACGATAAGCACAAAATCAAGGGATCGTCCAGTATGATGTTTGAGACGATTGAAAATAACTTCAGTTGATTATACAGTACAAAATGGTGTCATACTATACGATAATCAATCAGAAATTAATCATTGATTTACGTAATAATCATGGTGTTAATTTAAGTAAGTATTTAAAATTATCGTATAATACGATAAGATCATACCGTACGATCAGTTCAAAATTTATGAATTAAGAACTTAAATTAATCTAGCGGCTAAGATTTTTAATTAGAAACACATCGTATATTATGATATACATCGTACGGTATGACTTGTTTACAGATAGCCATTCGAGCTAGATCAAATCATGCAGTACGATTAAAACTCATACAGAATGATTTATAGAGAAAAAAATTTCTTCATTTTAAAACTCTCTCCCCCTATGTGTGTGCATGGTTGCTCAGTCATGCATATAATTTATGGCCAGACTCAACAAAACAAAAAATAAAAATAAATAAAAAATTATAATGTTATAAACTTCAACTCCTATTCCATCTAGTCTTGAGTCTTCTTTTTATCCTGAGTAACTTAAGATTTTCTTGAAATATTGGTACTCACAGATAAGTGCAGAAATAAAAAATATTTAAATGAATAATAATTCAATCGACATTATTTGTCATAATCAAAATCTCAGACTATAGGTCATGGACTGCAACAATCTCCCCCTATTTGATGATGTCAAATAATGTTGTTATTAAAAAAATTTGCACCAAATTTTCATTTTTTATTATTTTAAATTAAATAAAATAAAAAGAGTAAAAACATAAATAGAAAGAAAATGCAATTCATTTGAATTAAAGATAACAAGATAAATAAAATAAATAAGATAAGACACACTAACAAAAGCACACAACATGATTCTCCCCCTTTTAACATCACCAAAAAGAGGAGGAACAATCAACACTAAGAAAAACATCACAAAATAGATACATAATAGAAAGTAGGATCCTGATCAGGTGGAGGTGATTGGAAGTAGTGGTGGATGGATGCGAATTGTTGATCAATTGAGGAAAAGCGTTCTCTAAACCATCGCATGTCGTCCTTATGTTGTTGATGCTATTCTTGCATGTGAGCATCAAGGCGACTTTGTAGTTGGTCAAAACGTTCAACTAAGTCATTGTGAGGATAGGCCGGTGCAGACCTTCGGGGTGGTGCATGTCGTCTTGGTCGAACAGGAGCTTATGCTGAAGTAATCTCTCCTTCTTCATCATCAAAATCTAGTTCATCCGGCACTTGCCCCCGCTGAAACAAAATACAGAAGGAGGCATCCGTATAGAAAATTGGTAGATTATCGGGTTCACCAAGATAGGTTAATTGATATTTGTTTTGAAGGATGCAACCTATTAGGTGGCCAAGGGCTAGATTTTATTTTCTACGGGTGGTAGGGAGGCGAAATAAGGTCATGTTTTGGATATAATCAATAATTAAATCTGCCTCATCAAATTTGGTGTTTGACATTATAAGGTAGGTAACGCGTATAAGATTGGGGTCATGCGATTTCGGTCGCCAGTTTTGGGTATGATTGAAGTGCAAATGACATGTTGAATAATTCTGACAATTCAGGTTAAGGATTGAATAAGAGGCTAGTGTTGGTAAAAAGTAACATTCCTAAGGACTATATTTATAGCACTCTAGTCGAATTCATTTATGAGAAATGAATGAGTTCTAGGGCCTTTAGTAGACAACCCAATGTATTGGGAGAGATCTGCCTTAGTGATTTCAACACGTTGTTGGTAGACAATGGAGCTGAGGGTTAGGCTTTCGGCATTGAAAGTTAGATTGGCTAGGAATTCAAATAGAAGTTCAGAGTTGTACGGGAAGTCTAGGGTAAGTAGGAATTGTAGAGTGGTGGGTGTTAATAGGCTCATTACCTCAAATTTTAAGGCCTCTTGATTCAACATTCGTGACGGGGTGATTTTGCATGCCTTAAATTTGTGGTATGCCTCTTCATCTTTGGTGGTTAAGATACGATCGTTGGGACGGCGAAAGGAAGACGAGATTTCATGGACAAGTTGACCGCGCTTGCTGGAGCTAGCCATTTAGAAAAGATAGGTGAGAGTGAGAGAATGGGCTAAGAAGTGAGATAGATGATCATATGCGCCCTCTAATTTATAGAAATTTTAGAACATCGTACAGTACGATCGAGGTTCGTACAGTACGATGTGCAATAATGTCATATGGACGAACGGTTGGGAAAAAGATGGTCAATTCATATAGTATGATAGTAAACATATAGTACAATGTGAAGGAATTTTGATCGTCTCGAGGGTCATCAGTACGACCTTTGACGAAAAGTGTCATACAACATAAACGGGTGTTCATATAATATGAGCTATAATTATATCGTACCGACCCACTTAAAGTTGTCCTCATCCGTGTTGCTGACGTGGATTATATAGTACAAAGAGGATATACCGTATAGTACAAAATGCAATAATATCATACCAAATGGCTTTAATTCATCCCAATTTGTTGCTGAGGTGGATCGTATAGTACGAAGATGAGATATCGTACAGTACGACGTGTAATTATATCATACCAAACTGTTTGAATGCACATCCACGTGTATCGTATAGTATGACATGTAACGTACAATATGATATGCATAGATGAAATTAAGGTTGGATTGTGATTTATGTAGTTTTGGATATATTATACAGTATGAACTTGTATCGTAAAGTACAATGAGAAAAAAATAATTATCAATCAATTTTTTAAGTTTTATGAGGTGAGTGTGTGATGATCAGGAAACACTTTAGAATATTTGCCAATTGATCTCCTGTAGCTATGTTGTGTAATTCTATATCTCCTTTAGCTACATGATCTCTTATAAAGTGATGTCTAATGTCTATGTGTTTTGTTCTACAGTATTGAATTAGATTTTTAGAAATGTAGATTGCACTTATGTTGTCGCACATAATTGGGATGGTTCCTACAAGTATTCCAAGATTAAGAAGTTGTTGCTTCAACCACAATACTTGTGCAACGTAACTTTCTACTGCAATATATTTGCCTTAGTCATAGAGAGAGCTATTGAATTTTGCTTCCTACTGAACCAAGAAACTAAAGATTATCCTATGAGTTGGTAGGTGCCAGATGTGCTTTTATTTATCCTACATCCTACAAAATTTGAATTTGAGTACCCTAAGATTTCAAAAGAAGTGTTGTATTTAGGATACCAAATTCTTTAGTTCGGGGTGCCTAGTATATATCTAAGAATTCTCTTAACTGTAGTTAAGTGAGACTCTTTAAGATCAACTTGAAACGAGCACAGGGGCACACACTAAACATTATGTTCGATATACTGGTAGTTAAATTGAGAAGAGATCCAATCATTTCTCTATATTTTTTTTTGATCTACTGATTTTTCATTCGGGCCTTTGTCTAGTTGAATTGTAAAGCTCATCGGAGTGTTCATGGGCTTAACACTATCAATTTCATATTTTTTCAGAATATCCTTAATGTATTTCATTTAGCTAAAAAATGTTCCACTTTTTATTTGTTTTACACTAAAACTAATAAAGTAATTAATCTCTTCCATCATGCTCATTTCGAACTCATTACTTGTTATTTTTGAGAATTCATCACTTAAATTTTTATCTAAAGATCCAAATAGAATGTCATCCACATAAATTTGAATATGAGAATTTCATTTTTGACCTTTTGTAAAACGAGTGTGGTGTCCACACTACTATTGACAAAGTCTCTATCCAGTAAAAATGAGCTAAGTCTTTCGTACCAGGCTTTAGGTGCTTGCTTTAACCCATACAGTGCCTTTTTTAATTTGAATACATGATTTAAAAATTGTAAACTTTCAAATCTGGGGGGTTGCTTAAAGTAAACATCCTCTTTAATTATCCTATTCAAAAAAGCACTCTTTATAAAAGTTTTGAAGCAAGCAAAGGCTAAGAGCACCCTTATGGCTTCTATTCTAGCTACAGGGGCAAAGGTTTCTTCAAAATCTATGCCTTCAATCTAGTTATATCCCTTGGCTACTAGTCTGACCTTATTTCTTAATATGGTTCCAGAGTCATTCACCTTATTTTTAAAGACCCATTTTGTTCCAACTATACTATGCTTTTTATGTCTCTTGACTAGTTCCCTAACATCATTTCTGGTGAATTGGCTCAATTCTTATTGCATTGTTAAGATCCAAAATTCATCTCCTAAAGTTTGATTTATATTTTTGGGTTCTATTATAGAGATGAATGTAGAATGACTAACCTCCTTCCTAAGTCCGTGCATAGTTCTCACATCTTCCGACAGGTTAATTCTTTAGGATGACTAGAAGAATATTTTCATTCTCTAGGCAACTCTTCTTAAGGTTATACCCTTTCTCTTATGGTCATAGTTTTTACTCCCTGAGTTGCCTCTCCTTCATCTTCTTCAATTTTAGATTCAGATGGCTTATCCGATTCATCAAACACTACATGGGTAAAGTCTTCTACTACTAGGGTTCTCCTATTAAAGATTATATAGGCCTTACCTAAAGATGAATACCATAAGAAGACACCCTCATCAGACTTTAGATCAAATTTTTCTAAGGGAAGTTTGCCATTAATTAAGATAAATCACTTACAACCAAAGACATGTTAATGTGAAAGATTCGATGTTTGACCCTTAAGGAGTTCATAAGGAGTTTTATTCAGCTTCGATCTAATGTTCACCCTATTTAAGACATAACACGCCGTGTTTACCGTTTCTGCCCAAAAATATCTAGGAAGGGTGTACTAAGCTAACATTTCCCTAATAATTTCTACCAAGGTTATATTCTTTTTTCCTGCTATTCTATTTTGCTGAGGAGTTCTAGGGGTTGAGAATTTATGCTCTATTCCTATCTCTTGACAAAATGATTCAAAATTTTCATTTTGAAACTCTCTATCGTGATCGCTATGGATTATTGAGATTTTATATCCTGATTTTTATTGAATTCAAGTGGAGAAAATCTTAAATTCCTCAAATGACTCATTCTTGTGTGCTAGGAATTTTACCCAAGTGAATTTAGTGAAGTCGTCTATAATTATAAATCTATAATTTTTTCCACCTATACTAGCTGTGCTAACGGGTCTAAATAAGTCAATGTGAAGGATTTTTAGTGGCCTAGATGTGTTCACATCTTTGATTAGATGAAAATATGGTTTTATTTATTTTCCTAGTTGTTAAACATCACATAGATGATCCTTTGTGAAGTCTAACTTATGTATGACTCTAATTAGATTTTTTTTAGTGATATTTCTAAGTTTTTTCATACTAGCATGGCATAGTCTCCTATACCATGACCATGCGTCATCTATTATTATTTTTAAGCACAGTGAATTTGAATTTTCATTGCAATCAAGATCTAATATGTAAATATTATTCATTTTTTTTCCTTCTAAAATAAGTTTGTCATTTAAATTAATCAGGCATTTATCAGAAAAAAAATTTATATAAATAGAGGAGATGATAGCCAGATATGAGATCTGCCAAAGGAATAAATACCTGGCTATGTCACCAGGAAGATTACTACAACCGTTAGCTCTACCTGGAAGATTATTGAAGGAGATATCTATGAACTTTATAGATGGGTTGCCCCACTCAGAGGAGTTCACAATGATTTTAGTAGTGGTGGATAGATTGAGCAGTATGCACATTTCATTCCTCTTTGACACCCCTATACTGTAGTGACAGTAGCATCAGCCTTCATCAAAGAGATGGTTAGATTATACGGAGTACCAGAGGCGACCATATCAGATAGAGATAAGGTGTTTCTCAATCACTTCTGGAGGAAGCTATTCAGATTACAGGGGACAGTTCTCAAGAGGAGTACATCTAACCACCCACAGACACATTGCCAAATGGAAGTAGTCAATAAGAGCTTGGAGATGCACCTAAGATGCTTTGTGTCAGAGACACCCATGTTATGGGCTAAGTGATTATTATAGGTTGAGTACTGGTACAACACATCTTTTCATTTTGCTTCACAGATGACCCCATTCAAGGTGTTGTACGGACGAGATCCCTCATACTTGATGCATTTTGGGAGTAGCAGTACTCCCGTTTCTTCAGTATAAGAGTACTTGGAGAAGAGGGACTGAGTGCTAGAGGAGTTGAAAAGCATCTACTAAGAGGTTAACAAACTATAAAGAAACAAGTAGATGGTCATATGAAGGACATTCAGTTTGAAGTGGGGGAGAGGGTGTTCTTTAAGCTCCGACCATATAGATATAAGACAATCGCCAATATGAGAAATTAAAAGCTGGCTCTAAGGTACTTTGGTCTTTATGAAGTACTATAGAAGATTGAGATAGTAGCATATCGACTGAAATTACCACCAACGACGACTATACATCCAGTTTTTCATGTCTCGCAGTTGAGGAAGGTCATTGGTGACTACACAGCCAACCCCGAGCTATCACGACACTTAATGAGAATTTAGAGGTGATTTTGGAACCCTTAGAGCTGATTGGGGTTCGCTAAAAAGAAGATGAAACTAAGTGTTGATCAAGTGGAAGAACCTCCCTGATTATGAG
The DNA here is from genome assembly GCA_019514585.1 of Dendrobium officinale. Taxonomy (NCBI): domain Eukaryota; kingdom Viridiplantae; phylum Streptophyta; class Magnoliopsida; order Asparagales; family Orchidaceae; genus Dendrobium; species Dendrobium officinale. Next base: position 24,873,730 of record CM033684.1, on the reverse strand, counting down.
GCCACGTGGGAGCCATACGAGAGGGTGAAACAACGGCTTCCTTATTTTCACCTTGATGATAGGTGATTCTTTGGGAGGGCAGTATTGATGTGCCGCCAGTTCACCCTAAACTAGTCCAGCCTCCCCAAGGTTCAAGTTTATAGGAGGCGGAACTTGTCCCCCTCCCTTGGGTTTGGTCGGCCACATGGTGGGCCCCAACTTGCCAAATAGCTTTGAATTTCAAAGAGGAGTGGGCGGCTAAGTGTTTGGAGGGAGAATAGTTTAGGAAAGTTTTTGTATTAAGAGGGAAAGGAGGTTTATGAAGGATTATGTTTTGTTTGATTGAAAATTAGGGTTTCTTGGCGTTCGGGCTCTTGACTCTCTTGTCTAGATATTTGGGAGAGACGATCCTCCTCTCGAATTGAGGATCTCTTGTATCTTGCTTTGTGTTTGTTTCCCTTTGTTTTCTATAAGACATTGCTATCATTGATTGTTCTTCCACGATGATTTCTACATTTTTCTCGCTGTTTTTACCGATTATTGTTAGGTTTGCTTGCGGACTAAAGTAGACCCGACATGATTACTTGCGAACTCAAGTATTTCCTATCGAAGGGCAGTAGGGGTAATTCTACCTTAAGACAAAGAACTTAAGTACTAAGAGTATCCTAAGAGAGAGATTTCATCTTATTAAAAAATGAGGTCAATTATTTATAGCTACGAGTTTTTAACTATGTTTTACGTGCTTGATCTTGATTAATTTAAACTCGAATGTGACCAATTTTGATGTTATTGGATTCATTTCTTCGAGCCAATCATCTTGTTAAAATTAGAATTTGGATAGTTTAGAGCTAATTTTTTTTAAAAAATCATACTATTTTATATTGAGATTAGTGTATTAATCATTTTAGTTTTATTGTTTAATATTTTAATTTTTTTAAATATCTTAATACAAAAAATTTTCAACTGATTTGAGGAGGCGCGTGCTGCTATCCTTTGGGTGATGGATAATATGGATGGCTCTGACAGGAAATGCTATATTGATAGGTTCCTCAGCCACCGGACACGCTAACATGCGCTAGCGTCCTGATATCGTGTTACCGTGCACCCAATTTAATCCTGCCCGCCATCTCTCTCTCTTTCTCTCTCGCTCGCTTGTAGCGCAGGTGCCCATCAATAATATACCTGAAGAACCTTTGCTTCGATGCTATAAAAGGCCACGGCGGCCACCTCTTCCTGTCTCGGTATCTCTCTCTCTCTCGTCGAAAGAGAGAGATATTTTCTCTGCCACGTCTATTTTATCTGGGCCCTTTTCTTTGAGTTTGGGTGTAAGGGTTTGGGTTAGGGCTAGGGTTTTGGGCCGAGAGATGTGGGATGCTTGGATCGCTTATGAGGTTGCTGTCGACGTGCTGGTGCCCACCCGGCCGTAGCAGTACTGGTGGAGATATTGATGATGATGGTCAGGAGGGGCTGCTGTGGTTCCGGGACATTGGGCAGTGTGCCGGTGGGGATTTCTCAATGGCAGTGGTGCAGGCAAATCAGGTGCTGGAAGATCAGAGTCAGATCGAGTCAGGGCCATTTGGGACTTTCGTCGGTGTATACGATGGACACGGCGGGCCAGATGCGGCGCGCTACGTTTGTGACCATCTCTTCAGGAACTTCCGAGGTGATCCGTCGTCATTGTTGTTTGCTGATGACTTTTGTGCTGCTCCGATTCTCTTGTAGGGACTGTGATTTAGGGTTGCTGTTATGCGGACTTTGGCTGGATTTGATGCGATTTGAATGTTTAAGGGCTGTTTGGTAGTCTATTTTAGGTAGGATTTTAGCAAGATTTAACATAAATTCTGCAAAGCAGTATTTAAAGACGTTTAAATCCCTACTTGCTTGATAAACCTTGTTTCAATCCCTGTTATTGATAAGCATTTCGCCAAATTCAGTGTCTGCCATCGTGGTTCAAAGATTTTACAGGTTTCAAAAGGCTAATGGTGGGAGGCTGCTTGGGTGAGGAAGAATAATTAAGATTGTTACCCTTCTAGTTTATTAGGATTGATGCTCGTGTAGCTTTTATAGTGGATGTATTGAAAGTAGTGGAGTAAGGATGATCTATGTAGTGTTATCCACGTAGAAAAAGGGTTTATGTGAAATCCAAGCCATCGTCAGTCGTCACTGTTCATATTCTTTCTCAGTACCTGGAAAATTGCGATGAGCAAGCTTAGGGTAGATAACCCATTCAAAGCCTTCTGTCTTGTGGCTTCATGATACACTAGTGGCAACCCCGAAACTTGGCTCCACTTGATAGAAAAATTCTATGGATTTAACTCTAAAATCCTTCCACATAGATGGGCTAACATAAGAAAGGTATCAATGATTCACTAGATGGCAAAAACAAAAAGTTTAACAACATTTGCTCCGCAAAACCACTGTTTGCCATTGAAATAAAAGGAATTGAAGTACTAATTAGCAAATCTAATGTGATAATGGTTATCCTCAGAGTATCAATTGTAATTTAACAACTTCTCAATTAGATAATTGGAGTGGATCAACTATTTTGTAAGACTAGTTTTGAAATCATCTTATAAATAGAGATTCATAAGGAGATTCAAATTCATTGACCCAAAATATTAGATCAAGTAGGGGTGTAAACGAGTTGAGGAGTCACTCTTGGATTGAGCTTGAGCTTGATTAATTAGTTGAGCTCGAGCTTGAGCTTTATTCTACGAGTTCGAACCGCCTCATTGGCCTGCTCGTTTATTATGAAAGATAGAAAATGATTATTATTTAAGTAATTATTATAATAAAATGATAAAATAATGATAAATTATAAGAAAAATAATAAATAATTACTTAATATAAGAAATTGTCATATAATATTTAAATATTTTTAACAACTTTGTATTTAAAATCTTGAATCATGATATATTTTAAGTATATTTTATATTAGTAATTTTGAACGAATTGGCTCACGAGTTAGCGAGTCGTGTCTGGGTTAGCTCAAACTTTGCTCATTAGCTCATCGAGCTCAACTCACAAGCCATTTATCTAGTCGAGCTCGAGCCTGAGCTGGCTCATTAGCTCATTGAGCTTAACGACACTTTCTGGTAAAATTACTTGGCTATGATTTCACCATTGAATATAACTTAGGTAAAATAAATAAGGCTACTAATGCCTTATTAATAATACATGGACGCATCGAAGAGCCCTAACCAAACACAAGATTGCTTATACTCATCAGTACCATTATTCCCACTTGATGGATCAAACAAAGAACGAGCTTGTAACAAACTCTGGGATGGTATGTGTTGACAAACATCCAAAACCATCAAGTTGAATATCCACAATGCGCTGTCGAGATGGTTTAGTTAAAAAGAATGGAAAGGTGATGTTAGTCACTGATCTGACATTGAAAATAGTGGTGTCCTAGGAATACCACGCTAGAGTGGTTCGAGGACAAGAGGGAGCAAAAAAGAGAAAAAAAGCTTCATCGAATGGCGGAACACTTATATTAGGATGTCTAATAGTTTATCCAAAGTTGCTCAATTTGCTAAGTGAACTTTATAAACTGCAATATTGCTCAAGTCGCCTTTTGTTCCAACTGCAAATTAAGGAGATATTGCATTAGATTTCCTTATGAAGTTATCAACATCCACTATGGTCATTGTTTATGGACTTACTAAATATGTACTCTTTTAAACCTTAACTCAATTAAGAACAATAAGGGTTCTGGCAATATTTATCTCTGTGTACAAACGCCATGAGGTGAAATATAATAATCTCAAATTGCAATAGGCTGTTTTTGAACAATTTTTGGGAGTTAATTCAAAGTTCTTATCACAAAGCATTACTCATTCAAATATCAAATCAATTCAATATAAAGAGTAGAGAGCATTAATTATCCCAAACATGTGGATTGTGCCAACATTCAAATATCAACCAAGTCCAAAATGCCTAAATCGTCACATCAGTTATTATGTTGGGCTTGAAATCTAGTAAAATCAGGAGAATAGTGATAGACTTTCTTGTGGTTAGTACCTCGCTAAAAAATATCAACATAATATTCTAGCCACTAAATCAACAATTTTTTTAATAAACATGAGATTGGATCGAGCTTTAATCATCATAACCTTTTCTCAAAACAAATAATAAAGCATTGGTGAAAACAATTGTAGATTTGCAAAGTGAATAGTTAATGGGAATAGCAGCAGGTTCTCCAATAGGTTGACAATTGTTTGATCCAGGAATAGCTCTTGGTTAATCAGATGATGACTCAAATAGGGAGTATTACCAATAACATTAAGTGAAGGCATTAACTAAAAAGATGAACATCCCTAGGGAAATAAGGTAGAGTAGGCAGGACCTATTTTATTGAAAGACCTCCTTTAAGCATGATTATTAATAACACAATAGTTTAATGTGTCCATATTATCTTCAAAAGAGCCAACTTCAACAGGCAGAATCTTGGAGGATGATTTCTGTAAGCCTAGTTGAACCTTGAAAATCGATAAAATCATGATAAAGAAAAACAAACTTGTTAGATTTACTATGTGAGTTATAACTTTTAAATCCCAATTTTTTGCCGAAAACCATGGGATGAAGTGATGATCTGTACTTTCTAAGCCAACGAGGTAGAAATATCCATCTCAACGAGAACACATGCGATAGATAGTTGAAAGAGTCTAGCAATAAGCACATTCACCTGTAGTGGTTTGCCAAAAATTGAATCTAAATAATGTATTGTGGATTTATTGATGTAGTAATCACTTGCAATAGAGACCACTTTAAAATATGCATTTTAAAGGCATTTGCATAATAGGCACTCCTAGAGAACATTCTATAATAATTTTCTTCCAATGATAATTTGATAAGCACATGACACTTGTCAAGAAATCTAACAGAGTAATCACTTGACAAATGAAGCTCAAACATGAAAGATCGAATCATTTCAAAGCTTGGGCACCAAAATGAAAAATTTTCAATAAAAGAGTAGGAGACTGGAGCAAGCATATTAGAAATCTTTGCCTCTGAAAATAAGGTTATTGTGAGGAGCAGCGGTATGCTTGTGTCACACAGAATTTGGGTGGCGATGAAAGAATAATATGAAGGCAAGCGGTGGTAAGGATTGAGAGGGGCCTTTGGCCATAACAACATTTGCAAAAGAAGAGGGAACAATAGGCTTTGAAGTTTGACTACCAATGCCAAAAGCAATCCGACACGAGGAATCAACAGCTACCTTAAATCATCTAGAGATGTTTGACGGGCATGCAATAGCAAATTATTGGGTATATCCATCAAAGCCATGGAAATAGGTGTTGCAGAAAGCCCAAATAAGATGACGATAAAGTATTAGAAGTGGCAGGAGAAAGCTCTAGTTTAGAGAAAAAAGGACTGTAAGTAAACCTTGCCATGATCCAGACTTAAAAGGGAGATCTCTAACTCGGTAGTGGGCACAGTAATAACAAAAATTCACTTGTTGTATGGGGTGAGTCGCCGAAGGAATAGAGACCGTTGGCCCAAAATAGGAGAGGACGTTTCGCTTTAAGTATTGAACTCCAAAAGACTTGACAGCATTCAAGATTCAACAGACAAGGTCACATGGGTGATCTAAAGGAGACACACTTGTGACCAAATATGTGAGAAAGATTGTAGGCAAGTGTGGAAGCATGTGTCCGAGAAGCAGCCACTAGGGCACATCACCACAAGGATGATGGTGAAGCTTGAAGGTTCTAGGATGGTGGAAAGGTTGTCGGAGTGTGTGAGCTCTACAATGGACGCGAGAAAGGGTTGTTGGAAGCACAAAATGGTAGTTTGGGTTTAGAATTTTCCATACATGGCTTGGAGGGTTTGTTATGACCAAATTTCTCAGTGTGGTTGTTGAAGTATAGCTTGTCTTGAGAAAGCATATAGTGGATGATGCGGTCTGTTAGTTTATTGTTGAACTTGTCTACTTGAATGAAGGAATTAAATTGTTGTTTATGATTGTGGTTACTAGTCATCTGCCTTATATCGACTCTTTGATTTGCTTTTGTTTGTTTCCCAGTGCAAAATTGTGTTCATAGGTAAATGAACATTTAGAAAGTCAGAGATTTTATTTTTATTTTGGTTGGTTGGTTGGATTTTGGGCGTGGGGTGTTTGCAGTGGTTTTCTGCAGTTAAGCTGCTCAACATCCTTCGTGTATCAATTGCTCATTGATTGACCTAACACATAGTGCTTGGTTCTGGCAATTATAATTTTGGCTATTTTTCTTGCCCTTCATTAGCATATATAGAAAACCAATTCATGGAGAATATTAATTTATTTGCATATGCTTGTACTAGTTGCTATCTTCTATTATGTTTCTACTTTCTATTTATGCAGAGATTACGTCCGTATCTGGGAGTGTGACGAGTGATGAAATCCGGAGGGCTTTTTTAGCTACAGAAGAAGGATTTATTGCACTTGTTTCACAACTGTGGAACTCTCGGCCTCACTTAGCAACTACTGGCTCTTGCTGTCTCGTTGGATTTATCAGTCAGGGGACTCTCTTTGTTGCAAATATAGGTGATTCCCGTGCTGTACTTGGGAGGAAGATTGGTAGCACTAGCGGTATTGCTGCCATTCAGCTGTCTACTGAACACAATGCTAACGTTGAAGCTGTGAGGCAGGAACTGAAGGCACAGCATCCAGACGACCCACAGATTGTTGTTTTTAGACATGGTGTTTGGAGGGTCAAAGGCATCATTCAGGTCAGTGCCTGAAGCGTACTATCTTTAGTGTATATGTTGATGTTCAAGATTTTTTCCTTGTAACGTTGATAGCATTTATGGAATTCATTACTTAGTATTCTTTACATTAATCAAGATTATGCCTTTTTTCCCTTTTAATTTAGAGACATGTATAATATATCACTGAACCCTTCTTTCATGTTCCACCTAATGCACTCTTCAAGCCGTCATAATTACTAAAGTTCCTAGCACTTGTCATTATTGTCAATGGTAAAGAAAATCTCTTAAGAGTTGGCGTAAGACTGCAGTTGATTGCATCGAGTACCTACATACTTGAGGAATCAAGGTTTGGTGCCGGTCATAGGTCCTTGTTGTGTTGGTAGGGGTTTATGTGATCGGTTTTAATTATATTATTTCTATTATGCGTTTTACTTCTCGTTACCATCTTTTTGAAACCAACATCTTGCCAACTGTATAAGGAAAGAAATATAAATATTTGTGACAAATGTGTTTTAACTAGTAATTTAATAGAAAGAACTTTTCAGCTCAATTTATCATTGCAGTTTTAGATGGTTTATACTTATTTTCTTGATATGAAATTTCTCTTTGTTATGGAAGTATGAAGTGGATACTATATTAGAGAGTATTGGTGTCATTTTTTATATAAAAACTCAGATACAGATAATTTAGGGCACAGAGTCAAACTTGTTATTTATCATATTCTAATTTTATCTTTTTTTTTTAAATCTCTAAACAAAATTCTAATGTCATTAACACCTGTGAAAATAGCATGAATATGCGTGCATCAAACAAAACTTTAGGCTTGCTTCCTTAAAGTTTATTAAATAAACTTTGCTTTGCTCTCTCTCATATTCATATTTTGTCCTATTTTCTTAATGTTATTGTTACTAACCTACTTAAAAATTTGTGCTTGAACTATTCTTATAGTTTTTTTTAATATTTTCAAATGCATATTATTTTTTTTTATAGATATATGTGTGTGTGTTTATGTATATTAGTCCTAATGACTATAGTTGGGTAGGTTCAATAAGTGAAAATTGAAGAGATATAAGTATATAACATATGTAAAGACAGAGAGGAGACCTAGAGATACATACAAAAGAAATTATTACAGAGAATTTCATGAAAAGTTAAGATATCAATAAGAATTGCAAATTCTTATTTTATAAATTATTAAAGAGATTTTTAACAAATAAATTTCTTTCGTTAGTAAAATAAATATAATGAACAAGTATATCATATGCATACAAATATAGTGCAGAGTAAGATTTGGCAAAGACATTAAAAGGCAGAACTTCATGTCTAAGTTATATACTTTGTGAGGGTTGGAGAATTGTTAAGATACATCTTAATCTTAAATAACTAAGATGATGTCAAACTATAAGAGAAGAAATGTTTTTGTATTAATCTTTAGTAAGAAAAGATATTTTTATAGTTGTAGTAATATGATGAGAATAAAATTTAGAAGTCGTGATGCCATATATTGAAGTTATGAACAAGGGAAATGAAGCATTAACTTAGAAAAATCATGTTGATATTAGTGAATCAAATTAGTTTTTGTTAGATCTATTATGTAGTAAATTTTTTTGCTAAGAGAACAACGGAAGTATTAATGCAAAAAATGATTTTTATAAGATTTTTGTAAGTGTTGATAGGTGCATCCAATTGTGTCCGTAATAATTGATTTGATAGAAATTGAACACATCAACATTTCCCTTGTTACTTTATAGTCGGAGGCAAATGGAAGGTCTGCTCACCTCTACTTGTAAATTGAAGCGCTCGATTCCCTCTTTTGATTTTTTTTTATTGTCAGTAGGAGTTGCTTGAACAACTTTATAGTATTAACTCTTGAACATTTACTCTATAGTGACGTGAATTCTTTCTGCTGTTCTTGATTTTCTCCATTATTGGGAGATGCCCTTCCTTTCCTCTATAGGTGATTATTAATAGATGAGGATTTTGAAGCAAAATAAGTGCATATGCATAATCTCTGAAATCCTTTGGTTAACTTAGAATTTGTTAGTGCAAAAAATCCTCAATCATATATTTATAATTACGAGAATATTACTCTATATATTTGGAGGGAGGCAAAAAATGATGAAAAGTTTTCTCCATAAATTTAACAATATATCTGTAGAGAGTTTTTTGGTGTCTGCTTTGGTGATGAGTGATGAGTGCGACACTTCTAAATCGTCATTCACAGGTGTTAAATGAGGATTTGGAAAACCTCAACTTTTTGATAGGTACAACTTTAGTTAGCATGTTTGCAGGGTTTACTAATCCCTTAATCTTGCTCAGTGATAAATTGGCTTTTTTGAGTTGTCTACGTTAGTGTTACTTTAATTGTATGAATTTTATCCTAGAGTGGAAGAGGATGTTTTTTGTTAGGTGAATTGAGGTTTGATTATCATAGAAGATTATATATCCCTTCTATGTTTTCTCTATTTCTTCTAGAAAACTTTAAAGCTTAACTATCTCTTTGTTGGCTCAATAACGGTTACATATGCTACTTCCATTGTTGAGAATGCAACAAATCTTCTATAACCGAGTCTTTAACACCAATTTGCTGGTAGTGCCACCCAAGGTATAAATTTTCCCAATAATACTTCTCCATGTATTTAGATATTCTTGTATATCCGCATTTATTCTCCATGTATTTAGATATTCTTGTATATCCGCATTAAGGTATTCTTGTAGCTTTATATATCTTTTTTAAACTTTAGTGCGTCTTTGATTACACTGTTCAGGTAGCTTAAGATTCACTTTACAACTTCATATTCCTTTTTAAGTGTTATGCGTGGATTGTTAGCTCTTACTACATGTAAAATATTTGGTTTTGTGCAAAATATTTTATACATCAAAGAGCCAATTGTTGAGGCATAGGATACTGTAGTCATGTAATGTTTCTAGTGATTGGAGAACCTGAAATGACTTGCAATGGAATGCTCATCATCCTTGCTTGATTCTTATTAAATTTGTCCAACACTTTTTCAATGTATTGAGATTTGTATAAGTTCAAGTTACTTGTAGTTTTGTCTTGATTTATACTCATAATGAGAATATTTTTGACTTACCTATGTTCTTCATATCAATTTTTGTTGACAACTAATCTTTTCATTTTATTGTTCTTCTTGATGTCAACCCTTGCAATTGACATGTTGTTAATATATAAAAGCAAGATGTTACAATCTTTTTTGTGCTTTATATATAATAGTAATGATTAACTTTGTATCTATGAAGTTAATCTTATGTATTTAGCCTTCAAATTTTTGATATCATTGGATAGTGGCTTTCTTCAAGTCATAGATGCTTTTATCGAGCTTGCAAACTAGAAATTTCTTTTTTTACAACAAATTCTTCAGGTTTAACTATATAGATTTCTTCATCTAGATAGCCATGGAGGAAAGATGTACTTATACCCATTTGTTGACAACACAAGTATTCTGTAGCTACGAAGCTCAACTGTAGTTGTATAGTTACTAGTTTAGTCATTGGAGAAACTTTTAGCGGAATCAGCATTTTCCTTATGTTAGAAGCCTTTCACTATATTCTTATCTTGTACATTTTGTGCTTTTTTTCCCATCCAAGATATGGGTGTCAAAACGGGTCGACGGGTCGGGTTTGGGTCGAACCCGACTTGACCTGGGTCTAAACAGGTCAACCCGAACCCGACCCGACCCATGCGGGTTGCCAGGTTGACTCGAACCGCGACCCATTTGGAAAATGCCAATCCGAAGCCAGGACAGAGACGACTGGGCGAGACCAACTGACCGATTGCGGAGTGCGGATGAGGGCCGCGACTCACGAGGCAAGCGGCGTCCGGGGCGGGGGCAAGACTCGAGGCGAGGGCCACGATCTTGCGAACCCAAGTCGCGAGGCCTGCCGCCTGCGGCGTGCACAATCTTGCGAACCCGAGTCGCGAGGCCTGACGCCTGCGGCGTGCGCGATCTTGCGGCGGCCAGGCGAGGCTAGACCGTTGAGCACGAGGTAGGGCCGGAAATCGAAAAAACAGCTAGGCGAGGCCAGCGCAAAATCTTGTTAGGTCGCGCAGGATCCGGGTTAAACGGGTTGATCCGCAGGTTATCGGGTCAACCCTAACCCGACCCGTTCAAACGGGTCATTAATCTGAACCCAGGCCAATCCTGTTTCACAAACGGGTTGACCCGAACCCGGATTTTTTGGGTTGGGTTCTGGTCTGGTTTTCGGGTCGTGCCAAAAATTGACACCCCTAATCCAATAATTTTTAGATCCATTTATGTTTTATTACTTTCTTATCTTTCAGTAGCTTATTTAATGTCCATGTGTTGTTTTGTTAAAGAAAATTCGTCTCTTTATTTATTGTTAGTTTTTACTTGTGTGAATTGTTAACCCATAGAGCATCTTCCTAACATTTAAGTTCATGTCCTAGAAAGTTTTTGGTAGCCCTACATGCAGCCTCATACTCATTGGTCTTTCCATTTAGAGGTTTGTTAATCATTTCGACTGCTCCATTTCTTCAAGAAGTTGCTAAGGCCATTTTCTTCATTCATATCCCATTTATAACACGATAGTTTGAAGTTTCTAAACTCTATGCCATCATGCTCTTCACAATGTTATACTGCAAATTTTTTATTTTGACACATTGATTTTGGCACCAACTTATTTTCAATCAAACTTCTCCACTTCACAAATATAATAAACATATATTTGTTTTTAGTGAAGTAACTTGTACCTTCTTGGTGCAATTGTCTGTGAAAGTGATAAGGCACATGGAGTCTCCTAGGGATATTACAAGAAATGACCCTCATGTATAATGTGAACCAATTCCCTTTTTTTCGGTCTCTTCCAGTCTTAGAGGAGCTCCCTTCTTTGCTTTCTTGAAATGCAATCTTTACAAAAAATTAGATTCAAAAGATTTCTGATGTAGGCAGGGGGGGTCAAATCATCTTGAATTTCTTCTTGACCTTGGGTTGCTTGCTGTTCTCGGTTTGGGGCCTTGGGCTGCTTGCTGTTCTCAGTTTTGGGGCCTTGGCTGTTGCTGTTCCTGTGAAAAGGCTATTGGGGTTCCGCCCCCTTTTTGCTGGCCTCCTCGGTTTTTGTTGGTTCCGCCCCTTGTAAGCTAGATTAGGATGAATTTGGCTGATATTTTGGGTGTCTTTTCAGCTGTTGTTTGTGGTGTCTTTTGGCCTTTTATATCCCCCATTTTAATGGACTTAATTAATGATTATGGTGGCTGTTTGGATGCCCTCTCAAGTCCTATATATATGTGATGTTTGGTGAATAAAAGAATGATAAAAAAATGGTATTTTTGGATAAAACCTGAGGGTTTTTGGAAAAGCTTGCGAGCTTGTTCCTCTTCTTCTTCTACTACTACTTGGGAAGGCTTGTGAGCTTCTCCTATCTTCATCTTGGACTTCTTGCCTCCTTCTCTCCGAAAGTACCATTCCACTTGTATCCTTCTTCTCAAGCAAAGGAAAAGCAACTTTAGGTGTATTTTTATGTTTGTTTATGTGTCGTTTGTAAGTCAAAGTTGTAAGTGTCGTTTTTAAATTATAAATGTGACTTTTTGAGTATTTTCTTATTCTAGGAAGGGTTTTTCTCTTGCTTGCAAAAATTTCGGGCTTTTTCTAAATTTTTGTTTGCATCAAATTGGTATCAAAGCAAGTTGTCGTATGAGTCTTGTTGTCATGTAAGTTTTTTTTTTGAGTAATGAGTCATAGTCCATGCAATCAGCGTTCGGAAGCCTCAGGACAATTTTCAAAACAAACTCAAGCCTCATCGGGAGATGAATTCTTTCAATCGGATGAGAATTGATGTAGGCAAGGGGGGGGGGGTCAAATCATCTTGAATTTCTTCTTGACCTTGGGCTGCTTGCTATTCTTGATTTGGGGCCTTGGGCTGCTTGTTGTTCTCGGTTTGGGGCCTTGGGCTGCTTGCTGTTCTCGGTTTGGGGCCTTGGCTGTTGCTGTTCCCATCAAAAGGCTGTTGGGGTTCCGTCCCCTTTTTCATGGCCTCCTCGGTTTTTTCTGGTTCCGCCCGTTGTAAGCTAGATTGGGATGAATTTGGCTGATATTTTGGGTGCCTTTTCAGCTGATGTTTGTGGTGTCTTTTGGCCTTATATATCCTCCATTTTAATGGGCTTAATTAATGATTATGGTGGCTGTTTGGCTGCCCTCTCAAGTTCTATATATATGTGATGTTTGATGAATAAAAGAATGATAAAAAAATGGTATTTTTGGTTAAAACCTGATGGTTTTTGGAAAAGCTTGCGAGCTTATTCCTCTTCTTCTTCTTCTATTAGGAAAGGCTTGCGAGCTTCTCCTATCTTCATCTTGGACTTCTTGCCTCCTTTCCGCAAGTACCATTCCACTTGTATCCTTCTTCTCAAGCAAAGGAAAAGCAACTTTAGGTGTATTTTTATGTTTGTTTATGTGTCGTTTGTAAGTCAAAGTTGTAAGTATCGTTTTTAAATTATAAAAGTGGCTTTTTAAGTATTTTATGTATTTTCTTATCCTAGGAAGAGTTTTTTTCTTGCTTGCAAAAATTTGATGCTTTTCCCAAATTTTTTCTTGCATCAAATTGGTATCAGAGCAAGTTGTCGTATGAGTCTTGTGTCATGTAAGTTTTTTTTTATTCATGAGTCATAGTCCATGCAATCAGCCTTCAGAAGCCTCAGGACAAGATTCAAAACAAACTCAATCCTCATTTGGAGATGAATTCTTTCAACCGGAGGAGAATTGATGTAGGCAAGTTGGGGGTGGGGGTGGGGGGGGGGGTCAAATCATCTTGAATTTCTTCTTGACTTTGGGCTGCTTGCTGTTCTTGGTTTGGGGCCTTAGGCTGCTTGTAGTTCTCGGTTTGGGGCCTTGGGCTGCTTGCTGTTCTCGGTTTAGGGCCTTGGTTGCTTGCTGTTCTCGGTTTGGGGCCTTGGTTGTTGTTGTTCCCGTGAAAAGGCTGTTGGGGTTTCGCCCCCTTTTTCCTGGCCTCGGTTTTTGCTGGTTTCGCCCCTTGTAAGCTAGATTGGGATGAATTTGACTGATATTTTGGGTGCCTTTTCAGCTGCTGTTTGTGGTGTCTTTTAGCCTTTTATATCCCCCATTTTAATGGGCTTGATTAATGATTATGGTGGCTGTTTGGCTGCCCTCTCAAGTCCTATATATATGTGATGTTTGGTGAATAAAAGAATGATAAAAAATGGTATTTTTGGATAAAACCTGAGGGTTTTTGGAAAAGCTTGCGAGTTTGTTCCTCTTCTTCTTCTACTGCTTGGGAAGGCTTGCGAGCTTCTCCTATCTTCGTCTTGGACTTCTTGCCTCATTCTCTCCGCAAGTACCATTCCACTTGTATCCTTCTTCTCAAGCAAAGGAAAAGCAACTTTAGGTGTATTTTTACGTTTGTTTATGTGTCGTTTCCAAGTCAAAGTTGTAAGTGTCGTTTTTAAATTATAAAAGTGTTTTTTGAGTATTTTCTATATTTTCTTATCCTAGGAAGAGTTTTTCTCTTGCTTGCAAAAATTTGGGGCTTTTCCCAAATTTTTTTTTGCATCAATTTCATATTTGGGAGTTTATTTTGGGAGTGGAGGATCTTTGTGTCTTTCTTGCTCATGTAGCCTAATCTTTGATGCTAGTTGTCTATATGTGTTTTTCCACTTATTGCAGCTCTTATTGTTTGTATAGTTGTTTTTGTATAGATAGAATAATTGTTTTTGTATAGATAGTATCGATCTTGCTATCTTTGATCGTCACCATGGTTCCTTTGGTTACATTATAGGTATTGGCATTGAATGTGGCATTGTATCCTTTTGCAGTATGCTATCTTATTTGATTATCTTTCTCCATTGGCTAGGGTTGTGTTTGAACTGATTAGTGCTACAACCTGCATGCAGAGTCAAACCTTGCATTTAGCAAAGAAGGGAGTGCCCTAAAGTTGAAGAAGCTAAATGTACATTAAATGCTAGGGCCATGGAGAAGGAAGTTTGAACTATGAGTCAGGTATTCAAGCTAGGGGTGTAAGTGAGCTGAGCCGACTCGAGCTCGACTTGTTTATGAGCTCGGCGAGCTTATCGAGCCACGAGCTCGAGCTCAAGCTCAAACGCGAGCTCGTTTATTCGATTTCAAGCTTAACAAGGCTCGGCTCGTGAGCCGGTTCGAAATTATTAAATTTTAAATATATAAAAAAATTATAATAATTTCATATGTATATTTTAAATTTTTGCCTGTTCAAATTTCAAAATCCAATGCTCATTTCAAGTTCTCAAATCTTGCATAAATTTGAAATCTCAATCGTCTCTCTTTCTCTCTCTCTCCCTCTCTCTCTCTCTCCCTCCTTTGGTGTAGTTGTAAGGCGAATTAAAGCCGAGAATTAATTTTCGAGGATTGTGCGTGTTGGAAGGTGAACCTGACCGCACCGGAGGCTCGACGAGTGGCTCAAACCTGTTTACGGTGGAACGAGTCGAGCTCGAGCATGATTTTTTAGCTCGACTTGAGTTGGAGCTCGAGCTCGGTATTTAACAGTTGAGCTCGACTCGAACACCTCCTGACTCGAACTCGGCTCGACTCATTTGCACTCATAATTCAATCTAGATATCCACAACACCTATAAGGAACACCAAAATAGAGGATTACCATTGTTAGAAGAGATCCCTTTGATGGAGAGCAACAAGATAAGAAGCCCAGAAGTGGCCTGATAGTGGAAAATAATATCCGTGAAAGCAAAATGAGTGACTCGCCTAGGATTCTTGGAGTAACCACTAATTAAAATTACAACCCATCCACTGAACCACACCTTGTAGGAAGCAGAGAATGGATTGCCTAGAAGCTACTGACACTAGGGTACATAGAATACTAGAATCACGGAGAAGGAAAGAAATTTAGCTAATAATCTGGAGATATGTGCCAATTATTCAAAGCTAGAGATTCACAAAGTCCACAAAGAGCACCAAAATAGAGAGCTAGAGCCAATTTGCTAGGAGAGATCCCTTCGAGCCAGAGCAGTAAAAATGAGAAGCCCTAAAATTGCTTGGCTGGGAATGCAAAAGGAGCAATTTGCCTGGCAATCATTAAGGCAGCATGCATCCAGGAGAAAATGAAAATCTACTTCAAGTTTTTGTATCTTGGATTTACTTTTCTTCTTGCATGAACATAATTCCATGGAGCTAAAATTAATGTTGATATTCGTTGCAAAATCATAATATCACCATCCTCTCAATAAAATGATTTTCTTCCTTTAGTCTTTAGCCTTTGTCTTGAAGCATTTCTACTCGCAAAACTTTCTTACTAGCGCCATGCTATTGCTAATTCATTTCATAAAACGGCAACAGAAGTTTTTGTGAAATGATGCAGGCTGTAACATAGCTTAGCACGGTCCTTGGGATTATGATTACTTTGGCAAATGATTGTTTTCATTGACCAGATTAGTGCTTTATTTTAAATGGATGTCTACTGCCATACCCATTTACTTCTCTTCTGATGATTCATATTTTCTAACTCTTGCCTAAAGATGTTTTCTCATTTAGCAGTTATAGCCCTCTTGTTGATGCTTTTGTTGTTTACTATGCAGGTTTCTAGGTCTATTGGTGATGCATACATGAAATTTGCACAGTATAACAGGGAACCAATCAACGAGAAGTTCAGAATTTCTGAACCACTGAAGATGCCAATCATGACTGCAAATCCAGCCATTTTATGCCATTCTATTCAAACAAGTGATTCTTTTCTAATATTTGCATCGGATGGCTTATGGGAACATCTGAGTAATGAGAAGGCTGTTGAAATTGTTCACAATCACCCCCATGCAGTAAGGATTTACTGATACATCACGGTTATAGCTTTCAATCATTCCTCAGTAAATGAATTCAGCCTTTATTTCTTTATCATGAATCATTATAATTTATTAAATTTTTTATATTGACAAAATAGTGAGATGGTGGTCTTAAGCGAATTATTATTTTTTTCCGATTATTTATCACTTACATAAACCTTTTTTTTAATAGGTTGCCTTACTTTGTTGTAGTGGGTTAGGGGGTTCTAATGTGAGAATTTATTGATTTATTAATTTATGATGAGTGCTTACGAGAGAATTATTGAAATGAATGTGTAAATACTCATATTGATTTAGAATATGACTGCTCTGATACTTTCTGATCTGAAATTATATGAGTGATACCAAATATAGAATTGAGATGTTGATGAATTATGATAGTGGTAGGATAATGAAGGCTTTATTGTGAACTTGAGGGTTTATTTGAAGCCTTGTGATTTCATGCAAAAAATTAAGAATCAAACAGGTTAGGGTTTCCTTGATGACGATTTAAGGTTTCTCCCAAATTAGGAAGCATGCAAGAACTATGGAGATGGTTGAAAGAAGAGCAAGGTGAGATGTTTGCTATGCAAGATGAATCCCTAAGCCCTAATCATAATTCTATATTTCCTCTTGTAGGGAGAGGGAGAGGGGACGAGAGAGAGAGAGAGTGTGTCCAAGTCACAAATAAGATAGTGATTGAGTTTTTGGCTCTTGTTGTGATAACTTATAATAGGTAGGTGATAGGAAACACTAGTATTCAGAAGTGTTCCTAGCCGAAATCAGTAAACTGCTGCAGTTTTATTGCTGTCCACAGCAAGAAATAGCCCAAAAACAGCGGAAAACAGGAGATATTCGCTAGAAATCTGAAATAAAATCAAGCAAACACTTATATTTCACTAATAGAAGAACAAAAACAGCAAGATACAATTGATCCTCAATTCGAGAGGAGGATCGATCTCTCCCAAATCTCTAGACGCCGCTAGAGCCCAAAGGAACCTAAATCTAAGAGATCTCAAATTTCAGCCAAACTCAAGATGCTCCAACCCTAGAGAAATCAACTATTTAATGCATACAATTCAAAAGGAATTCCCTAAACAGTCCTTACAATCAATTTCCCTCCTAAACTTCCTCAAAAACGCTTCCTAAAATGCTCCTCTTGAGCGTTCGGCCCGCCCAATCTCCGCAGGAGGCGGAGATCACGCGACATTTCGCGAACTGCCGGTCCCGTGCGGACCGGCTGGACCGGTCTAACAATACTCCCCTCCCAAAAATCCACCTTGTCCTCAAGGTGGAAATATACTCGTGTTCCCGCGGAGATGGCCATCCTTGAGTTGACTGAAAAACCTCACTGTATTGTTGAACCAAGGGTTGCACGGAAGGAGGAACATCCCCTTCCTCTTCCAATATGATCGCATCCAGCTTGTGTAGCCCCACCAGATAATCTTCCCCCACCTCTTGTACGTCCCTAACCATGGTCTTAAGTGATGTGATGGCTTTGGATAACCCTGCATCTCCCCTTATGACCACCCTTCTCCCATCCACCTTTAATTTCATCATGAGTGCTCCCCAATTGTCCTTGGTTTCCCCCCAAGATTTGCAACCACTTCATCCCCAGGATGACATCAGTACTTCCTAACTCTAGTGGGAGAAAGTCCTCCCTTACTTGAATCCCCTGGATGGTCAACACTACTCCTTTACAAATTTCTTGGCCTTTCTCCACCTTCCCTATACCCATCATCACCCCATAACAACCGGTGTCCACCAATTTTACTCCCAATTGGTTGACGACCTGAGTGGAAATGAAATTGTGGGTAGTCCCACTATCAATTAGCACCACCACCTCACGGTTAGCTCTCTCCTTTCACTTTCATAGTGTGACTCGGAGTGAATCCCACTACAGAGTTCAGAGAGACTTCTGTCACATCCAGGTGCAACTTTTCCTCCTCTTCAGATCTGCTCCCCCCTCCCTCCTCATCTTCCTTGTCTTCACAGACAAGGAGAACCTGAAGAGTTCGGTCCTTGCACCTATGCCCAAGGAGAACCTGAAGAGTTCGGTCCTTGCACCTATGCCCCGGCATGTACTTCTCATCACATCTGAAGCATAACCCCTTTGTCCTCTTCTCCTGCATCTCCTTCTCTGTCAGCCTCTTGAAATTTTCCCCACTCTTTTCTTCTACTGGCTTCCCCCGGGTGGTTTCATTACTGTTACTTGATGCAGGCCCCTTGGGTGCTAGAAGAGTGGTCGTCGTCCTGTAAGAGCCTCCTGAGCAGTTTCCTCGAGCCCCTCTTTCTGCTTTCTTCTGATCTTCTACCAACTGCGCCAGCTCCATAGCCTTTCCCTGGTTCCTTGACTCCAGTACCCTGACTGCTGTTCGGATCTCTGGTTTCAACCCCTTCATGAAGTTCGCTTCTAAGGCTGACTCTGAAATGTGATCCAATCTGATTGCCAGGTACTCAAATCTGTCTCGGTAATCGGCCACAGTCCCTTCCTGCGTCAAAGCAAAGAATTGCTCATAGAAGTCTCGTCCCCATCGGCTCGGAAACTCTCTAATAAATAATCCTTGAACTCTCTCCAGCTCCGAATAGGTTCCCTCCTGTCTCGCCACTGATACCATGCCAACGCCTTCCCTTCCAGACACAATCCTGCCGCCGTCAGCTTCTCATCATCTGTCAACCCTCTGACAGCGAAGTAACGCTCCACCTTATAGATCCAACCATGGCCATCTTCGCCCTCATAGATGGGCATCTTCAACTTCCTCACCTTCGGATCCCCTCTGTTACCCTGGTACCCTCCATAACCTCCCAGTCCTCGAAGAGGAGGTGCTCCCCAAGTGTCCCGGTCCTCCCTCTGGCGATGGTATCCGAATATGTCGTTATATTCCCCTCTTCCCCTTTCAAAATCAGCACCTCGACGCTGAAATTCAGCACCTCGACGCTGAAATTCAGCACCTCGACGTTGAAATTCTTTTCTTCTTCCTCCAAAATCTGCACTTTCGTCATATTCCCCTCTTCTACCTTCAAAATAGGCACCTCGACGCTGAAATTCAGCACCTCGACGCTGAAATTCAGCACCTCGACGCTAAAATTCCTCTCTTCTTCCGCCAAAATCAGCACCTTTTCGATCATTTCCCATGCTCATCTCCTCTCTAGAAAGTGGCTCTAGAGGTGGCATGTCGTCCTCTCCCACAAGGTTCTCTACATCCGGATTCCTCCTCCCCCTAAGCGGGTTCGGATTTCCTCCTACGCTGTGGTCTCTGGTAGTCTCTCTTGCTTCCGACGCTGTCGGATTAGTCTTCATCTCCAATAATTTCTTCATCATTTCTTCCATGGCCGTGAATTTTCCCTCCAACCTTTCATTGTTGGTGGTGATTTGATTTTGAAAATAAAATTTTTTTCCTCAAAATCGGTTTTCAATTGACCGACGTCGCCTTCCAAAACGTCTACCTTTTTCCCGGCCATCGTTCTTCTAAAGGATACCAAAAAATCTTCTTCCGGAAACGATAAACTTGCTGAAATTTCAAAATTTCAGCCGTCGGTGGTCCCAAATCGATGCTCTGATACCAATTTGATAGGAAACACTAGTATTCACAAGTGTTCATAGACGAAATCAGTAAACTGCTGCAGTTTTATTGCTTTCCACAGCAGGAAATAGCCCAAAAACATTGGAAAACAGGAGATATTCGCTAGAAATCTGAAATAAAACCAAGCAAACACTTGTATTTCACTAATAGAAGAACAAAAACAACAAGATACAATTGATCCTCAATTCGAGAGGAGGATCGATCTCTCCCAAATATCTAGACGCCGCTAGAGCCCAAAGGAACCCAAATCTAAGAGATCTCAAATTTCAGCCAAACTCAAGATGCTCCAACCCTAGAGAAATTAACTATTTAATGCATACAATTCAAAAGGAATTCCCTAAACAGTCCCTACAATCAATTTCCCTCCTAAACTTCCTAAAAAACGCTTCCTAAAATGCTCCTCTTGAGCGTTCGGCCCGCCCGATCTCCGCAGGAGTCGGAGATCACGCGACATTTCACGAACTGCCGGTCCCGTGCAGACCGGCTGGACCGGCCCAGTGGACCGGTCTAACAGTAGGAAAGATAAATAAGTGATTGACCAATGAAAATAGAGTACTATTATGCTTTGAAGCTTAAAAATAAAACCTAATGAAATCCTATTTAGAAATGTAGGATGCATCACAAATCCTACTTCAAATGATTAACAAATTTAATTTATTTCTTGTATTCAATGTATCTAACAACAATAATTTAAATGCTAATAAAATAATCTAGAATTATCCTGAATAATTTAAATAAACACAAAACAATTGTGTGGCAGATCAAGGCTCTTTGGTCTTGATTTTGATGCATTTTACAATGATCGAGCCTTATCTTTATTTAGAACATAAATATTCTCCTTTTAAATTTGATAATTTTAAACCTAATTGTCTTATGACAAATTCAATCATAATTGTATTGAATTGGGAGTTTGAAGAGCTTCCTGGATTATGTCTGCCCCCTTTATGTCATTTGTATCTGCAAAATTGAATCTATTGCACATAATGTCGAAAAGAAATTAGGGTGAACACTTCTATAATGATATTTTCTCTAATTATATAATCAATATAATTGATATTTTGAGTCTTCTAGGAGATGTAATTTGTCCATCCAATGTGTCTAAGCCCATGTTATGTTTTTTTTGGATATTGGGGTTGGTTTGGATGCATTTTGATAATGATGGGATCTGC
The DNA here is from genome assembly GCA_019514585.1 of Dendrobium officinale. Taxonomy (NCBI): domain Eukaryota; kingdom Viridiplantae; phylum Streptophyta; class Magnoliopsida; order Asparagales; family Orchidaceae; genus Dendrobium; species Dendrobium officinale. The sequence goes on along the minus strand of CM033684.1, from coordinate 24,852,504 downwards.
AAAATGCAGTTGATCATCAAACTATGATCACCCAATATTGAACTAGACGTGATTTGGAGGGGTGGTTACTGTTGTGGCCATCGCAATAGTTTGGTTGGTATGATGTTGCAAGATGCCGACCTTCCTGAGTAGTTGCAAATATGTGCCTCTTGATATCGCCTTATGAGCTGTCTGCTAAAATACTCACTTAAAGGCATCATGCACCCGCAGTGAAGACCTAAGCTAGAATGATAATTACTAATCTCTTTTTGTTCATGATGGCATCTTCATGAGCATCCCTTGTCTCCTTTAACTTTCAAAAAATTGTCCAACTAGAATCACATATGGTCCCTTGGGCACATTCATCCTTCTTTGGGGGTACTCGCACCATGTCTTCTCGGGCGCGCTTGTATGATCAATTCACTCTTTTATGAAAAACATAACATGTAGACCATTGGGAGATGTATATTGAATCTCTCTTTGAGTTCTAGGACTACTACATGTTCCATTGAAATTAGTAATTATTGTGCTTTTAGTGTGAATTTAGTAGAAAAGGGCTTTAATGGTGATCTTGAAGTTGACCAATTAATTTTAAAATTTGGATATAACCTCTTCAAACTTATCCTTAATGTTGGCTTGAGTTGATACTCGAGTTTCATGGGATTCAGGCCCCACAAGGTTTATAATGCAATACTTAGTATCCCAAACAACGATGGGAAATCCTGCACTCTTGCATAAAAATATGCAATTGCAATGCAAATATCACGCGTTCTAGGTAGATAATGAAGGCTTTATTGAGAACTCTAATATTTCTTGGAAAACATGAAGTTCACTCGAGAAACCAAGAATTAAACTATGTTTAGTGTTTCCTTGATGGCTAAGGTTTCATAATGAAAGAGACTTACATGAATGCTTGGATCAAGATTTCTTGAAGTATTCAAGTAGGGTTTCATTATTTTGAACTAAACAAGAATAATGCAAGAACTATGGAGATGATTGACAGAAAAGCACAACAACATTAACAACATGAAGCCTTTATCCCACTACGTTGGGTCGGCTACATGAATCCTTTTTCTCCATTGTGTCCTATTAAAAGTCAAATTCTCGTTTAAATCTAATAAAGAAAGTTCATTCCTAATATTTTCTAAACAAGTTTTTTTAGGTCTACCCCTACCTTTCTTAATACAAGTCAAATCTAATACCTCTACTCTCTTAACCGGGTCATCGGAAGGCCGCCTTTTTATGTGACCAAACCATCTAAGGCGAGTCTCTCTAATCTTATCTTCTACTGGAGCTTCTCCAACCTTTTCACGTATATGCTCATTTCGTATCCTATCTCTAAGGGTAAAGCCACTCATCCATTTGAGCATCCTCATCTCTACCACACTTAACTTAGTATTATGCTTCTCTTTTAATGGCCAACATTCGACACCATAAAGAGTTGCCGGCCTCATTACCATCTTATAGAATTTTCCCTTAAGTTTGAGGGGTACATTTTTATCACATAACAAGCTCGATGCATTCCTCCACTTCAACCATCCAACTTGAATTCTGCTGATAATATCCCCATCTATTTCACAATCACTCGATCTGAACAATAGATCCAAGATATCTAAAATGTGTACTCTTATTAATGACTTGATCGCCCAAAGTCACAATCCCCTCACTAGGTCTATTACTACTAAAAATTACACTCCATATATTCCGTTTTAGATCTACTCAAACGAAAACCTTTAGACCCTAAGGTTGACCTCCATAATTCAAGTTTACCTTCAACTCCCTCTCTAGTTTTATCAACAAGAAGAATATCATCAGCAAAAAGCATACACCAAGGTACATCCTCTTGCAAATGTCTAGTGAGAACATCCATGACTAAAGCAAAAAGATATGGGCTTAAGGCTGATCCTTGATGTAACCCAACCGAAATAGGGAAATACTTGGTCAAACCACCTTGTGTTTGAACACAAGTAATAGCTCCTGCATACATATCTTTAATGATTTGAATATAAGCATTATTGACTCCTTTCTTTTCAAGAACTCTCCATAGCACTTCTCTTGGAACTTTATCATATGCTTTTTCTAAATCAATAAATATCATATGTAGATCCTCCTTTTCTCTATATTTTTCCATCAAACCTCTTAATAAATGTATGACTTCCATAGTCGACCTACCCGGCATGAATCCAAATTGATTTTGAGAAACATTAGTATCACGCCGCAATTTATGCTCCATTACTCGCTCCCATAGTTTTAAAGTATGACATTAACTTAATACCTCTATAATCGTACACTCTTATGCATCACCTTTATTCTTAAAAATAGGAATTAACACACTCATTCTCCACTCATCTGACATCTTTTTAGTCTTCAAAATAGTATTAAAAAGTTTAGTAAGCCAAGAAATCCCTACATCTCCTAAGCATTTCCACACCTCAATTGGAATATCATCAGGTCCAACAGCTTCTCCACCCTTCATTTTCTTTAAAGCCTCTCTAACTTCAGTTTTACTAATACGCCGATAAAAATAGAAATTTTTATTTTCATTTAGGGTGTTAAGGTCACTATAGTCAATCTTATTTTCACAATTTTTATTAAAAAGTTTAGCAAAATATCTCATCCACTTTTGTTGAATATCATATTCTAAGAAAAGTATTTTTTGATCTGCATCCTTAATACACTTCACTTAAACTAAATCCTTACTACTTCTATCTCTTTGTTTGGATAACTTATACATATATCTTTCTCCCTCCTTAGTATTTAATCTATTATATAAATAACTAAAAGCTAATGTCTTTGCATCGCATATTTTTTTCTTAGAATCCTTACAAGTCACTTTATATATTTTCCAATTATCAGACTTTTTAAAATTAAACCAATTTTTATAACAAATTGTTAGACCGGTCCAAGGGGGACCGGTCCAACCGGCCCAGCCTCTTGGGCCGGCTCAGCTCGTATACGCCAGGAGGAGCCAGCGGAAGCAAGAAGAGGGGAGTTAGGTGGGGTCCACTTGAAATTCGAATTGAATCTTGGAGCCAAAAGGAGGGGAAGCAAGGGTAATTAGGTCCTTTTGTATTAGATTTGAATTGTATGCATTAAGTAGGGAGGAAAGAGGGGATTAGGGTTATGTCATGTTTTGAGAGTTTTCTTGTTCTTCTTTGGTGGCTAGGGCTCTAGATCGAATTCTAGAGATTGGGAGAGTGCGATCCTCCTCTCGAATAGAGGATCCTTGTATCTTTGCTATTTTTCTTGCACCTATTAGTAAAATACAAGTCTTTTCTCCAAATTTCTTGCCGTTTTTCTCTGTTTTTCCACTGTTTTGGGCTGTTTTCCTGCTGTGGACAGCAGTTTGTATTGCGATTTGTTGTGGAAGTGAATAGGAAATACTTGAAATCAAGTATTTCCTATCAAATTGGTATCAGAGCACATCTTGGGACCGATCGTGGCTGATTTTTACAGATTTCGGTGGCTGAAATTTGTACGGCAAGGAGGATTTTGCTGAAATTTTTTTTTCCAGATCCAAAATTTTGCCTTAAAATTTCGGTTCCTTTTTGGATGGCGGCCAAGAAGGTGGATGCTTTGGAGGAGAGAATTGAAGGAGAAATAAATCAAATCAAGGAGACCGTGGAGGAACGAATGTCTTCCATGGAGGGGCAAGTGGCCGATCTACGGGAGATGATGAAGAAGATGTTGGAGTTTCAAACCCAATCGGCGACATCTGATGCAAAAGGGCCAGCGGCGAAAAACAACAGCTCTGAAATCCATCGGGAGGAAGAGGAGGTGGAAATCGTGGAAGGGAGTAGGGGAAGGCCTCATTTGGAGACTTTTCAGAGGGAGGAGAGAGGAGGAAGATATGGGGAAAGGCAAGGCTACGAAGGCATGGAACCAAGAGGTGCTGGTTGGGTGCATCGGGATGGTTATCATGGGCGCCGGGAAACTATTTTTGAAGATCGGAGAGGGGATTTTGAAGGGGGATTGGGACAGGGCAGAGCAAGGGAAGATCGGGAGACATGGGGGGTCTAGGCACATGGGAGAGGGGAAACTATGGAGGTTTAAGGAGGAATGGCGGGGATCGGAAGGTCAGAAAATTAAAAATGCCCATTTTTGAAGGGGAGGATGCCTATGGAGGGATCTACAAGGTGAGAGATGTATTTTGCTGTTAACGGCTTGACGGAGGATGAGAAGTTGTCGGCAGTGGGCTTATGTCTGGAAGGGAAGGAACTCTCTTAGTACCAGTGAAGAGATCAGAGGAGACCTATCCGGAGTTGGGGAGAATTCAAGGACAGTTTGTTAGAGCGTTTCCAAATCGACCGGGGAGGAGACTTCTACTAGCAGTTCTTTGCCCTAGTGCAGGAGGGATCTATGGCGAACTATCGAGAGAAGTTTGAGCATCTAGCCAGCAGGTTCGAGCGCTTGCCCGAGACGGTGCTGGAGGGGAATTTTATGAAGGGGTTAAAGGCCGAGCTGCGAGCAGCGGTGAAGGTCCTGATGCCCAGGGACCTGGGGGAGGCCATGAAGCTTGCAGAGCTGGTTGAAAATCAAAAGAACTTGGAGAAGGGAGCTAGGAGTAGTAGTAGCTCAGGTGGCACTTACAGGTGGACGACTACCCACCTAGCCCCCAAGGGAGCGTTCCCAGGAGGGATGAAATAAACGAAGGAAAAAGCCACAGGAGGAGGAAATATGGGGCAGTTCAAGAGACTCACTGAGAAGGAAATGCAGGAGAAAAGAACAAAAGGGCTGTGTTTTCGATGCGATGAAAAATACATGCCAGGGCACAAGTGCAAGGATCGATCTCTTCATGTTCTCCTCGTTTGTGAAGACGAGGAAGACGAAGAGGGAGGGGAAAGCGATTTTGAGGTGGAGGAAAAGATGCATCTGGATGTGGCAGAAGTCTCTCTCAACTCCGTAGTGGGATTCACTCCGAGTCACACTATGAAGGTAAAAGGAGAGATAGCTGACCGTGGAGTAGTGGTGTTGATTGATAGTGGGGCAACCCACGATTTCATTTCCACCCAGATTGTGGAGCTGTTGGGGATGAAGTTAGTAGATACTGGAGGCTATAGGGTGATGATGGGCACGGGGAAGGTGGAAATGGGAAGAGGAGTCCGTAGGGGGGTGGTGCTGAAGATCCAAGGCATACAAGTAAAGGAAGACTTCCTTCCCCTGGAATTCGGGAGTACGGATGTCATCCTAGGGATGAAGTGGTTGTAGACTTTGGGGGAAACCAAAGTCAATTGGGGCACGCTGTGGATGGAGTTGGTGAAGGGTGGAAGGAAGAGGGTGATTCAAGGGGATGCAGGGCTGACCAAGGTAGGGGTTTCTCTTAAATCCCTAATCAAAACAATTCAGGAGGGGGAAGGCTACTTGGTGGAATTACACCGATTAGAGGGAGTGAGTGTGGAGGATGGGGAAGAAATACCCCTCTATGTGCAACCTTTGATCCAGGAATTCGAGGAGGTTTTTCAACCACCTCTAGGGTTGCCACCACCCAGGGAGCAGGAGCATGCCATCACTTTAAGAGAGGGAGTGCCACCTGTCAGCGTACGACCTTATCATTACCCTCAGTTTCAGAAGGATGAAATAGAAAAGTTGATCAGAGAAATGCTGGAAGCTGGGATTATCAGGCCCAGCACTAGCCCGTTCTCTAGTCCTGTTCTATTAGTGAAGAAAAAAGATGGCAGCTGGCGTTTCTGTTTAGACTACCATGCACTAAACAAGGAAACTGTTCCTGATAAGTTTCCCATACCAGTGATTGATGAGCTCCTGGATGAGTTGAGTGGAACAGTGATTTTCAGCCAAGATTTTAAAAGGCGAAATCGGGAATTGAGGCGTTTTTTCTAAACGAGGCGAGGCGTAAGCCTCGAGGCGGATCGAGGCGTAAGCCTCAAAACGATTAAAATAAATTAATTTAAAATTATAAATAATGACAAAAATTAACAAAATATTATGTCAACTATGAATTTGAAAATTTGTTTTAAGATAATATTACTGGAATACAAGATTTAAAATAAACTCACTTAAAATAAAACATCCCCTTAGGATCAAGACCCAAAGCAGGCTCGTCATCAATTTGATTGTCTTCAGAAGAATCTTCATAATTAATGTCAAAGTCATCCTCAAACTCTTCTTCATCTATAATATTTTTTCCTTTATCTCCTATATCAGTTAATATTTCATTAGCTAAAAATGAAACAATAGTAACATACAAAATAATTCAATATATTTAAGAATACCTTTGAATTTTTTTGAAGCTTCAATCTCACTTTATTTCTTCCTTTTATATACTTGGGCAGTTGCTTCATTATTTTATTCATTGACATGAGTTTCTCCTTCTACTTCAACTTCAGAAATATCAGCATTCTTAGGAGTAACCCATTCATCATCAGATTATAACTCATCGACAAACAAATGATCAATTTCATTCTCAATATTTCCTTGATTCTACAATTTGAGATATCTATCTTTTAATTTTTTGTTAAACATAACATAAACTAGTTTGTTCATTCGATATGCCGCCAATCGATTATTCCTCTTTGTATGAATTTGATTGAAAATGCTCCAATTACGTTCGCATGCAGAAGCCGAACACGTTAGGCTAAGAACTTTAACTGCAAAAGCTTTTAATTCAGGAACATCATCTCCAAACTGAGCCCACCAACATTCTACATGAAGACAAACATAATATTTTATGAATATTGGTTGAAGTAGAAGACTTGAACATAAATATTAACATTAAAATTATAAATACTCAAACTATAAACATACCAGGAGATCGTGTTTTGTAGCATGTTTGTGCTGCTCTAAATCCAAGCATTCCCATCTTCAAATGAAAATTCTCAAGTTGATCATTTACTTTAAGATAGTTTTCTTCAGAAATGAGTTTGTCCATACATGCATACAAACCAGTTTTCACCTCTTTGTCAACATGAAAATCCTTATCATAATGAAATTGAGGATTTAAATAGTACGCAGCAACATGTAAGTGTTGGTGTAATTGTCGATCCCACTTTTCATATATAATATCCCATATTTCTTTGTAGGCACTTTCTTGACCTCCCAATTCTTTTGCAATATCTTCTTTAGCCCTATTCATTGCTTCATAAATAAATCCCATAGCCGGGGCCCTCTCACCATCAACCATTCTAAGCACATTTACTAATGGTCATGTTATCTTCAAAGCATAATTTGTACTGCGCCAAAATGAATCGTCTCTCATAACAATCTTTTTAACTTGCTTTCCTTCTTGTTTTTTGGCCCATGAACTTTTATCCCACTCTTTAGAAGCAAACATTGCTTCCAAAAGTTGTCTTAACTCCTTGAATCTCTGCAATGTTAAATATACAGTAGCAAATCTTGTAACAGCAGGTCTAATAATTTCCTTGTCAATGAATTTTCTCATCAAGCCGAGTACCCAAGAGTGATTGTATATAAACTTACTAACGAATTTGGCCTTTAATATGGCTGATTTATGTTGAGGCAACTGTCCCAACCTCTCAAGCATCAAGTTAATACAATGTGCAGCACAAGGAGTCCAGTAAAGGTGAGGTCTCTTCTCCATTAACATTCTTCCTGCAGCTTTGTATGTACTTGCATTATCAGTAACAACCTGTACTACTAAAGCATCTCCCACTTCCTCCACAACTTCATCCAACATTTCAAACAATAATTGTGCATCCTTTATAAAGCTTGAAGCATTTACTGATTTGAGAAAAAATGTTCCATATGGATTGTTGACCAAAAAATTATTAATACTTCTATGTCGAATATCTGACCAACCATATGATATTATTGTCACTCATGTCTCAATCCAAGTCTTCTTAACATCATCTACCATTTTTGAAGTTGTCTTAACCTCCTCATTCAGCATCCAAGTCCTCAGCTCATACATGCTTGGAAGTTGTAATCCTCTTCCATAGCTTCCAACAGATCGTAACATATTGATCAACGACGGACTCCTAACAACATTAAATGGAATCCCATTTTCATAGATGAATCTGACGATATCCAAACAAACTCTATTCCTGAGTTCTTTTGTAGTTGTAGGAGGCTGAATATCCTGAGTATTTATGTTTTCGTCGTTATCAATATTTAGCATAAATCTATCCATGGGACCTCGACTGCCTCGGTCAGAAGAAACTAGATGGCTTCCAGTACTGGAACCTTCATGCTGTGATCCATAGTAAGAAGAGTTTCCTATCATCTCTTCCATATTTCTTTGTGTGACCTCCTTTGTGATGGCAAACTTCTTTAAATAATTTGTACATTCCTTCTTCACCTCATCAGGAACATTTTGCACATGGTCCCACATTGACATGAGTGCAGGCTAGATGATCCTTCAATCTCTTGACGCCACCAGTTATGCGCTTTTCACAGAAATTACATTTCATGTAAACATATCCCTTCTTTGCACCTTCGCCTGACACTTCAACTTGAGTTCCATATTTCCATGCAGGATCTTTCGTTCTTGTGCCACTAGTCATGCTAACAATAGGATATATTTTAACAATTATTTGTACTACCAAATACCAATAATAAAACAACATGAATACAAAAATATACAAAATTATATTATAAGAGTAATTTTGAAATTCTGCTCAATACCGAGGTGCACGCTAAGTACCGAGCGTGTACCGAGCATGTACCGCTCAGTACCGAGCATGTACTCATGTACCGCTCAGTACCGAGCGTGTACCGAGCATGCACTGCTCAATACCGAGCATGTACTCATGTACTGCTCAATACCGAGCGTGTACCGAGCATGTACTGCTCAATACCGAGCGTGTACCGAGCATGTACCGCTCAGTACCGAGCGTGTACTGAGCATGTACTCCTCGGTACCGAGCATGTACTCATGTACTGCTCAGTACCGAGCGTGTACCGAGCATGTACCGCTCAATACCGAGCATGTACTCATGTACCGCTCAATACCGAGCGTGTACCGAGCATGTACTGCTCAGTACCGAGCGTGTACCGAGCATGTACCGCTCAGTACCGAGCGTGTACTGAGCATGTACTCCTCGGTACCGAGCATGTACTAAGCAGTACCGAGCATGTACAATCTGATGAAGCGAGACATGAAGCAAATAACGGGAAGAAAGATCGTTACCTAGCCGTGAAAAAAGAACCGAGGATTACAGGAAGCTGGAGAAGAAGAAGCGAGACATGAAGCAAATGACTGGAAGATTACGGGAAGAAAGAGAAGAAGAAATAAATCGTTAGCTTCGATCGCCTCCAGTTATGTTCGAACTCGACCGAACTATGGTCGTCGAAGTCGACGGAGTTCGCCTTTCAGTTCTCACCCGAAGCAGAAGCAAGTATGTTACCCTAATACTTGACTCTTATACGACTATCACCGCTCGGTTTATATACTTACAAATCGAAGCGGTGCCTCGTTTCGCTTCGAGGCGTTACGAACCGAAGCCTACGCCCTGTGCGAAATAAGCGCACGCTCTGCCGAATCCAACGAGGCGTAAGCCTCAACGCGCAAATGCTTCGCCTCGCCTTGAGTCGCGTCTCAGTGCGTACGCCTCTTCCGCCTTTTTAATCGTTGTTTTCAGCAAAATAGACTTGAAATCAGTATACCACCGGATACGGATGAAGAAAGAAGATGTGCTCAAGACCGCCTTTAGAACTCATGAGGGCCACTATGAGTTCCTAGTGATGCCTTTTGGCCTCACCAATGCTCTAGCCACGTTCCAGGCACTCATGAATAAGATCTTCAAACAGTACCTCAGGCGATTCGTGTTGGTATTCTTCGATGATATCTTAGTATATAGCAGAACAGAGGAAGAGCATTGAGGACACTTAAGGAAGGTATTGGAGGTTCTCCAGGAGCACCAGTTGAGGGGTAACTTGAAGAAGTGCTGCTTCGCACAAGCTAGTGTGGAATACTTGGGGAATGTGGTATCCAAGGAAGGGGTAGCAGCAGATCAGTCCAAGATTGAGGCCATGCTTAAGTGACCACTGCCCAAAAATCTAAAGGAGCTGAGGGGATTCCTAGGGCTTACATGTTACTATAAAAGATTTGTAAAGGGATACAACACTATAGCTTGGCCACTCACTGAGCAGTTGAAGAAAGATGGATTTTTATGGGGGGAGGCAGCTACGACAGCATTCGAAAAGTTGAAGAAAGCTATGACCACAGTCCCGGTCTTAGCTTTACCAGATTTTACTCAGGTCTTTATAGTAGAGACAGATGCATCGGGATACGAACTAGGAGCAGTGCTGATGCAGAGTCACGGGTCCATTGCATATTTCAGTCAGGTGTTGACTGCCAGAGCTCGGCTGAAATCTGTCTATGAGAGGGAGTTGATGGCAATTGTTTTGGCCATCCAGAAGTGGAGGCCCTACTTACTCGGAAGACATTTCATCGTCAGAACTGACCAACGGAGCCTGAAATATTTGCTGGAGCAGTGCATGGTGACAGAGGAGCATCAGAGGTGGCTATCTAAACTGCTCGGATATGATTTTGAAATCCAGTACATGCTAGGGGTAGAAATAAGGCAGCAGATGCCTTGTCCAGATGCATGGGGGAGTTGCAGACAGTGGTTGTATCGGTTCCAATGATGCTAGATTGGGAAGCCATAAAGGAGGAGAGTGCTAAGGACGAGGAACTAAGCAAGATCAGAGCGGACTTACTGAAGGAAGAGGGCAGCCATTCAGGATACACGTTGGAGGGGGAGAGATTGTTGTACCAGGGGAGGTTTGTGTTACCCAGAACATCAGTGCACATCCCACAACTGCTCCAGGAGTTCCATGGAACTGCAGTGGGAGGTCATTCAGGAGTGCTAAATGTAATATCAAAATCTGCTCCAGGATCGTCCAGGGACGATCTGGGATCGTCCTGGGACGATCAGTTGAGAATTTGCTCCAGAATTTGCCCAGATTTGCTCCAGATATTTTTCTGTAGGCATCGTCCAGGCCGATCGAGGCGTCGGCCAGGCCGATTGGCACTGTTCAAAATATCGGCCGGAAAATAGTCCTGGGAACCGTCCAGGACGATCAAAATTGGTCTGATCGTCCTGGGACGATTTGGCGATCGGCCGAGCCGATCTGTGTATTATATAAAGCTGAAATCAGCTCATTTTGAAGAGAGAAAATTTATAAAAATATCTGATTTTTCTGAGGAGAGAGAAAGTCGCAGATTTTTGGGAAAAAGTTGATTTTCGGACGACGCGGAGCCGTTTTCGTCCGACGAGATTGTTCGAGAAATTGCTGTACGCAAGGTAAGGCACATTTCGCCTTTCTCAATTTTCAGAACCATTGTGTTTGGCGGTATTTTCTGTTTGGATTTTGTTTTCGTTAGTGATTTTCGTCCGTATCTTTCGATTGGTTCAGTTTTTACCGCGTAACTTTCTGTATATTGTTGACGTGCCGAGTGTGCACATTTTGGTTATTTTCTGAAGATTTTTGTCCGGGTATTTTTGATTCGACGGTGTTTTTAGTTGACTGGATTTTTCTGTGAAATTGAAAATTATCTGTGCAGTAGAATAAATGTTCTGAAATGTTGTTATCTATATTCTGTGCAAATTTGGTAAATTGTGATTTTCAGGAAAAATTGTGTAAATTCCGTATACTGTCGTTGTGCTGCCCGATTTTTGTCTGATTTCTGATTTGTCCGGATTTCTTCTGAATTGATATGCTATCTGTATATGCTATAAAAAGGGAGTTATAAGGGGCCTGGATCCTATGGGATTCAGTTAGTGTCTGGGAATTCTGAAATGAGCTCAAATCTGAAATCTGATATCTGTTCTGTTCCGGATTCGATGAATTCTGTTCTGGTGCTATAAGCACATCTGTTATGGTGCTGTGAGCACAAAGGGAGGCATAAGGGGCCTGGATCCTATGAGATTCAATCAGTGTCTGGGAAGGGAGGCATAAGGGGCCGGAATCCGTAGAGATTCCGTCAGTGTCAGGGCATTTAGCTATTAATTAAATATATGATATCTGATTTGATATGATTCTGATTTTCATATATGTTCTGTAAGCAAATCTGATTCTGATTTCTGTACGATATGATTTGATCTGATCTGATCTGATTTGTATGATACGATTCTGATACGATTCTGTTCTGTTCCGATATGATTTGAATTCTGAATTCTGTACGATTCTGATTCTGTTGATCTGATATGTCTGATATGTTCTGTTTCTGATTTGATATGACTTCTGTTTCCGTACAGTTCTTTTTGCTTTGATATCTGTCAGTACATGTTCTGATTTGATCTGTTTCGTTCTAATCTGTCCGATTCTGTTCTGATTATGTACGGATTTGTCTGATGTGTTTGGTTTTGGATTCTGAGAATTTTGATTGGAGGTTTGTTGCTTTGCTGAGCTGTTGAGCTCACTCTTGTTTTCTGGTGGTTTTCAGGTTCTGGGAAAGGGAAGGAAGTCCAGGATTAGAGTTCAGAGTCCGATCTGTGATAGGTACTTTTGTACTTTTGATTTTTGGTACGGTCATGGCTTTTCTTCTGTATTTCTTCTGTTAGCCATGTACCGTATTTGTAGATGATTTTTTTGAGGAAAAGAAAGAAAAATATAGATGATTTGTTCCGCTGTGTTTGATGATTCATAGTAGCTCTGTGTCTGTGTGTCTGTTTGAGTTAAATTATTTGGAAGATTCAGTTCCGAACCGAATTCCATAACCAGATCCTGGTCAGTAAGTCAGTCAGTTCGTTCCGTGTCGCGACCCGGTGCGAGCGGGATCCGTCCCGGATCGGGTCGGGTCGTGACACTAAAGACTTACAGAAGACTAGCTGCGGAGCTGTACTGGAAAGATATGCATAGAGATGTGGAAGATATGGTATCCAGGTGCGAGGTGTGTCAAAGAAATAAGTATCTAGCTATGTCACCAGGGGGGTTGCTGCAGCCATTGGCATTACCAGGATGAGTCTGGGAGGAGATATCTATGGACTTCATTGATGGGCTACCCCGCTCTGAGGGATTCACTGTGATTTTGGTCATAGTGGATAGATTGAGCAAATATGCTCACTTTATTCCTCTACGCCATCCATACATTGCGGTGACAGTAGCTGTAGTTTTCATCAGAGAGATAGTCAGACTACACGGAGTACCAGAGGCGATAGTATCAGACAGAGATAAAGTGTTCCTCAGCCATTTCTGGAAAGAATTGTTCAGACTGCAGGGGACGGTGGTAAAAAGGAGTACGGCTTACCACCCACAGACGGATGGCCAAACCGAAGTAGTCAATCGGAGCTTGGAGACTTATCTGAGATGTTTCGCATCAGAAACACCCAAGCTATGGGCTAAATGGCTATCCTGGGCCGAGTACTGGTACAACACCTCTTTTCACTCAGTCTCTCAGATGACCCCATTTAAGGTGTTGTACAGAAGGGATCCGCCCCACTTGGTGCATTTTGGGAGTAGCAGCACATCCGTGTCTTCAGTAGAGGAGTATTTAGAGGAGAGGGATAAGACACTGGAAGAATTAAAAAGATATCTATTGAGGGCTCAACAGATTATGAAGAAACAGGCTGAGGGGCATCAGAAGGATATTCAGTTTGAGGTGGGCGAGAAGGTATTTTTGAAACTCCGCCCATATCGACAGAAAACGATCACCAACCGGAGGAATGAGAAGCTTGCTCCACGGTACTTCGGTCCTTATGAAGTGCTGGAGAAAATTAGAGCCGTGGCCTATCGTCTGAAGCTACCACCGATGGCGACGATCCATCCCGTTTTCCATGTATCCCAGCTGAGGAGAGCCATTGGGGATCATGCTACCAGTACGGAGTTGCCAGGGACATTAACTGAGGAGATGGAGATGATACTGGAACCTTTGGAGCTCATGGAGGTTCGTCAGAAAGTAGATGGAGCAACTGAAGTCTTGATCAAATGGAAGATCCTCCCTGACTACGAGGCTACGTGGGAGCCATACGAGCGGATGAAGCGACAGTTTCCTGACTTCCACCTTGAGGACAAGGTGGTTCTTTGGGAGGGCGGTAATGTTAGACCGGTCCAAGGGGGACCGGTCCAGCCGGCCCAGCCTCTTGGGCCGGCTCAGCTCGTATACGCCAGGAGGAGTCGGCGGAAGCAAGAAGAGGGGTGTTAGGTGGGGTCCACTTGAAATTCGAATTGAATCTTGGAGCCAAAAGGAGGGGAAGCAAGGGTAATTAGGTCCTTTTGTATTAGATTTGAATTGTATGCATTAAGTAGGGAGGAAAGAGGGGATTAGGGTTATGTCATGTTTTGAGAGTTTTCTTGTTCTTCTTTGGTGGCTAGGGCTCTAGATCGAATTCTAGAGATTGGGAGAGTGCGATCCTCCTCTCGAATAGAGGATCCTTGTATCTTTGCTATTTTTCTTGCACCTATTAGTAAAATACAAGTCTTTTCTCCAAATTTCTTGCCGTTTTTCTCTGTTTTTCCACTGTTTTGGGCTGTTTTCCTGCTGTGGACAGCAGTTTGTATTGCGATTTGTTGTGGAAGTGAATAGGAAATACATGAAATCAAGTATTTCCTATCACAAATCTTCTTATTTTTAATCTTTTCTTGCACATTTGGATTCCACCACCAATTATTTTTAATATTAGGAGCTTTTCCCTTTGATATTCCAAGCACCTCTTTTGCAATATTCTTAATATCACTAGCCACTTTTTCCCACATAACATTAGCATCTTCATGCACAGACAAAATCTTAAGATCTAAAATCTTACTCTCAAAAATATTTTTGTTAATATTCTTTAAATGCCCCCATCTAATCGTAGAAAATCGTTTTACTTTTTTTTTTTTTTTTTTAAATTTATGTCCCTTTATCTTAAAGTTCAAAACTAATAATCAATGTTGGGTACATAAATTTTCACTTGGAATAACTTTACAATCTTTGCAATCTAAACGATTTAATTTTCTAATAAGAAAATAGTCAATCTGGATTGTACTATATCCATGAAAGATAAGATGAGAAAAGCAAGATGAGATATTTTCCATGAAAGATAAATCATTAAATCCTAATCAGGGGTGGGTGGAAGTGAGAATTGACTAAATAAGAATGGATATTATGATTTCATCAAAGCTTGAGAAATGTAATATCAAATGATTTCTTATTTAAATATATGATGCGATAAAATGCTCATGCAATTGAATAACAAATTTGTTCTAATCTTATATTCAATGCACCTAAATAAGAAAAATAATTGAAATGCTAATAAAATAATCTTAATAATCCACAGAAATCCTAAAGCAAGTGTATGGCTAGCTAAGGCTTTTCTATCTTGATTTTGATGCTATTTTAAATGTAGAATCTTACTTGCATATTTTTTAAGGTTTTAGAAATTTCTAGAACATAGATAATCCCTTTAACTTGGATAATTTCAAGCTCTAATTAGCTTGACCAATTTAGTCTCAATTGGATTGAATTAGATTTTGTAGGATTTCTCATATCATTGATCGAGAAGTTAATATTAGTAGTTTTAGGCTGCGTTTGACAACTTTCTTACTACTTTCTAAAGCAACTTTTTAGTATGAAACTTTTTAATTCAGATTTTTTTTGTACTAGAAATCTGTTTTAAAAAGTATTAAGAAAGTTTTCCCAAACGAAGCATTAATCATATGCTTTTAGTTATATGCCTTTTTTGTGAAAGACATTCACACAGATGAATTCTGACCAATTTAAATGATTCCTTAATATGATGCTTTTCATGTAACACTAAAGTTTTTGTTAGGTTGTGATTTAAAAAAAAATTGGTGACCTTCCATTATCATCTCATTGCTTGGAGCATATAGGTGTGCTTATCATGACCCAGTTCGAATACTCGAACTAATGAGGTGGGAACTAATAGTCGGACGGTCAATATAATTACACATAATAGCAATAATTAACAATCCACATACTCTGAAGAGCTGCTAACAAATTATTCATTTGTTCATGAGTACAAGTTAGAATATACCTGTTATCATTCGAGCCACTTTTGTACACAAAATCCTCTCTTTTAGCTATTTATACTTATCAAGAGACTTACCTGAAAAATTAGTTTAATAGAGTGAATTTACAAAGTAAACTCAGTGGGTAATCACTATTTCATATAAAATAGTTTGACATATAAAATAAAACATACAGTTAACATATGCATCTTCTTTCATATACTGTAGATTTTATAATTCATCTTTCAAATAAATTGCTTCTTATTCTATTTCATTTTTCCATTTCCATTTTCATTAGTACAGGAGCACCATCTAAATACACCAATAAGGGTAAAGCCATTACTATTTCTTTTTTTTATTTTTATTTAACGTGTACTGATTCGTTTCTTACCCAGCCAACTATACGGGAGTGAACTCTTATAATTTGCATGGATATACCCTTTCCTTTTATTGTTTGCATTTGTTCCATTTCAATCATATGGTTGTCTTTATGTACTTTTTTCAAATTGTGCTTTATTGTTCTTTCAATGTATTTAAATCCACATACATTTCACATAACACATTTTTATACTAATATTGCTTTGTTACTTTAATGGATAACTTTAATCATGTACCATAAAATATATAACAACCTTCAGTCATTTTTAATTGAATGAATAGTCAGGAAACTGTATAAAATAAAAATAGAATCATATAATATCTATAAAAATAACAAAAATTACCCACTTTAATTATTTTCGAGCTTTAATTCTCCCCAACCTCGAGTTTTGCTATAGAATCCCAATACCCATCTCAGATCAGTTATGAGAATCTCATTGTTCCAATAAAACATAAATTTTCATTAATTATCGTTGAACAATCTACAAATTCAAAGTCACGATCAATTTAATTTGACTAACATCCTTAAGAGTAATGCTAAATGCATCGGCTAATATTACAAAATCTCGAAAAAACTTTCAACTTTCCATATCTTGAATATAATTCACAATTTAGTTCTCTGATAATGAAAATTATTACCTTAGCCAATGATTCCTTCCTTCCTCTTTGAAATTGTCTCCGTAGAAATTTAGATTCATCACTAAATTTCCTCTCTTTCTACTTGACAATTACCTATTATTTCATCAATTAGAGAATTGTAAAATAATAACTGTAAAGGCAAAAGAACAATTTAATTTACTTACTTTTGTCGTCATAAATGATAATCCGTTAATTTGTCTTTCATCAAAATTTTCCATTACTTTATTTCTGAATTCCTTCTTCTTTCTTCCTTTAAAATAGTTTACCTCTTCTTAGGATTTGTTCACAGAAGAAAATGTGACAAAAAAAAAATTGGAAAACTTGCTTTTTTCCTCCTACTTCCTCTCAGCCGTTTCTCTCGACTGAAGATTTCTCACGCAATTTGCTTCTTTAGGAGTGAGCGAACCGAAGTTCTTTCACATGAGGAGTCGTTCTATTTCATTCCCGTATGCATTCCTTCTCTCATAATCACGAACTGACCCGTCCAGGAGCTCTCGTGCTTGAGTTCAGCCCAGTCGGCTTCGCGTGCTGCTCTCGGTTCCGCTCCTTGTTCGTGCAGGTTATTAGTTAGGGCTGGCCGGTTCAATTGAACCAACTAGATTTAAACCGGTTATTACAGTGCTATAGGCCACATCATGCTTGCTTTGACCCATATCGTAGCATGCTGCATCTCTTGTGCTATTTGCTTGATTAGGAGAAACAAAATAAACTAAAATGCTATATTTCTATTTATTTGCTATAACACATCACACATATTATGCATGATACACTATTTGAGTTTCTTATTTCAAATTTTAATTTTTTAATTGGTTACTGTATTTAAATTTTTTGTATGAATAAGTAACTTTTTAGACTTTAAACATATTATAATGAAAGTAGTTTCATTGTTATGTTTAATTCTCATGCAAATATATTTATTCTTCTCCCTCTACTTGAAGTAATATGATTGATTTATAGAAAGTAGAATAATTGAAGTAATATGATTTATTTACAGGAAGTGGAAATTTTTGTCTTCCTTTATATGGCTAGCTAAGGCTTTTATATCTTGATTTTGTTGCTATTTTAAACGTAGAATCTTACTTGTATATTTTGGAAGGTTCTAGAAATTTCTAGAACATATATAATTCCTTTAACTTGGATAGTTTCATGCTCTAATGAGCTTGATCAATTTAGTCTCAATTGGATTGAATTAGATTTTGGGGAATCTCTCATATCATTGATCGAGAAGTTAATATGAATAGTTTTAGGCTTCATTTGGGACAACTTTTTTACTGCTTTTTAAAGCAGCTTTTTAGTATGAAAATTTCTAATTCAAAAAATTTTTGTACTAAAAAATTGTTTTAGAAAATATTAAGAAAATTGTTTCAAATGAAGCTTTAATCTATAGCTTTTAGTTATATGCCTTTTTTCGTGAAAGACATTCACACAGATGAATTCTGCCCAATTTAAATGATTTCTTAATATGACGCTTTTCATGTAAAAAATACTTATAAGTTTTTATTAGGTTGTGATTTTAAAAATTTTATGACCTTCGATTAATCACCTCATTGCTCGGAGCATATAGGTGTGCTATAGACCCCATATCGTAGCATACTGCATCTCTTATGCTATTTGCATGATTAGCAGAAAAAAAAGTAAACTAAAATGCTATGTGCACGATGTATTTGCTATAACACGTCAGGCATATTATGCATGATACACACTATTTGAGTTATCTATCTCATTTATTTATTTTTTTGATTGATTACTGCATTTAAATTATTTGTATGAATAAGAAAATTTTTTGGACTATAAACATAGTATAATGAGAGTAGTTTCATTATTATGTTTAAGTCTCATGAAAATATATTTATTTTCTCTTTATTGAAGTAATATGATTACTTTATAGGATGTAGAGTAATTGAAGTAATATGATTGATTTATAGGAAGTAGAAATTTTAATCTTCCTTTATATGTAGGTTTTTATCGTAAAATGTTCATCTTGTATGAGAGGTGAAAATTATCTTTATTATTTTTAGACGAGGAACATAACTGCCAAGCATCATGGAAATGGTTTCTACTAGCTTGTTCAAGTTCCCTCTAGTTATTCACTGTTCGATGTTCCAAGGTGTTTCAAAATGATGGTGAAACAGTCACAAACTATTTTGAGGAACTTCATAATGTTATACTGAGATACAGTTGATAATCAATAATTAATAGTGATTTAGGTTTCGTTTGGGGCAATTTTTTTATTGCTTTCTAAAACAGATTATAATATAAAAAATTCTAATTTACAAAACTTTTGTACTAAAAAGTTGTTTTAAAAACCGATAAAAAAAAACTGTCCTAAATGAAGCCTTAATTTAATTGACATTTCAATTAAATTTTTATGACTAATTTTTTATTGAATAATAATAAAACCTTAATAAATTATCATTTCAATTAAATGATCAGTTAGCTTAATCATCCTGATTTATAATGATCAGTTAGCTTAATCATCCTAATTTATGTATAATTAAAAAAATAATGAAATTTACCTTTTTTTGAAATTTCAAGAAATAACTCGCTTTGTTTTCTTAAGCTAAAAAATTAAAACATGATTATCAAACACATTTTTCCATTCATATTCTGAAAACTAAAATGAATTGTAGGAAAGGAAATCGAATCTAAACATATGATAAACCGAAAAAAAATGTCATATGGTGTTCAGACATTGTAAACTTGCAATTTAAATCTTGTTTTTACTGCAGCAACAATAACATCACGCCTTTATCCCACTACGTGGTGTTGGCTACATGAATCCTTTTTCTCCATCGTGTCCTACTAAGGGTCAATTTCTCATTTAAATCTAATAAAGAAAGGTCATTTTTAATATTTTCTAATGAAGCCTTTTTAGGTCTGCTTCTACCTTTCTTAACATTAACCAAATGTAATACATCTACTTTCCGAACCGGGTCATCGGAAGGCCTCCGTTTTATATAACCAAACTATCTATGATAACTCTCTTTAATCTTATCTTTCACTGGAGCTACGCCAACCTTTTTCACGTATATACTCGTTTTGGATCCTATCTCTAAGAGTAAAGCCACTGATCTGCCCGAGCATCCTCATTTCTACAACACTTAAACTAATATTATGCTTCTCTTTTAACGGCCAACTTTCTACATAATAAAGCATTGCAGGTCTCACCACTATCTTATAAAATTTTACCGTAAGTATGAGGGGAACTTTTATATGACACAAGCCCTACTGAATAAAATCACTCATTTGTAAGGAGGATTGTGAAGTAATAATATGTTTACTGGGTGTCTGAGAGTCTCTATGCATCGTTGAACTGAAGTAGTGAAATGAACAAATAATAACCCCTACAAAACAGAGATGATGGGGAAGCATAGCTTGATGGATAGTTTTCCATCCCTCTTACATCGTCTTACATTTTAATATCACTAAAAATTACTCGTTGTGCTGCTGCAGGGAAGTGCCAAAAAGCTGATCAAAGCAGCTCTCCAGGAAGCTGCTAGGAAAAGAGAGATGCGCTATGCTGATCTGAAAAGAATCGATAAGAAGGTTCGAAGGCACTTCCATGATGATATTACTGTCATCATAATATTCCTGAACCATGATCTCCTGGCCAAAGGTTTCGCTCAAATGTCCACGCTATCAGTCAGGAGTGCCCTGGAACACTAGTTCTCCTCGTATGCAAGGTAACAAGTCATTTTCTTTCCGCTGATCCCATATTCACAGCTTATTGCAACGCCTGTTTTTATCAGATTTTAGGGTGATTTCTTGCACGTTTCATCTATTTGGTTTAGTAATCAGTGAGGCTGCTGCACTCCAGATTTTTGCTATTTTCATGCTTTTCTTAGAGTGTATTCATTTGGGACTTAACAATTCCTAGGTTTTCTTTACTTTGGGAGATTTTATTAGTTAAATTTTGAGTGGCTGATCATGAGTTTATTTATTATTATTCTTATCATATTTGAGTGGCTTTTTTGGGACGGTTTTTTTTTACTGTTTTCTAAATCAGTTTTTTAATACAAAAATTTTTTGAATTAGAATTTTTCGCGTTAAAAAATTGCTTTAGAAAGTTGCAAGAAAACTGTAAGCTTATGTTCTTTCTGATAATTGTTGATTTGGAAATATTTCTAAATAGTGAAGACCCCGTAAATTGTTATGTTCTTTGTGTTGATTGTGCTTTGATTCTGATTTTGTTTTCGCTATGTAAACAACAATACTATGGGTCGAACAATTCATATTCAAATTTAATTTATGCATAAAGAAATATTTATATATATCTATTTATAATAATCGTATCAGTCTAGATGATAATTATATTCATATTTTGAAAAATCAGAGTTGTACATTATGCTAAATGCGGAAGAACGATCAAGAGAGTGATTGGAGGGAGGGATAATAAGTGGAACTGCCTTTGAAGTTATGGAATATGGCAGAACACAGCTCACTTTGGTTTGTTGGTTCGAATCTTGTGTGTATGATGTGTGAGAGTCGGCCTTAATTGGCCTAAATGTAAAAAAAAAAAAAAGAAAGAGAAGAAAATGGCAGAACCTTTGATCAGTAAAAGGATTTTGGAATTTTGTAAAAAGGAAGGGTGGTGTTTTAGTGGGAGGTATTACTTCTCATATATCTCTTATAATTCTATTAAATGTTCCATACGAGTTAATTTGATTTTATCTCAAAATTGTTTTGTAGTCAGTTTATTTGATTTACGGGTTGTTTGGTTTGCTGAAAAAAAGGTGCATTGTATTTAAAATATTTTATTGTTTAGATGAATGTAAAATAAATGAGAGATTTTTTTTTTATTTGAGATAAAATAAATGTAATATAAAATATATAATCGGTGATAGTCGGTAGTGGCGATAGGTGGTAGTGATGGTGGCGATTATTGGCAGCTAATGGTGGTGGTAGTGACAGTCATTGATGGTGGTATTGGCACACGGTGGCTGATGACTGGTGTTCTTATTTGCGGTGGCTGATGACCGGTGATGTCATTAAAAATGTCATTAAAAATAGTCAAAATTTGAGGAACTTTAAATACATAAAAAATAAATTAGATGTTGAATTAAAATTTTATATTGCATTTGATTTATTTTAATCTGAACACCAATATTTTTCAAACCCGAACATTTAGAATATTTATGCCCTTTTTAGTTCAAACCTAACAACCCCTTAGAGTTGAGCTACGTTTGGTGTTAGACTAGGTTAGTCTAATTTTCGAGTAATTTTTGAATAATAATTTGAATAATTATTATTTGGTCTTATTAATTTGAATAAAAATGAAATGATTTTTAAAATTTTATAACCTGTTTTTAAAATTTAATGTAATATTTATTTAAATTTTAATAATACGATTTTATTAAAGAGGATTTCATTTTAAGACAATTTTTTTAATAGTTTAAAGTTTTAAATATTAGCGATCATATTATTTGTAATGGAGTTTTTTTCTTTAATTTAGATTTTAAAATGTTAGACATTCTATTTCTTTGCCTTTGAATTATTTAAACATTTGAAAGAATGAATATTTACATCCTAATTTTCATAAAGATTCAACATTAATAAAAATATGCAGCTGACACAAATTTTTTATATAGAAAGTCCAAAAAAGAGAAAAAAATCAAGAGGCTTGGCTTAAGAGAAATGAACAACTAAGGGGATATATTATAAAAATTTGTTACACAAAGTAATTTTTATCAAGTATTATTATTTTTGGACATATGGATTAATTAAGATAAACATATATTACATATACAAGTATGAAATTTATAACTTCTTCATTGAGTTCTTCAAATATCTAACACCCAAATTATAATTATGCAATTATGCCTCCAATTCAAATTTAAAAATATAAAAATTCACATTGACCTTTTTTTTTTTTTATTCGCAATAGAAGTCCTTGAACCCTAAGCCCTAGTTCTTAAAATCAGTCAAGAAATTCCAAGAATTCGAGAAATTATTACATGCATAGTTCGGATGAAAAGTCGTTTGAACATAATTTTTTCTCCGGACTCCCATCACGCAAAAACATGTGAATTTTTTCTTATATAGTAGAAATTAATATGTGCGGAGTCCAAACACAAAATTGCTTCCTAATATATGAATGTACATAGTATATGTATACTATGTTAAAAATAAAAGTAAATAATATATATACATTATATATACTCATAGTTCCAATGCAACTCTAAATCCGGTCTTAAAAAATAATCTCTTTATAAACAGAGTGTGTATAAGCCGAGAGAAAAAAAGAGAGAGAGATTTACATACATATCATCTTATACTACTCTATTTACATATTTAATACCTAAAATTTTAATATTACATACATACCACTCATAGTTTATTTTAATATCAAATATGAATAATAGAAATGAAATATTTATACACAACTCCCTTTGGCCTATTGGTTGAGAGCTTAGGCTTCCAACTAAGAGGTCCAAGGTTCGAGTCCATGTATATGCGTTGTGTGTGTGAGTTTGCCTTAAATGGCCTAAATGTCCCAAAAAAAAAATGAAATATTTGAGTGGTAGAAAGGAAATAGGAGTGATATATTTGATATTAAAATAATATAAAATGGTGTATATATAATATTAAAGTTTTAGATGTTAAATATATAAATATGATAGTATAAAATGGTATGTTTGTAAATTTCCGAAAAAGAAACCCCCTGTCTAGAATGTACTCATAAAGTAACATGGGAAAGCCTCCCGAGTAATCTCCACCAGCTTCTTGCCGATCTGAGACAGCAAATAAGCGTCCAAGCAAGCAACCGCCATCTGATTCTCCGACAGCGGCCACCGATCCCAATACCGAACCTGCTGAAGCCTAATCGCCTTCTCCCTCCCCAGCAATTTTCCGGCGAGCTGATCTAGAGTTGTCAGCCGACGCAACCCTCGCCACGCTCTCGCCTCGCCGAGTTCCCATGGATCCACGTACACAAGCATCGGATCTGGCCGGCCGAGCCAATCGCCCGCTCGCCGAACCCCTGCTCCGACGAGCGTAACCTGATCTCGATCGAAGAGGAAATTGACGAGAGCGTCGGGAATTCCTCCGTCGTTGTAGAGGAGGGAGAATACGAGGCATCTGTTCCCGCAGCAGAGCTGGAGGGTTGCGATATTGCCTGAGGATGGATGGATGGGAGCCTTTGGATTGAAGAGAGATCTGGGGGTTGATGATGTAGGGAAGGATGGAGTATTGATCTGTTTAATTTCAGACGGCAAGAAAATCGAAGAATCAGGAGCCGATGCGGGTGGAGAGGAACCGACAGAAGCCATTGAATCAGAGAGAGTGGCAGCGAGTTGAGTTTCAGATTTCTTGGAGATAGCTGGGGGTTTTAAGGATCCGCCCTTTTTTTTAGCCGGAAAAGAGGTTGGGGGATCGGCCAGGTTGTCAAAGAAGTTAGGGTGGCGGCGGAGAAAATTGTTGTAGGAGGACGGCGAAGGATTTTGGGGAGTGGGAGAGATTGGGGGAGGGATAGTGCCGTACGTGTCAGTGGTGCTGATGCCGACGATGAGACGGCGACCGTCGATATGCTTTGTTCCGTTGATCCAAGCGGCGGCGACGTTGCTGCGATTCGTCACCGTGGCTTCTAGATTGATGTCGTTGATGACCACCAAGAAGGATTCCGGCGACTCTTGGCCCAGAACTAGAAACGACATCTTTCTTTTGAACTGGGTTTATGGTTCCTCCTACCGATCAACTGAGAGAGGGAAAGAGAGAAAGAGGGAGAGAGCATTATTTAAAATTAATTAAATAAAAAAGATTAAAAAGTAGAATTAAAAAAAAAGTGGATTTACATACCTACCATTTTATACTATTCTATTTACATATTTAACACTTAAAATTTTAATATTACATACATATCATCTTATATTATTTTAATATTAAATATGACATCCATATTTCATTCACACCACTCATATATTTCATTCTTACCATTCATATTTGATATGAAAGTGAAGTAGAAGTGATATGTATGTAATATTAAAATTTTAGATATCAGATATATAAATATTTTTTCTTCTTCGGCATTCTATAGATGCATATGTTAGATATATAAATATATGTATGTAAATCCCCCTAAAAATATTAAAAAGAATTTAAAGGATAAAATATTTTATTTTGTTTTTTAAAACACAAAATTTTATTGTTTTTAGTTTTTACATAGAAAATCCATAAAATTGCATTTCTATTAAAAATTTGAAATATTTTTTTTTAACATGAAAAAAGTTTAGCAAAATACTTTTTGAAATTTAATTTGCAAAATATTTTTGTTTATGCTATTATTATTATTAATTTGGGATAGCTTTTAGATTATTTTTAAAACAATTTTTTAAGTACAAAAAAAATTTTGTATTAAAAAGATAATTTAAAAAGTAAGAAGAAAGCTATTCCAAACAAAACTTTAAACTCTACTAACATGAAAATTTTCTTTTACATACATGGATGGCAGTTGCTTGTCGGAGTTCTAAAGGATTATGGAGGTTTAGGAGCTTTAAAGGTCAACAAATTCACGATTGTTCGCGAGATCTAACGGTCTCTTAAATTCTTGAAGAAAATTGAAGCTTGTAAGGCCACATATATGATCATAGTCACCATCGATGCAACAAGACTTACACATCAGGATTTACATTACAGCTATTAATCATATTAGAAGGTGAAATGGAGAAAATTTTCCTTCAACTTTTGCAATGCAATTATCTTACTGCGGCATATAATATCCTCATTATTGAAAATCTTCTATTGATATTTAGGCTATGTTAGAGATAGATTTTTTCCTATTTTTTAAAATATTTTTTAGTATACAAATTTATTGAATTATAAATTTTTTAATTAAAAATTTACTTTAGAAAATGATAAAACAAAATCTTAATTGAGAAGGTCCTTCGGTATACATGCCAAAGCATTCATCCATGATGGAGAAAATAAAAAGTGAGAGAAAAAGTTTGCACTGTAGCAACCAAGCACTCTGTCTGATCTACTTATTTGCTGAAATGAAGATAAGTTTCCTAAAAAATTTTATAAATATATTCGTTTTGCATACAATATCTTCATTAAAATAGACAGATATTTGATTTGACATATTTATAAAAAGAGAATAACACTCAGAATGGCCCCATAAGAGTAATGATTCCGTCAGGTTATCGAATGCATTCGGAAACCAATAACAAAATGCCACGTCACTAAAGTGCTCAGTACAGACGTTCGGTATACTCGGTATTTTTACCGGACAACAACAACAACAACAACAACAACATCAAGCCTTTATCCCATTACGTGGGGTCGGCTACATGAATCCTTTTTCTCCATTGTGTTCTATTAAAAGTCAAATTCTCATTTAAACCTAATAAAGAAAGGTCATTCCTAATATTTTCTAACCAAGTCTTTTTAGGTCTACCCCTACCTTTCTTAACATAAGTCAAATCTAATACCTCTACTCTCCTAACCGGGTCATCAAAAGGCCGTCGTTTTATGTGACCAAACCATCTAAGGCGACTCTCTCTAATTTTATCTTCTACTGGAGCTACTCCAACCTTTTCACGTATATGCTCATTTCGTATCCTATCTCTAAGGGTAAAAGCCACTCATCCACCTGAGCATTCTCATCTCTGCCACACTTAACTTAGTATTATGCTTCTCTTTTAATGGCCAACATTCGGCACCATAAAGCATTGCAGGCCTCACTACCATCTTATAGAATTTTCCTTTAAGTTTGAGGGGTACATTTCTATCACATAACAAGCCCGATGCATTCCTCCACTTCAACCATCCAACTTGAATTCTGCTGATAATATCTCCATCTATTTCCTTTGAATTTTTACCGGACACAATGAAAATTTCAAAAGAACACCCCTAGGACATAAAATTGATCAGAGAAGATAAAAGTTGGTTGCCAAAAAGCTAGATTTATGAGGTACATAATAAATACACAATTTTATAAAAAATTGTATATTTATTATATATTTATTATGCACCCTCACAAAATTCAAGAGGTATCAGAACTTCGCACGTAATAATTTCTTACCAAAAGAGCCTTCCAAGAAAGATAAATGAGATTTGGAGAAGTATTTGGTCCATGCAAAAAGGAGTTGCTCACTTTGGCTATAGGAGAAGAGAAATTATTCTATGCGGAGTTCGGATAGGAAGAATCATTTGAACATACGTGTACATAATGTGTACCAATTTTTTGTATGCTCTTCCCATCCAGACTCCACTAGGAATAATTTCTCATAGGAGAAAACCTAGATTCTTCACCTTTCTTCAACCTCATAACATAATTGGCAAACACAAAATATATTTATATCAACAACAACAACAACATTAAACCTTTGTCCCACTACATGGGGTCGGCTACATGAATCCTTTTTCGCTATTGTGTCCGGTTAAAAGTTAAATTCTCATCTAAATCTAATAAAGAAAGATCATTTCTAATATTTTCTAACCAAGTCTTTTTAGGTCTATCCCTACCTTTCTTAACATAAGTCAAATCTAATACCTCAACTTTCCTAACCGGGTCATCGGAAGGCCTCCGTTTAATGTGACCAAACCATCTAAGGCGACTCTCTCTAATCTTATTTTCCACTGGAGCTACTCCAACCTTTTCACGTATATGCTCATTTCGTATCCTATTTCTAACGGTCAAGCCACTCATCCACCTAAGCATCCTCATCTCTGCAACACTTAACTTAATATTATGCTTCTCTTTTAATGGCCAACATTCGGCACCATAAAGCATTACAGGTCTCACCACCATTTTATAGAATTTTCCCTTAAGTTTGAGGGAGACTTTTCTATCGCACAATAAGTCCGATGCATTCCTCCACTTCAATCATCCAACTTGAATTCTGCTGATAATATCCCCATCAATTTCACCATCACTCTGAACAATAGATCCAAGATATCCAAATCTAATGCTTCTAACGATAAACATTGCAAAATATATTTATATCAAAATTTTCAAAAACCAAATCTAATGCTTCTAACGATAAACATTGCAAACAACTTACACCAGAATTCTGCTGAAGTCATATCTCTCTCAAATGTACACAAAATGAAGGAGACCATCATTCTACAAAACCTTGATTCCAATAGCAGCCATTGATTGCAGTTGTTAACAGCAGAGAATTCAAATTCATTAAACACAGAAACCAAAATAGATTACAGCTATTCCATTTCACTACCATAATAGCTAAAAAATCAGCACTGAAACATATAGGCAGACCTCAACAATGGCTGAACTGAACAAGTGAAAGGCCATGGCTTCAGTATTGTATCTGGAATCTCAGGGATGTCCATTGCCATCCCACTTTTCTCCTCCACCTGCTTCAGAGTGGTGTTCAGAAACTTCAGCCTTTCAGTCAGTTCCATCACTCGGCTCCTCATCGCTGAATTCTCAGCATCAAGCGTAGAACACTTCGTACTGATCAGATTCACCTGGTTCAAAATCTCATCGTTTTCTTCCTTGAACTGAGAGATTTGGCTCATCATATCATCCAAATGCTGCTGCTTTTTCATCCGAGATCTCCTCGCAGATTCCCTGTTGGACAACATCCTCTTCCGCTTCCTCTCATCAATTTCCTCAGTCGTCATCTCTCTCAAAACAAGAAAATCTTGAGCAAAAATAGAGATCGGGATGACTTGAGAATCAGTTATTTGGAGCAAAGGTGAGCTAATTCATGAGATAACATAGAAGTAGTAGAGGAAAACAACAGAGAAGGACTGAAGAAGGCGAATCCTCTGAAAAAAGGAGCCGGAGTTCATAAAGGCCAGATACGGTGGGTGTTCTAACCTAAATCATCAAAAAGATCGGTTAGATTTACAGAACGAACGGTATGGAGATGGAAAGAACTAGGCTTTGATCATTATATATAAAAGCTAGGTTTAGAGATACCACAAAGAAGAGCTCTTGGCATGTAAAAGTCGTCGGAGAACCAAATTACTCGCCGGAAAAATCGAAACTTGGAGAAAGATGTTCTACGGGATAAGAATTCCGATAATTTCGTACCAGAAACACAAAATAAAAACTTCGCTGGAAACAAAGCGGATCCTTAGATCCAGATATGGGGAAGCCGGAAGATACAGAAACAGAGGGGCCATCAGGAGATAAACGACAGCGGCATTTATAGCGGAGAGAGATTACAGATATGCTTTGCGGGATAACTGGAGCGGCTTTAAGCCTTTAAGTTTTTAGATAAACGATTTATAAAAGTTGATTTACCCACCGTTGATTGTCGATGGTGAATAACTGGTTGGACAAAGTCTAGGATTTTGCTTCGAATTCTTTGGCAAACAGTACAAGTCTTAAGTATTGACCCGTATAAATTGGTGTGAGTTGCATGTTAGGTCGACCGGAGTTTTCACTGGCCTAAGAACAGTACTTCCTTGTAAAAAAAAAAAAAAAAGATTTACAAACTTTAATATTTTTTAAGTATTAATATATTTAATATTTAAATATTAGTATTTGCTTATATAATTATTTCTTGTATAAGTTAAATTAATAACTTTTATGTATTATTAATTAGATATAATAAGTTTAATTTAGACATCAATAAAAATTAATTAAATTTTATGTTAATAAATTTAAATTTTTTTAGTAACTTTGTATATAGCATCAAATTATTCAGAAATTATGGTGATTAAGATTAATAAGTTTATAAACTAAAAATTTTCATTTTTTATAATTAAAGTATTCATTTGGAATTAAAATTCTAATGACAATTTAAAGACAAAAATGTGATTTTTTCTAAATTATAGATTTACATACATACCACTTTATACTATTCTATTTACATATTTAACACCTAAAACTTTAATATTACATACATGCCACCCATAGTTCATTTTTATATGAAATATGAGTGGTAGAAATGAAATATATGAGTGGTAGGAAGGAAATATGGGTGGTATATTTGATATTAAAATAATATAGGGTGGTATTTATGTAATATTAAAGTTTTGGGTGTTAGATATGTAAATAGAATGTTTTAAAGTGGTATGTATGTAAATTTCCCTAAATTTATCTAGTTTTTTAAGGATATTTAATATATTTAAAATAAACATAATTATATATAAATTGGTATTTTGAAAAAAAAAATCATTTTAAAATTACTAAAATTTAGCTTTATTTTTATTCCATTGGATTCAACAAATTTTGTGGATATAATTTGATAGGTTATATGACCCACTTTTAATTATAATTAAATTTATTATTATTATTATTGAAATATTACCTAATTTTATATTTTGAATGCGTTCGGAACTATTCAAAGATCTTTTTGATTTGGCCATTGAATAGCTATTTGAATCTAATATTTATTTAATATAAATAATTTTTATTAAATATTTTATTATTATTTAATAACATTTATAGTAGAATATTACTATTTTTAAAATTAAATTAAATCATATTTTAGGAGATTTGACAACATTGTTATATGTTAATAGTCTAATGAGTAATGACAATAGTTGTTTGATGTTTATGATGCTTGTTGATGATTATTATTAGCATAAATTGTTGGAAGGTATAATGGAGCTTTTAACTTCTCTTAGAAAAAGTCCAACATTTAGATAAAAAATGTAGTTTTATTTATAACCTTTTTGAGTGTAACATTTTGATAAATTTGATCAAAATATAAAATACTCTATCGTATAGTACATATTTATCATTTTAATCATAGATTTTTTTTTTATCATTTTAATCATAGATCATTTATCAATCATTCAATTCTCGATGGTGTCAGAATCCAATGATTTTTTAACTCATTTGATTCGTCTCATCGAGCAGCTCGTTTTTATTATAAGCATGTTATAATTGGAGGCCGTTTGGTCCATCGACGAATATCAAGAAGTTTTTTCAAATATGTTTCACGTGATTGATTAAAGCTCATTTGGAGTTGAATTGGATCACTTGTAGTGTCAATTATTTTTCTAGCCGATGGGTTTAGCTCAACTATAAATTTGTTAACAAAAGAGTTCGATTTGTCCTGAATTTAATTCATCAAGTTTGAATTTAAATATTGCATTGATATTCATGTCGATCACGTGAACTTTGTAGAGATGGCTCAAATTCAATAAAATATATCCATAAATTAAATAAATCTATCTAAAATTATTAATATATTTGTGATTTGGATAATTATCACCCATATTGACTTTGTCAATGTCGTTATCCAAAAGGCTAAGCGACGGTGGTCAACTTTAGTTCATCTTCATATATTTGGACATTTGTCGTACAGTGTGATTTTGTCAAACCTACTTCCCTCGTGACTTTTTTTATAGTAATTAATATGTTAAAAAATATTAAACTAAATCAGATCAAGATAAATTTGATATGTATTAGATGTGATACATTTTCAAAAATTTGTCCAAGTAAATACCAATAAAGATATAGCTTTTAAATTGAAAATTTTTAAAATTAATTTTAGGATAGTTCGCTGTTTTATTTTAGCGAATTTGTAGATAAATTGAACATCTCGATGAGATAAATCTATCGATATTAAAAATGATCTGATTTGAGTTCAAATGAGCCAAAGTAAAGAACCTGAAGTGTAATTGAAAACTAAATGAATATTTTGATGAGAGGAATCCAATGAGCCTAAGATCACTCAATAATGAGATCAATAACGTGCTTAAATATGAAAAAATAGTCTATGATTAAAAGGACCAACATAGACCGTTTGATAGATGCTTTTAGATTTTGACTCAAGTAATTAAAATATCACTTAAAGCAATTATCATTAGAGTTTCTTTCACTATGTAAAAAGAGATATTGAACTTGGAATTAATCTTAGGCTTAAAGTTAAAGAGATTTTTGCATAACGATAGGCACTGATTATAACCAGCAATTAATGTGCTCGACTTTATTCGCCCAATTAACCATCATTATATGACTACCATCATCCAACAACAGTCGCCCAACCATAGTATCCTGACTGTTGTCACTTGATTATCATTGTTTGATTGATATATGATGATCGTCATTATCTAATCTCTTTTGCTCAGTTGCCATGATCAATTTATTCATTGCCCATTCTTCATCACTCAACTATAAACTCCAACCCATCGTCATCCGACTATGATCTCCTAATAACCATTATCCAACCATCATGGTTTGAATGAAGCCTACTAGACATCATTTTCTAGCTATAGTCTCCCAACCATTATCAATTGTCTGGCTTAGCACCTACACGACGATTTTTATGAGTCGAAGCTGGGACTTCTGCCTTCAAGGGACAACTACATTCTGTAATCATTACTCAATTCATCGATCATAATGAAAAAGCAAGATTTACGTTAAATTGTATATTATTCAATTTATTTTTAAAATATTAGTTTATTTCTATTATAAGTTTGTCCATCCTTAAAAAAGAAGCTGGCTCTGCCCCTATCAGCACTAACACTGACTGACACTTAATTCATTGCTTATTGTTGCTTATAATGTTGATATATATCATCACTAGCCAAAATTTCTGACATCAACATCAAGATTATGATCAATTTTTTGGTCTCTGAAATCTTCTTAAACGGAGAATGACTAAAAATATCATAAAAATGCTCTATCATTGCAAATTTTTTACCAAACACAAAAATTTATTTTGAAATGCTATAATTTATATTTCGATTAATTAAATATGTATCATACTCATTTTAAATAAATTTAATAATTATAAAATTTAGCATAATTAAATTTCAGTTGAAATATCTTACCTAAACTCTATCATTGTCTTAGTGGCAAATTTTTGGTGATATACCTTTGGTTTGATGAAATGATGGAATAGATTTAAGCGTTGGAAAAAATTAATATAAAGACAAAGAGTGTGGTTATTTTTAAATCCAAAAAATTGAAAGAAATTAAGATGGTATGGAACGTCAAGCGATATTATTCATTTGGTTGCTTGTAAAAAATATACTATATTTTTTTAAATTTTATGATTATTATTTTAAGTCATTTTAAGTGCTTAAAAATCATTTTTTTTAGAGAATTTTATAAAAGTTTGAACATTTAAAAATTAATTTTTATTTCTAATTATATTAAGTTAAATAATAAGTTTAATAAATTTTATTATTCTTCCAAATTTTGATTTTTAATTTCAATGAATCAAATGAGTTCTTGAAGGGATTCAAGATGAGGTCATTAGGGCCTATAGCTTAGTGCTCCTACTTAGGATTTATTTGGGATAAATTTTTTACTATTTTTTAAAGCAATTTTTTAGTAAGCAAATAAAAATATTTGTACTAAAATGCTGATTTAAGAAGCAAAAAGAAAACCATCCCAAACGAAGCCTTAGTCGAGCTAATTTTATTGAGAATTTATTTGGCATGGCTGCAACTTTTTATAAAGGTGATTGTAAAGCTGAAGTAGGTAAGTAACTTTGGCTTTGTTTGTGAGGGCTTCCAGCAGTAAGAAAGCCGCTCAAAACAAAACCTTTGTTGAAAGCTTCTATAAAAAGCAACTTTCTAGCATAGAAAAATTTCGAAAGCAGCAAAAAATAGTAATTAAATAAAAATTATGAAAACAATTGAAAAATAAGTCAGTAAGAAAGCTAGTCTTTGTTTGAGATAGCTTTTGAGCACTACTTTTCACTATTTTTAAAAAGTTTTTTTATTAAAAATCTACAAAAGTAGTAAGAAAACTATGCCAAACTGAGGCATACTTGTCTAATTGGATGAATAAATCTTTTTATCAACTATTAATTATTTCATAATTTAAAATTAAAATATTTACCAAAAAATATTAAAATATTCAATTTAGAGAAATTACAAATATATAAATGTGTTACTCTTAAGAAGTCAAGATCAAGATAGACATATATGAATTACAACTTATATAATCTAAAAATAATTTTAAATAATAAAACTATATTTTATTATAATAATTGAATTTTACGTGGCCAATATATAATACTCTTATTTTTGCTTAGAATAAGAAAAAAAACAAAGAGAGAGAAAGCTTAATAGAAAATAATAAAATAGGAAGAACGAAGAAGATGAATTCCCTTTGTCTTCTCTTTCTTAAATATTGGAATAACTCAAATGGAGGTTGATTAATTTTATTAGAATCAATGATCAAATTTGCAATGTTATAATCTTAAACAATATGAGGAAAACCAATAAAAATTAAACTATAATAATAAATTATAGGCTACAATAATATATATTATAAATCTAGTATCAAAATTAGCAAATTTTCTTAAAATCCTTTCGGTGTCAAATTGAGAGCGGTTTTGAGACAATTTTATGACTGATTTATTTTTCAAATTACAACTATGGTTTTATTTAACACGGCTTTCTTACTTCAAGCAACTTTCTAGTACAGTAAAATGCTGCTTTAGAAAGCAATAAGAAAGCCGTTCCAAACAAAACTTATATTTTTTATTTGGCTATTATTTTCTTGCTATTTATTCATCTCTTTTCAGAAATTTCTGTGGTGGGAAACTATTTTTTTGTAATCAGATCGATTAAGATGTGGGAGCAATAAGAAATCTACTATCTAACTTTTCAAAAAAAAATATATATATATATATATATAATACTTCGAGCAGCTTCCAAAAAAATTACTTTTCCCACAATAGTTTGAAAATCTTCTTTACAAAACATTTTCGCGGTCCCAAACAGACCCTGAGTCCAAAAAAAAAAAAAAAAAAATATTTATAAATTTAGTATTGGTATAAGAAACTAAACTGAAGTCAATGTATACTGTAAACCTTTATTGTTTTAAGGAATAAAAAAATTTCTCAGCCTGCAAAGTCAATTTATTTACTTTTCCTACCACTGTAAACCTTTATTGTTGTTTCATGTGCAGTTCTTTTTCTAGATAACCATTTAGCTAAAGAGATTTTGTGTATGTTCAATAGATGGACCTAAGTTTATAAATATGAACCATAGCAATAAGCACACAAATAGAGGTTATATTTTAGCACTATAAATCTCATAATAATATTTGAGATGAAAATTTTCAAAATTAAATTGAATGTCTTTGATGAGATTAACTCATCGACACCACTAGTGAACCGATCGAGTTTAAATGAAACCAAGTCAAATTCATGAAGTATATTTAGAAGCTTCATAATATTAATTGAAGGATCAAACAGTCTCTAAATCCCACTTAATTATAGCCAAAATGAACGGCATAATGAGATGAATCAAATGAGTCCAAGATCACTAAATTCTATGATCACTAAGATACTCAAATACTTAATAAATAACCTATAATCAAAGAGATGTATATGGAATAATCGATAGAATATTTTGAATTATGACCAAATTTATCAAAGTATCTCTCTTAAGAAAATTATAAATAGAACTTTATTTTCATTATGGAGTAGGTTTGAGAGCTAAGAAAGCTAAATAATTCTATTAAAATTTTTGGTGATCATCTTCGATTATCACCATTTGTAATTGGCACCACTGTCGTTTGACCTCTGTCATCCGAATATTGTTGCATGAATATTAATATCCAACTTCATTTTTAGACTTCAACTATTTGTTTGTGGATATTCAGATTTTGTAATCCCTACAATGAGAATCAAACAATTATTCTTAATTCTGTAATCCCATCTTCTTTAATTATGGAGAAGAGCGAATTTTTTTTATTAATAATTATATGGTGAATTATAACAATTGGGTCATGTAGGTTTTCCCCCATTTTGATTTTCAGTATAAAAAAAATCTATTTTCTCTTAAAATTTTTATCTATACATGTTGAATCTTCTATAAAGTTAAGACATTAAAATCTCTATCACGATAAATTTTCTAGAAGTAATAATAATTTTCTTAATTGGAGTTATATAGAGTGAATTCTTTATTGAGTGGTCCTTAATAAGAACAAATTCTTATTTAGATGCAATAGTTTGAAGCTAAGGGGCTTTGCAAGACAAAATCAGTGAGTAGTGACCAACAAGATTGTTTGACATGAGAGGCATCATGCTTTTCTTTCTATAAAATAAGCATAATCAATGGAACAATCATGCTTAAGTTTGTAGAGAAAAGGTCAGAGAGAGAGAGAGAGAGAGACCAAGATCCTTTTAAAAAGAACAAATCCAAGAGTTCAATGTCTCAACGCCACCTACCCAACATTATAGTGCTCCTAAGGGCAAAATTCTAGATTTTGGTTTCATTAACACAAACCCCTAGGGACTGCTTCAGAATAATTTTAGACACTCATATGCATATAGAAAAGCTACAAACACATGCAAGAAGTATAAATGCAGATATTTCAGCAGGTAACCCTTACCAAATCGGGCTAAAACAGGTGCAACAATTCATGACTTCAGTAAGTATTACATGCAACATGAGCAAGAACATTTCTTCAACTTGCTTAGCTTGGATCTTCTCAATCTTAAGCTTAATGGTTAGGTTAAGGATGTTAATCAATATTTCTCCTCTCCCCTCTCTATCTATACCTCCTGGATAGTGCAGAGGGGAAAGACCAAGTGGCTCTCTAAAGGTGATGATGATCTTCACTTATTATATGGGAAGATTAAAGGCAAAATGAATCATAATATCATCAGACAAATCTCCTTCTCTGATGGGACTTGGTCTAATCAAGTCACTTTGAAACTCTTTTTAACCCTGCTACTCAATCTCTTACTTATGATGTTATACCTAATGGGAATGTTAAATCCTTGCAAGGGAGGTGATTTCTGACTTCAATGGGAAACATAAACAAAGCCTGTATGGTGCTAAAATTGGCATTTGCAATCTTTAACACAGTTTCTAAGGACTATCTTCTATATCGGCTTCACCAAAAGGGGTTTCCCTAGCATTTTTATTATGTGGATTAAAGCTTGTATTGAAAATGTGCATTCCTCCATTTGTATTAAAGGTTCTCCTGAAGGCTTTTTTAACTCCTCGTCTGACTTAAGGCAAGACTATCCCTTATCTCCATACTTATCTTGTATTGTCATTTATGAGCTCTCTACATACTTTAGAGATTATAGTTTGAAATAATTCTTACTTTGACATCCACGTGGGAAATTCCCATTATCTCCATCTTTTCTTTGTCGATGACCTCATCATTTTTGGGAATGTTAGACCCACCAATATACAATCCCTTAACAATATCCTTACTCAATTGTCTCCTGCTTTTGGTTTGAACATTAACCACTCCAAAAGCTCTGTTTTCTTTTCAAAACAAACTCCAAACAAACAACTTTTGGTGGCTATTTTAGATCTCAAATTGAAAAATGCTGCCTTTATGTACTTGGGAATTCCCATTGCCATTCGCAGGGGTCTTATTTCTGACACCTAACCTCTTTTAAACAATGCATTCTTATTTCTAGATGATTGGAAAGTTAAAGCCTCTCTTTTGCCAGCAGTTTTCAATTTCTCAAATTCATAATTTGAAACTCTATAGCCTACTGGATTAGAGGGCAAGTCATTCCTAAGAGTTGTTTGAAAGCTCTTAATAAATTATGCTCGAGGTTTCTCTTCCATGGTGATATTACTAAGAAGAAACTCTCTTGTTTTTTGGAAAAATACTTGTAAGTTGAGAAAATTTGGTGGTTTGGCCATCCCTACACTTAATGACATTATTCATGCATTCAATTGCACCCTCATCTGGTGGTTTTTAAACCATGAAGGTTTACTTGCCTGCTGGTGCAAACATAAATATACATCTGTTTGGATCTTCTGTATGAATTATTGCTGAGCAGGGTGATTTTGGCTTTCTAAGTCTAGATTTCTATTTTTCTTTCAGTACTTTGCATTTCTTATACCACCATTCTTGTGCACTTTTTGTAGACTATTTCTTCTGCAAGTTTCTGTGCACCTTACCTCTTTGGCACTGCATTTCTCATCACTTGTAAGTAATCCCAGAGATGTATTTTTGTTCTCTTTTGTCATTATTTGTCTAGATTTTGAGCTAATGCTTCTTCCTCGAGCTGGCCTATTTTAAAGCAGCAATTAGCCTGCCTCCATGCATTGCTATCGAAAGTCCTTTGAACCATCATTTGTTACATTAAACTACATAAATCAACACTTGTTCAATTGTACTTACCTTTGAATTGTTGGTTTCTCCAGGCTGAAGATTTACCTCATGAAATCATAAGCATATTTGATGTTGAACATCACTATAAATTTATAAGTCCATCCCTTTCAAATATTTGATTGGTCAAGTCATTCAAAACTTCATAAATCTGTAGATTTAAAGGATGAGATTGATCTCCAGCAACAAATTCATGAACAGTTCCATGGACTTCTATAGAGCTGCACCCAGGAATTTTCCTCACTCCTTTATCCTTCATCACGCTCCTCATCCTTGCAGCATCTTTCCATCTACTAACCTTAGCATAAAGATTGGATAAAAGAACATAGTTACCATGATCAAATGGCTCTAACTCCAATAGCATTTTTTCTACTTCACCTCCCAATTTAATCTTCCCATGGAGCTTACAAGCACTTAAAAGTGCTCTCCAAACATCACCATTGGCTGCCATTGGCATCTCCTCTATAAACTTCTTAGCCTCATCAATCAACCCAGCTCGACCCAAAAGATCGACGACACAAACATAGTGCTCAATTGTCGGCCAGATTCCATGATCTCTTTTCATTCCGCCGAAACTCCGCAAGCCTTCGTCAACTAGCCCTGAATGACTACAAGCAGAAAGAACACAGATGAAGGTGATTTCATTAGGTTTTATACCACTTTCACACATCTCATAGAATAGATTCATTACTTCTTTTCCCTTCGAATGCATTGCCAACCCTCCCAACATTGAATTCCATAAGAACACTTTCTTGTCATTAAATCCTTTAAATATGTTATAAGCCTCATCAATCTGCCCACATTTTGCATACATGTCAACAAGCGAAGTGCATAGATGAGAATCAATCTGAATTTGTCGCTTATCGATCTGGGCATGAATCCATCGCCCTTGCTCGATGGCACCTAACCCAGCACAGGCCGACAGAAGCTGAGTAAACATGATCTTATCAACACCAACACCCATGAATTCCATTTCTCTGAATAATGTTAGAGCCTCACTGTACTCCTTAGCTCTCATGCACACACCAATCATTGCACTCCAAGAGACAATGTTTCTTCTCGGCATTTCATAGAACAGTTGGCGTGCTTCATCGATCAGGTTAGCACTTGCAAATCCCACAAGCATTGATGTCCATGACACCACATCTCTTGACGGCATTTCATCAAACACCTTCCGGGCACTTTCCATGTCTCCTAACTTAACATACCCATCCAGCAAGCAGTTCCAAGAAACGACATCAGGATTCTTCATACTGTATAGAATGAAGCTTAACTGAGTTGGATGGACTCCGGCCTTTAGATAGAAGTTCATAAGTGAATTCCATGACTGAGTAGGGAATTTATTCGGGGATTTCACCATCAAAGTATGAACTTGCTTACCAAAGTGGAAAAACGTCGAGCACCTGGAGCACGCGTTGAGGACGAAGGTCAGAGTGAACTTATCAGGAACCATTACAGTGTCGCGAGTCAGCTGGGAAAATAGATGGAGGGATGTGATTGGATTGCCGACAGCTGAGTAGGAGCGGATGAGTGAGTTGAGTGCGAAGGTAGTGTTGAGGAAGGAGGATTTGATGAGAAGAGAGTGGACTTGGGCGAGTTCTTTGGGGCTTTGGCATAGTTGAAGGAGGGAGAAGTAATGCGGGGAAGAAGGTGGAGATATAACTGATTTTGAGTCGCAGAGGTTGGAGTAGGAAGCAGCGGAGAGCATGGCTTTTGATTTGCGGGACGTATTTTTTTGGAGTCCTTATTGGAATTATAATTTTGATATTTATATACATTTGCTCTTAAAATATAAAAATTTATATGTAAAATATTTAATTTTTATTTTTTAACTTTATTTATTTTGTTAATGGATCTTCTCAAATACAAGCAGGGGCGGATCCAGCTTCTTTATTTAGGGTGGGCAAAAAAAAAAATTTTATGAGGGATGGGCAAATATACTTAGGATTGATAAAAGTAGGGCAAAAAAATTTTTTTAGGGGGGCAAAATGCCCAAAATACCTAAAATATTTCAAAATCTCCCCTCTAAATATTTAAAAAAAAAAATTTTGAGGGTGGGCATTTGCCCACCCTAAGCCATGGGTGGATCCGCCCATGAATACAAGACTTACGAGTTCAGCTTGATCTAGCCATTTTTTGTGCTTATCGATGCCTTCTTGTATCACTTTGATTCATTAATGTTGTTGTTTGTGAGCTCCCGTGCCAGATAGACGAAATTATTATGTGTGATATCGTCCGGAGGCTTATTAGGATGCACCACGTCACCAATTAACTGTGTACTGTTACTATGTACCGCTATATATCAGGTGATGTGGTACTTCCTGGTTGACCTTCAGACGATCTAATGATCACCACACATAATAATTTCTCGTCAAATAAAAGAAGATAAGACGAGAGAATGAACATTCAAGCAAAGGCATTATACATATAATTTGTTTTGGGAAATTATAAACATAACATCTGAAATTTCATAATTTACAAAATGAACACTCTCACATTGAAATATATGATTAGATAACACGTCTCAGCATTTTAAAACGATTGAGCTACAATAGAAAATTTTCAAGCAAAGATCTAAGTTGTGCTAATTAAGGTTTAGTATGGGATGACATTCTTACGTCTTCTTAAAGCAGTTTTTTTAAAAATTATTTTGAGAAGCAATAAAAAAAAAACAGTTCCAAACAAAGCCTAGCTCAATAGATTGTAGAGATACATATGATTGTTCAGAATGTTCGCACTCATTTAATGAGCTTTGAATGAACTGATCAGCTTTTCATTCTCTCCAGCGATGATCACAATTAGGATTGCAACATACAAATA
This sequence comes from Dendrobium officinale, assembly GCA_019514585.1. Lineage (NCBI taxonomy): Eukaryota > Viridiplantae > Streptophyta > Magnoliopsida > Asparagales > Orchidaceae > Dendrobium > Dendrobium officinale. The sequence continues at coordinate 24,811,844 of CM033684.1, read as the reverse complement.
TAAGTGTCATTCCTTCATCACCTCCTGTAGTGGCCTGCAATGAGTTGAAAATTTATCAAATTAAGATTTTGTTTGTGACTGATAACTGCTTTCATAATGCTTCTTAAATCAACTTTTTAATACAAAAATTAATTTTTGTATTAGAAAGTTGATTTAATAAGTAGTAAAAAAACTGTTCCAATTCCAAACGAAACCAAAATCAAATTTTTATATACTAAGACTGAACTCTCATGCTCACTCCACAACCACTCTTCCAAGTTTTACCTCTTCTTTTCTGATTCTTCTCTCTTAAAAATTTTGCTTCTCACTTGATGTTTAAACTTTAACAGGAACTAACCATTCATTCCTCAGCAATCAAATCTATCAATAAATTCATTGCTTATTGTCATTTAGGCCATCTTCAACCGAACGGTATTTTCTGGTTGGTAGTAGCCGTGACCGTCCAATCAAACAGCAAATCAAACCCCATTTTTGCATTTTGAACAGTGCGACGTCAATATTGACGTGGTACTCCACACAACGAAAAGAAAACGCAAAATGCATTTCTATTTTGCGTTTGGGAAAAGACTTGTGGCAACTGTAAACAAGCGAATAACTTTCGGTTTGATTGGAGATGCCCTTACACCATAATTGATACTAAATGCACCTAGTTAAGAATTTTTGTGTGATCTATAGGAAATAAGAAGAGACTAAAATTGTATAAATATGGAAGAGCAGTACAGACCTGGAGGAAGACGACTTCTGGGTGGCCACAGACTGCGCATTTAACAGATTTGGTGCGAGGAAGAGTTGGATCAGCAGTAACGTCTTGAAGGGTCTGTGAAAACTCACTAATTTCATGATCTACGACATTTCTATAAACGCAGAAGCTGTCAGCAGCTTCCTGATTGAGTTCAACTGGAATTAATCAATAAATATTCAATTGTTTTACTGCTAATTAATGTGAACGTTAACAATTAATACCTCATGATCACAGTTTCTGCAAGCGTAAAGGAGGATCTTCCGCACCTTTTCTTCCTTTGGATACAGAAGATTGTTGCTGTCTCAGAGAAGAAGAGATGATTGATCAAAAACTAAGCTTTTCTATGAAGTAAATGAAAAAAATATTAAAAAAAATGGCTCATTTACCATTCCTGGCAGAACCTCATCACACTCATGGTGGCTGAATAAGCAGTATTTGATGCGATCCTTCTCACCGTTTGATTAGAAGAATGAAATTCTTTCTATCTTTCATATAAGTTGATGGCAGAATAATGGGGGGAAGAATATAAGGAGATGCCATTTAGCTTTAGATGGAGGCCAAGAGGTGTTGCGTTACATGAAAAGTGTACCAGCAAGCTTCTCAAATACGTTTCAGAGCCTCATTGGATAGGGCTTTTTTTTGGAAGAGAAGTATTTATGTATTTGTTGCGTGCTAGAAAATTTGAGTCGGTATGGTGTGTTTTACGTCTCAACACAGTACAAAATTCAGTATTTATAGATAAAAGTAATAAGGTCAGAGAATTGATTATGTGGAAAACCCGAAAAGAGAAACAAATGATCCAGTTGATGTGGTACCAGATAACAAATAAGGCATTTAGAGGCAGGGGAACATTCCAGCAATGGTTTGCCATCGTGGCCACTACCATGAGGAATCATTTTGCAGCCTCCACCTCCCCGCCTAGCTACACTATCATTAGTATTTGCTTTTTACCTTAGTTATTACAGAATTGCCATTAATTTGCATTATACAACTAATATAGTCTATACTCCCTGTAAGGAAGGCAGTTTTTATCATCTATCAAAACCCATTTTCAGTGTTTTCACTGTTCCATTGCTGAGTTCTTGCAGCAGGTCTTCAGTTGCAGGTGTTCGTGAAGGAGATTCCGCCGGATTTCACACCAGCTGGTATATATCAGAGCCTCACACGAACGGGCACTGTGATGGCCGAAAACAGCCGCCGAGCCGCTCCTGACGATGATCGGAGCTTAGATGATTGGAGAACCGCCATCAACAGTATCTCCAGGGAGATAGTAGATCTCTCTGCGGAGTTCAGGCGATTTGCAGTTGAGACTAAAAGGGACATTCAGGCGTTACGGCAGAACGGTGGCGTACCCACCGGCGGTCATCGATTGCATCGTGAGGATACCCCACCGATGCAACGGGAGCGCGCAACGGCCGAGAGAATGCCCAGAGGACTCCCGATGATGTATTCCGATTACTCCGATTCCGACGCTGACGACGGACAACAAGGAGGAATCGAACCAATCGAACAAACCGATCGTGGATTTGGAGATCGTCCTGGCGCTAGACGAGCTAGAGATCGGCCCGCTAATCCTCAAGGTGAGTTTCGCGTTAAACTTGATATTCCCTATTTTGAAGGGCGTCTACACATTGAAGATTATCTGTACTGGGAGAGGGCCGTCGAAACGTTTTTCGATTACATGGAGATACCCCCGGAGAAGCAAGTGAAGTACGTCGCGTGCCGATTGAAGGGGGGCGCCAGTGCCTGGTGGATGCAAATGCAACATAACAGACATCACGAAGGGCGGGGAGCTGTTCAAAATTGGTACCGGATGAAGCAACTAATGCGGGGTCATTTTCTTCCAACTGATTATGAACAAATGTTGTATCTCCAGTACCAGCAATATGCACAGGGGGCGCGATCCGTCGGCGACTACACTGAAGAATTTTACAGGTTGAGTGCAAGGAACAACCTGAGGGAATCAGACAATCAATTAGTTGCTCGGTACACGGGAGGATTGAAGGAATCCTTGCAGGACAAATTGCAATTGAATTCATTATGGACCCTTTCGCAGGCCGTGAATTTCGCGCTCAAAGCTAAGTTGCAATTGTCCAAGCAATCAAAGAATTACTCTTCTCGGCGTCAATTCGCTGAAAATTCGAGTGAACCTCAAAATTATACGCCATCCAAACCTGGGACATCTGGACCGATGGCAAGCTCCACGGCAGTTCCCAACCCAGATAACAGGGCATATTCGAAGACGCGGCAACCCCCCAAAGACAACCCTTATGCTAAGCCTACAAATCTAAAATGTTTTCGTTGTTTTCAGCCTGGCCATAAATCAAATGAGTGTCCGACGAGACCTCAAATTCAGATAGTAGAAGGAGACAATGATGAGGCATTTGAACGAAGTCCTGAGACCACTGAAGATGATTTTGAAGAACTCACGCCCGACGATGGAGAGGCCGTTGTCTGCATATTGGAACGACTGTTGTTAGCCCCTCGACAACCCGTAACGTCGCAGCGGAATGCCATTTTTCGAACTCGTTGTACCATCGAGGAAGGGTATGTGAGCTATTGATCGATAACGGCTGCACTGAAAATGTGGTATCTCGGTCCCTAGTGCAGGCATTGCAACTGAAAACTACAAAGAACCCACAGCCGTATAAGATTAGCTGGGTTAAAAAAGGGGTCGAAATCTCTATTGTTGACATGTGTAGGGTCAATTTTTCTATCGGCAAGAACTACACCTGCGAAGTTCTATGTGATGTCATCGATATGGATGTGTGCCACATGATTTTGGGCCGTCCGTGGCAGTACGACAACGGGGCTGTGTATGACTGTCGCCAAAACACGTACTCATTTGAATGGAAGGGTCGGAAATTGAGATTGTTGCCGCATACACCAGTGTCTAATAACAACCCCGTTAAGGACAAAGCTGTTGTAAAACCCTTCAAAAAGCTGATTTTTTTAGTGCAGTTCGTCTGTACGAACTGGATTTAGTACTGGACGAACTGAAGAAATTTGTGAAGAAATCTGCCATTTTCGTCTGTACGAACCTGGAGCAGTCGGGACGATCCGTCTGTACGAAATCTGTCCAGAGAGCAAGTCGCCCGGGACGAATTTGGATTTCGTCTGTACGAAATTTGTCCAGAGAACCCATCGTACCAGGACGAAATTTGGATCGTCCAGGACGATCAGTGTTAATAAATATCTGATTTTAGATATTTTGGATTCATTTTGGAGAGAGAGAAAAGGCAAGAGAGAGAAAGAGAAGGAAGAGAAGAAGGAAGCTTGGTTTTGGAGGCCACGGAGCGCTTTTCGTCCGACGACGCTGTTAGAAGATTTGTTTGTCTCGCTGTAAGGACTCCGAACCCTATTTCTGTTTTCGAAGATTTTGTATTTTGATCGAGTTGTGCACTGTTTTGTGTTTTTGTAGTCGAACTTTTGACCTGATTTTGTATTGACACGACTTTCACCGCACAACTTTTAGTATGTTATAGATATGAATATTGTACACGATTTGACTATTTTCTACGATGATTTTATCGGTCGGAATCGATTCTATGCGATTTTAATTGAATAGAAAATTATCAGGACTTGATTTGATTTGGATTCTATAGATTGATAGTCTTGCATTGATGCCGTGGTTATTCTGTTGTAATTTGGAGAAATTCAGAATTTGTCTTTTTGCAGGATTTTTGTGTAAATTCGATAGACTACTGTTACTCTGCCCGATTTTTGTATGATTCCTGATTTGACTGAAATTGATAGATTGAATCGATATGCCTATGATTATTGATATGATTGCTCTAATATTGATTATTGATTGCTTATTGATACTGAAACACGTATAACCTGGTTGAACATTGGTTGGAGATGATACCTGTACAGGATGGTGGGCCGACGGGCTTTCCTTTAAATCATAGATCATGGATCATGGATATAACGATGGGAGTCATAAGGAGATTATATGCCGACGGGCGGCCGACGGGCAATAGAGTGACGACTCTTTTCATAGAACCAATGTATTGATATCTACAACAGCAATATGAATTCTACAACAGCAACATGACCATTGATTATACATTGTTCAGTATTATAGTATTGATTGCATGTTTAATGTACTGATTTACGGATTTTACGGATTTGATCGGGTTTACTGTATCGTACGATTTCACTGATTTCATCGATTGACTACTGAACATTGATACTACTGAGCATTGATATGGACATTGATAGGTATAGATACTGTATTGATAGCATGAACATGGACATCGTACTACTGCCTACTGTTTCTGTACCATATTGACTGTCGTATAGATTCATTGTTCCGTATTGCTTTTCTCGACTGATTTCATTGATTTGACCGTATTGATTTGATTGACGGATATTGATTGATTGAATTGAAATGATTGATTTGCCTGCCGCTGCATTGACTGGTTTTATTGACTATTGATTTTCGGATTGCATCGACTACTGATTTGATTTCCACTGCATAGACTCATTGACCATTGACTGATTCAGATTGATAGATTGACATGCATATTGATAGCATCGCCGTGCTTTGATTTCAGTTATAGGTTTTAGGTGACCTGCTGGGCTTTGTAAAGCTCATTATATGTGGTTAACAATTTCAGGTCCGAGCAAGGTAGCAGGAATGGAGTTCGATCAGAATGTCGACGAATCCTTTCACTATGGATGCCTGGGGTGTTACAATTGGTATCAGAGCAAGTGTAGTGAAAGGATTTGATTGATAGTTTGATAGAATGGATTGTTTCAAGTGTATCGTTTTGCATACATATTGAATGACATGTGATTGACTGGATTGTGTGATTTGTATGGATTCCGACGAGTTTTGATTTTGATTTTGATTCGATTTGATTTTGATTTGAGTTTTGATTGGACGGATTTGCTTTGTATCGATTTTGCATTCGATCCCTTAAGGGAAATGTCGAGGACGACATTTTTTTTAGGTGGGTAGATTGTAAAACCCTTCAAAAAGCTGATTTTTTTTAGTGCAGTTCGTCTGTACGAACTGGATTTAGTACTGGACGAACTGAAGAAATTTGTGAAGAAATCTGCCATTTTCGTCTGTACGAACCTGGAGCAGTCGGGACGATCCGTCTGTACGAAATCTGTCCAGAGAGCAAGTCGCCCGGGACGAATTTGGATTTCGTCTGTACGAAATTTGTCCAGAGAACCCATCGTACCAGGACGAAATTTGGATCGTCCAGGACGATCAGTGTTAATAAATATCTGATTTTAGATATTTTGGATTCATTTTGGAGAGAGAGAAAAGGCAAGAGAGAGAAAGAGAAGGAAGAGAAGAAGGAAGCTTGGTTTTGGAGGCCACGGAGCGCTTTTCGTCCGACGACGCTGTTAGAAGATTTGTTTGTCTCGCTGTAAGGACTCCGAACCCTATTTTTGTTTTCAAAGATTTTGTATTTTGATCGAGTTGTGCACTGTTTTGTGTTTTTGTAGTCGAACTTTTGACCTGATTTTGTATTGACACGACTTTCACCGCACAACTTTTAGTATGTTATAGATATGAATATTGTACACGATTTGACTATTTTCTACGATGATTTTATCGGTCGGAATCGATTCTACGCGATTTTAATTGAATAGAAAATTATCAGGACTTGATTTGATTTGGATTCTATAGATTGATAGTCTTGCATTGATGCCGTGGTTATTCTGTTGTAATTTGGAGAAATTCAGAATTTGTCTTTTTGCAGGATTTTTGTGTAAATTCGATAGACTACTGTTACTCTGTCCGATTTTTGTATGATTCCTGATTTGACTGAAATTGATAGATTGAATCGATATGCCTATGATTATTGATATGATTGCTCTAATATTGATTATTGATTGCTTATTGATACTGAAACACGTATAACCTGGTTGAACATTGGTTGGAGATGATACCTGTACAGGATGGTGGGCCGACGGGCTTTCCTTTAAATCATAGATCATGGATCATGGATATAACAATGGGAGTCATAAGGAGATTATATGCCGACGGGCGGCCGACGGGCAATAGAGTGACGACTCTTTTCATAGAACCAATGTATTGATATCTACAACAGCAATATGAATTCTACAACAGCAACATGACCATTGATTATACATTGTTCAGTATTATAGTATTGATTGCATGTTTAATGTATTGATTTACGGATTTTACGGATTTGATCGGGTTTACTGTATCGTACGATTTCACTGATTTCATCGATTGACTACTGAACATTGATACTACTGAGCATTGATATGGACATTGATAGGTATAGATACTGTATTGATAGCATGAACATGGACATCATACTACTGCCTATTGTTTCTGTACCGTATTGACTGTCGTATAGATTCATTGTTCCGTATTGCTTTTCTCGACTGATTTCATTGATTTGACCGTATTGATTTGATTGACGGATATTGATTGATTGAATTGAAATGATTGATTTGCCTGCCGCTGCATTGACTGGTTTTATTGACTATTGATTTTCGGATTGCATCGACTACTGATTTGATTTCCACTGCATAGACACATTGACCATTGACTGATTCAGATTGATAGATTGACATGCATATTGATAGCATCGCCGTGCTTTGATTTCAGTTATAGGTTTTAGGTGACCTGCTGGGCTTTGTAAAGCTCATTATATGTGGTTAACAATTTCAGGTCCGAGCAAGGTAGCAGGAATGGAGATTGATCAAGACTGTCGACGAATCCTTTCACTATGGATGCCTGGGGTGTTACAGCTGTCCTCAATATTGTATCAGGTGCTACACTCCTTACTGATGCTCACTCATATATGTATGCACTGGTGTCCGTCGACCGAAGCCCCAGCCAAGAGCAATGTGATCAGCCGCCGCAGATTACTAAGCTACTTCAAGAGTTTCACGACATCATGCCAGCCGAGCTACCACCAGATCTTCCACCTATGCGCATGATACAACATCAAATTGATTTGGTATCAGAGCCAACTTACCCAATCTGCCACATTATCGGATGAGTCCGAAGGAACACGAGTTGTTGCAAGAGATGGTTGATGATTTGCTCAGACAAAAATTGATCCAACCCAGTCTAAGTCCTTGTGCAGTCCCGGCCTTATTAGTTCCCAAAAAAGACAACAAATGGCGCATGTGCATTGATAGCAGGGCTATCAACAAAATCACTACAAAATTCAGATTCCCTGTTCCCCGTATTGAAGATATGTTGGATAAGCTCACAGGTTCGCAGGTCTTCTCCAAACTCGACCTCCGCAGTGGGTATCATCAAATCCGAATCCGGTCTGGGGATGAATGGAAGACAGCATTCAAGACCAAGCAAGGATTATTCGAGTGGCGTGTGATTCCCTTCAGATTATGTAACGCTCTCGCCACCTTCATGTGCCTAATGAACGAGGTACTCAAGGAACACCTTAACCGTTTTTGCATTGTTTATTTCGATGACATCTTAATCTACAGCCCTTCATTTGAGGATCATATCGGACACCTCACTAAGGTGTTACAGACATTACGGGAACACCAACTTTACTTGAATTTATCTAAATGCGAATTTTCTACAGCTCAAGTTTATTTCTTGGGTTTCATTGTTTCGGCTGAAGGAGTGGCCACCGATCCGCGCAAAATCTCAGCTATACGTGATTGGCCAATTCCCCGCACTATGTTTGACGTCCGAAGCTTTCATGGACTCGCTAATTTTTATCGGCGATTCATTAAGGGATTTAGCATCATCATGGCTCCCATCATAGATTGTTTAAAATGTAAACAGCTGAATTGGACCGAAGCCTGTCAGCGGAGCTGGGATACTATGAAGGAAGCTTTAAGCACTGCGCCCGTTCTAGCACTACCAAATTTTGATCTTCCGTTCCAAGTGGATACCGATGCGTCCACTGTCGGTATTGGTGCAATGTTGTCTCAGTCCGATCGGCCTGTGGAATTCTTTAGTGAGAAGCTTAGCAGTGCAAGGCAAAAATGGACAGTGTATGAGCAGGAGCTATACGCAGTTGTCCGCGCCTTAAAACATTGGGAGCATTATCTTTTGCACCAGGATTTCATTCTGAGCAATGATCATAAGGCCTTACAATTCCTTAACAGTCAGAAGAAAATTAATCGTATGCACGCGAGGTGGATCCTTTTCCTACAAAAATTTACTTTTGTGTTGAAGCATAAGTCGGGCAATCAAAACAGGGTCGCAGACGCCCTTAGTAGACGCACGGCCTTAGTAACTCAACTCCAGACCGAATTAACAGGTCTCGAATGTTTGAAAGAACTTTACTCTGAAGATCCAGATTTTGCACTTGTTTGGCAACAGTGACTGGCTTCACAACCTGTCACCGACTATTCTTTGCGTCATGGTTACCTTTTTAAAGGTAATGCCTTATGTATTCCCGACTCATCTTATAGGCATCTGCTCATCAAGGATGCTCACGCAGACGGTTTGGCAACACATTTAGGACGTGAAAAAACATTCCAGCAGCTCCGAGCACGCTTCTTTTGGCCTAAACTTCACCGCGACGTTTCCCGGTTCGTGGAACGTTGTGCTATCTGCCAGGAATTCAAAGGTAATAAACAAAATGCCGGCTTATATTCTCCATTACCTGTTCCTGATTCTATATGGGAAGATATTAGTATCGATTTTGTACTTGGTATGCCACGAACGCAATGCGGAGCTGACTCCATTATGGTCGTTGTTGACCGATTCTCGAAGATGGCTCATTTTGTGCCATGTCGTAAGTCTCTAGATGCTGTCAATGTGGCTCGGTTGTTCTTCAATGAGATTGTGCGGTTACATGGGCTACCGCGCAGTATAACTTCTGATAGGGACGTCAAATTTGTCAGCCATTTTTGGCGAGAGCTTTGGAAACGCCTTCATACTTCACTGAATTTAAGTTCTGCGTACCATCCCCAGTCGGATGGACAGACTGAAGTCGTCAACAGGACACTTGGTAATATGTTGCGTTGCCTTGTGCAGAACCAACCAAAACAGTGGGAAAACTCATTAAGTCAGGCAGAGTTTGCATACAACTCCATGCCGAATTGCTCGTCCGGACAGTGTCCCTTTTCTATCGTCTACACCAAAGCTCCCAATCACCTATTTGACATAGCCATTCTTCCCAAATGTGCTAATAAAACTGCTGCCGCTTTAACCGACCAGTGTCAATCAGTTTTAGATGAAGTTCGTATGAAACTTATTACTTCCATTACCAACTACAAGAAGGCTGCTGATCTTCACCGTCGTCAAGTCCCCTTTCAGCCCGGCGACCTTGTACTCATACGACTCCGGAAAGATCATTTTCCCACCGGTGCTAACGCGAAGCTAGCCCCTCGCAAATATGGACCATTTCCCATTCTTAAGTGCATTAACAACAATGCCTATGTCATTGATCAACCGGACTCTATGCAGACTTCCAAGACGTTCAATGTTTGTGATCTGTTTCCATACCACATGCCAGATGACATCGAGGGAGCAAATATTCAGGTGGAACCTGAATTTTCTACAGTGGAGGGCACCTGATGTGGTACCAGATAACAAATAAGGCATTTAGAGGCAGGGGAACATTCCAGCAACGGTTTGCCAGCGTGGCCACTACCGTGAGGAATCATTTTGCAGCCTCCACCTCCCCGCCTAGCTACACTATCATTAGTATTTGCTTTTTACCTTAGTTATTACAGAATTGCCATTTGCATTATACAACTAATATAGTCTATACTCCCTGTAAGGAAGGCAGTTTTTATCATCTATCAAAACCCATTTTCAGTGTTTTCACTGTTCCATTGCTGAGTTCTTGCAGCAAGTCTTCAGTTGCAGGTGTTCGTGAAGGAGATTCCGCCGGATTTCACACCACCAGTTGTAAAATTCACTATGTAGCAAAGGATACAAAGATCCTCCTTTCTTCACTGTTGAAGAAAATGGAGAGTACAAAGATCAAGCGTTCATATAGAAATAATCTATACCCAACAACAAGGTTTAATTTTTCCAACAGAGATTAAAGAAAGTAGATGCCCACAGGATGATAAATATGCCTATCAACAGGGTTTGATCTTGTCAATATTTTGAAAATAAGTGTTGATTTCTGATTCCGATCCTCTTGTGGCGAAGATAATTGTCAAACATAGTAAGAATAGTAAGACTACTTCGTCGCTACTGAATATCCTTAGTAAGTGCTAAATGTTAATATTTTAAGCTTAATTTGAAGATTTTCTACAACAGTTCGATACATTGCAAAATGTAATGGCCCTAAGTTGGCTCTAATTTATTGTAAAGGCTTTGAGAAAATAATGCTGGTATAATTCATGATAGTCTATTAAAAGCTTTCAGATGAATAGTTTACTACAGGAAAAAATCTAAGGAAATGTGAACTTTGTTGAGTCTATGAATCCTGCAGCATTTTAGATTTTGCATTTGAGGTTTCATTTGAGATAATTTTTTTATTGTTTTATGAATTAATTAGTATAATTTTATTTTTAATTTGAAAATTTTGTACTAAAAAATTGCTTCATAAAATAATAAAAAATTATCCCAAACAAAACATGAAATAAGCGGCAAACTCCTTTTTGTTAAGAGAACTCTAGTCGCTATTTTAAAACTGATTTTTATTCACTTGCAATGGCTTTATGTGACTAATTCTTTTATTAACGGGGTATTATGTTGTAAAGTTAAGGCTGATTTGTGACACAATTGTGGCTAAATAACTGCAACTTCATTAATTTTCTAAATAATTTACACTATTTTAAGACTGATTTGCAATAGTATTATTTTTGTTGCAGATTCTTTTCATTTTTGTGTGATTTTGATTGTTGAATTCAAATTTATCTTTAAATAATGTCCGATCATACTAATAGATGGGCTCTTTGAGTATGACCTAAAAATCTATGTGAGGGGAGAGAGAGAGAGAGAGAGAGAGAGAGAGAGAGAGAGAGAGAGAATAGTTTACCAAGTCAAATATTTGTAATATAAGTGCTAATGGGTGCGAATGATACAAAAAAGATACAAAATATTCGTCTTCACTCATTATCTATAGGAATTTGAGGGCTGCAAGAAATACTACATCTATAAGAAATTAAAAAAAAAATCTTAAGATAATGACTCTCAGTGCATACTTCCTAAGACACGTGTTATCCTTTTAACTAGTTTGGTAAATAATTGTCCCTCTTATTCATGCATTTCTTTCTCAGGGTGAGTACCGTAGTGTCCAATACTTAAGGGCGAGGTTTCTGGAGAATGCTAGCATGACAAGGCTATAGCTATTTGACATCTTGAGTTCATTGGTCACCTATGGTGGAGCTCTTGTGTGTTTAGGTTGCTAGCTAGGATGACTAGCTTCATGATTGACCAACTATGATGGATGTGTTGTAACTCTCTTAGATGAATGCTTTATGTAGTTGATATGATGATTAAGATTGACAGTACTTCACAGCGGATATTGACGAGTGGTCCCCGTGTTAAAAAACAAGTGGCAAATAGAGAAATGCACGAGGACCCTTGACTATTCTTGTGAAAGTCAACTCTCCTTCGAGTGTTCTATCAAGTTGGGGTCTTATAGTCCTTGAGCAAGCTCTTTTTTAGGCCTAGTCACTGGGTTCAAGTTGATTTGCTATGATTCGCTGACCACCTGTTAAATACATGAAAAAACATATGAGAATATACATATATTTGCAACTTTGCTACAAAATTTTGCCAAGAACTAAAATGTATTCGCAACGCTTGATTGCCAAAGAAAGAGACATCATTGTAGCTTTGCGGTAAATATATGACCCAATAGATAACATCACAAACTTTAACTTTTCAAAGACTAAAGCTGCATAAGGGTGTTAAAATGAGTTTTCAGGTTGAGTTCAGGTACAACTTGAAATTGGCTCGCCTTCAGTTTACCCGACATGAATCTGACTCGATAAGGCAAATAGGTCATAAATTAAATATCGAACTCGACTCACCCCTAACCCAAGTTGACCCGACCCGACCCGACCCGCTATTTCAAACAAGTGCAATGCGGGCATGGATGCGGACGTGAGCGTGAGAGAGATCGTAGTGGGCGCAAGTGTAGGATCACTGTGAATGAGGGGTGACCCGCGTTAGTTTTGAGTTTATTTCAGGTTTTTGGGTAGACTCAAACCCAACCCATATGCTAAATGGGTTGACAGGAACCAAGAATTTTTTGTGTCCGGCCCGGGTCAGATTTAGAATTGGATTAAATTCAGCTGTACTATATCATTTTGTTATAAAAATAGAACTGAAGAAAAAAATGCTAAATAGCAAGGAAAAGGTATAGACGTGGAGCCTCCATCGGACTTGCAGCATCATGCTAGTAGCTTATTGCGCCAATCAGCAACATATTTGAAAAAAAAAAAAAAAAATGGAAAAAGAATCTGTAGTCGCTCAAAGAAAATATCGTAAGCATCAATACTGGTTCAAAATAAAAATTATAACATCTCAAAACCATTGGAAATCTGCGATTGGCTGAATTCTATGGCAATTTTGTAATTAAAGTTTGGGCGAGGAAGAACTGAGACACGGAAGAACTGAAGAAGCCAGCAGGCGCTGACGAGTTCGATCACGCGAGCTAGCGAAGCATCGCATTCGAAAGTGAAGATGGGGGACTCCTCATAAGGAATAATGTATTCCTACTCAATCCAGTTAAGTCAAATGAGAGAAAATTGATAGGAGGCAGTGATAGAGAGAACGAAGAGGGAATTGAAAGAGAAAAGGAAGAAATCAGATGAGGAAGAAGAATATGGGCGTCTCCAATGGAAAATTTCATTTTTCACTCTAAAATGTGGTGAAACTGTAAAATGCGGTCATTCATCTGTAATAGAACTCCATTTTTCAGCATTTTGCTGACATCGGTCGCCTCTTCTTTCCCGCGAAGTTCGGTAGAGAGTTAAAAGTGACGGAGATGAATAGCGCAACACCAATATTGATGTCCCACTGTTGACCCGCAGCCAAATAGAGAGAAATTTTGCGATTCGACTAGAGCTGGCCAGGGACTCCATTCAAATATTTGGAGTTCGGTTGGAGATGCCCTAAGAGAAGTTTATTTCTTCTCTATTTCTAAAAAAAGGTCAGTAATTTATTTTTTAATTCTATTATTTTCTTAGGTGAAGGAAAAAAATTTAGGGGAAGAAATCGAATTAGTGGAAGACTTGATTTAGCAAGGAAGAAGTAAAATTGAGGTAAAAGATGCAAGTTATATAAGTGATTTTTTTTTTTTTTTTTATCAATTTCAAGAAATTTATATGCAATGTAATTAGAAATATAGTTTGTTAACTAAGAGGGACTTGATATTTATTATTTTTTGACGATATTTAAATTTTGGGGTTTTTACATACATGCTATTTTATACCTTATATTTTACATATCTAACACCTAAAACTTAAATATTACACAACAACAACTCAAACACAAACTTAACCTCATTTATGCCACTCCGTTCCAAATAGGGCTCACTCCGTCTCTGTCGTTATTTCTGCTTTAGATCTCCAGCGTGAGTGTTTCCGCGGGAGATGTATTTCGGTAGCCCTAAAAATCCAGCGTGAGTTTTTCCGCCGAAGATTTCTCTCCGGCAGCAGAGCAAGATCTCCTCGATGTAGGAGGAGCGGCTGAGTTTAGGTTCGATTTTTCTGTAAATTCGTATGTATACGTCTTTTGATAAAAATCAGGTATCGGCTAAGTTTTGATCTGCGATTTTGCTTTTGTTTTTCTACAGGAATAGCGGCTGAGTTTTGATCTGCGATTTTGCTTTCGTTATTCTACAGGAATAGCGACTGAGTTTTATCTATTATGTAACTTCTTTGATTAATAGAGTTCCATAAGTTTTTTCTATTCTTGTATAAGTTTTTTCTATCCATGTATATCCGATTGCTAGCGGCAATTTTTTTTTTTTTTTTGGTTACAGAATGTTTTATCATTTCTGAATGCAATTTGTTCAAGCATATCTGTTTCTCCACCGAAATGGTTTTTTCCACTTTTTTTTTTTTTGATACAGATTTTCAGGAGTGTTATTTTTCCTAAAAATTCTCTGTTTTGTTACAGAAAAGGTTGGTTTATTCCAAAACGTTTCAAATGAGTTCTACGAATTCGTCCGCTACGAGAGATAGACGCCAACGATCTGAAGTTTATTGTCACTGTCACCTGAATTGTGTATTGTACACTTGCCACCGTGGACCTAATAATGGAAGAAAATTTTATAGGTGCGTGACTAACCGAACTGATGACGACTGCAGATACTTCAGATGGATAGATGAAGTTGAAGATGCATCTTTTGGTATAGACGATGAGCGCAAAGTGTTTGAGGCGAAGGTTATTAATATGCTTGAATGGATGATGTTCTTGATGAAAGTCTTCATTGTAATTGTTGTTGTTGATGTAATCATCCGTTTGTGTTTGTAACGTGTTGTGTCGACTGCAGAAAATGTTGTTTTGTTATGTTCAGTTTTGTAACCTTTTATTGATGTGTTGGTCAAGGGTATTGTAAGTTGTTTTGTTGAATTATTGATCATCTTTATGCATTTTTCTCTCCTGTTTGTCATTGTCAAGCAGCTCTTTGTTCAGCTCAAAAAAACCTGCAGCTAGGAAATGTTAACTTCTTGCTAAAAGGAATTTCGGATTTCATGCTGGACAGAATTCTATATAGACATAATTCTGTATATCAGTTTTGTAACCTTTTTAAGCTGTTTTATTACAATTGTATCAGTTTTGTATATCAGAATTTGGTATAAATTCAGAACAGCTCAAAAAGATTGTAGACAAACTTTAATCTGGCATATATGAATTGAACGTGCAGTCAATAACGTGCAGATTTGAATTTGAAAATGGACAAACTTTAATCAGGCAATTCATAACAGTCAATAACGTGCAGATAATGGCTTAATGGGAGAAGACGAAAGTTAATTTAACGTGCATATATGAATTGAACGTGCAGATTTGTCAAGTCAGGCAATCAACCAACGTCATAGTTCTACAGCATTCAACTTAAATACATAAAATTTCTTTGAATCAAGAGAATGGCTAATTCATAACAGTCAATACTTTAAAGTTGTTGATATTGCTAGCCCAAAAAATCAGCGGTTACAGCTGCTATCTACTAGCTCAAAAAAATACAGCTGCTATCTACTAGCTCAAAAAAATACAGCTGCTATGTACTAGCTCAAAAAGTCAAAACAGGGACTTCTTAAAGAGCAGTGAATGCTATCAATCCTAAAATCCAGTCACATATGAGAACTCGAAATCTTCAAGTTGATGATCCTCTCCATTCCGTCTGCTTGGCAACTTTGTCCGGCTTCTTCGTCCAACTTCTGTACTCAAATTGTCCTTGTTATTATTATTTCGCAATGGATTTTTGCAAGTACTCCTATGATGCCCCCATAAACCACATCTGCCACACCTATGTGACCTCTTATCTTGCTCCAAGAAATTTAACAATCTTTTTTTCCTAGGTCTTCCTCTTGGTCTACAAGTACTAGGTACACCAACATGTTCCGTATTCTCTGCTACTTGCCAAAGATCCTTTCCGGGTAATGTGGAAATTGCCCCTTCATATGCTAGTTTGTACCTACACCATAGGCAATATGATAAATCAGCGGTTATTATATGCAAATAATTATTCATATGATACATTTTACCTGTGAACGTGGTAATAATCATCAACGTACGTATGCCAAAGCGGGTGTTCTTTCATTCCAATGAAAGCAACAGCGTGAATGCAAGGTAAACCAATTAACTGCCACACTATGCAACTGCAGATTCTTTGTTCAATATCGACAATATGTCTCGAATGAAGTCCCTCCACCTCAGCCTTGAAAAGGCTAGATTGCCGAACAACAAAATGATCTTTCCGCGTTGTGATGTTTCTAATATATTCCTCCACATTTGGGACTAACTCATGTTGCCAACTCAAGCTACTCATCCTTCGATGAGCTCTTTGTACCATAAGCTTTCCCCGGATCAAATCGATGAGGTCAACAACAGGTTTAGTTCGAGCATCATTAACCCATGAGTTAAATGACTCGGCAAAATTGTTCGTATTTGCAGAATGATATATCCCAATCATAAACTGACTCCTTGACCACTTATACGGTAAAGAAATAAGATACGAGTAAACTGCTTGGCTCAAATGACATAGTTCTAGTAGCTTCTCATTGAACTCTGTATTTGTGTAAGCATTAGCGGCCTCCCAGACAAGTCCATGCACTTTTTGTCCATCTTTACAGTGGAAATTTTTTTTAATGTTCTTCCACAAATGGCGAATACAAATTCTATGTTCAGCTTCAGGAAATACATCTTTTATAGCCTCTCCCAAACCCTTCTCCATATCTGAAATAAAACACAGAGGATATAAAGAAAGACCAATTGTTTCTCCCAAATTTTGGAGAAACCATGACCATGTCCCTTTCGACTCAGTCTCCATCACAGCGAATGCTAAAGTGAATAAGCCATTATTTCCGTCTAAGGCGTTAGCAGATAGCAGAACACCTAAGTACTTCGACTTAAGATGGCATGCATCCAAACTGATAAGTGGTCTACACCCAGCTAGAAAACCATCAGCACATACCTTGAAACTAACATAAAACCTCTGGAGTGAATGATCTTCACTATTAAATGCATATGTTATATGTGATCCTGGATTTCTATGAAGGAGTTCTGTTGCCAATGTTGGAACCCATTTGTAGTTGTCATCAACTGAACCAAATAAAGCATCACGGGCTTCCTCTCTAGCCCTCCAAAGCTTCATATAAGGTAACGATAATCCATACTCTTTTTCTAGACTACTATTTATTTCTTTTGGTGGGATATCTGGGTACCTCTTTACCATTTCCTGTATCTCGTTGGCAACCCAAGCAGATGTTGCCAGCTTATTCCCAGCTCGATTTATACCAGGATATGTGTGTACTCCATCTAGTCTCCTAACTTGAAAAGATTGAGTGTCTTCACATAAAGAAGCTCGAATTCTCCATTCACACAAGTCGCAATCACACGTTTCTTATCACTGGCTTTTATCCGAACCCCAAAGTTCTCCTTTATGGCAACTGATCGGAGAGCATTCTTGAAACTTTTTGCATCGTTGAAGAAGGTGCCAATACCTATATCTATAGCACTTGTATTATGAACACTTGAAATACAACCATTATGAATCACAGAACATTCTGCCATATATTCAGCACCAACAACCCCCATGAGGTTTGTGTTTGATTGCTCTCTATCTACCTCTTCTACTGAGATAACTAACTCAGCACGAAAATTTTCACTTGAAACTTTAACCATCTCTGTCACGTCTACGTCAGTATTTATAATTTTGTATTCCTTCGGCGATGTTTTGTGAATGTGATAATGCATACTATATTTATACCCTTTGAGCCATGGACATATTTTAAGAATCTCTGTTTTGAGCATAAAAAGATTCATACTTCCTTTCTCAATTTTGACAGTCCTTTGTTTGCCACCATTATATTTCTTTCTAAAGTTGTCATTTCTATCAACCCAAAATCCTCCATATTTAATTGTAACAAAAAAATGCCCTTCCATTCTCTCCACATAAATCAATCACAATCCATTCTACACAAAGTATGCCACTACATTAGCAATTTCGTCTTCAAATGTAACCTGAAAATAATAAGAAAAAGTAAAAAGAGGGAGATTAATACTGACGAACTTGACCAAATACCAGCTTCCACTGGACAACCTTGCCAAATAGGCTCTGAAACAAGACAAAAGGAATAATCCCGTGCATTTTTTAATTCTTATCATATTTTTACCAAGGAAGAATCCGTACGCATCTCCATAATCTTAGCAATTTATTTTTTGGAACAAAATACACTATGAGGAGCTGTCTAGACCATTACCAAGAAAGGAAGGCCACGGATTTTAACCATACCTAACAGCTTCTGTGCGACAAAGCAAAGAAGGCAAAATCAGTCAAAAACACGGTCGCGAAGCAAGCTTTTCTCCAGCCTCGGGATTCCGCTGCTTTCCACGCGGCGGACATTTCAGGGCCAAGCGCGGAATTACGGAGATGAGGAAACGGATGATCTATTTTGGAACGGAGTGGCATAATATGAGGGTTTAAGTTTGTGTATGAGGTTGTTGTTGTGTAATATTTAAGTTTTAGGTGTAAGATATGTAAAATATAAGGTTATAAATGGCAGTAATTGTAAAAACCCCTTAAATTTTTTTAGATTTTGATTTAATTAAAAATAAAGATACCAATTTAATATTATTGTTTGAACAATAAAAGAATTAAATAATTAAGGGAGACAAATCTATACTATTATAAAAGTGACTTGGGAAATTCAACTTTTTGAGGGAAAGGACTCAATTGGTATGTGGTTTTTAAATAATACTATTTCCTTCTAGTTCATGATGGATTTGCCTTAACTAAAAGTTGTTGACCTCATTTTTCTCAAGCTGTTAGGTATATTTTCATTCCTCCGATCAAGTGGATATAAGCCCAACCGGACTCGATCAACTCGATTGAATCCTGTCGAGCCTAATTTGAATCAGATCGAATTGAATCGAGTCAAATTAGACCCATTTAGGTTCAATCAAGTTTGATCGATTCATACCAGCCTTGTCAAACCTAATTTGAATCAAATCAACATCGATTTGGGTTCAATCATGGCTTAAAATTGTGCAATAAGAGGCACGCCTCAGCTCAATTTTGTTCTTTTAAGCCTCAAAGCCTATGCAATGAGAGTTATGATTGAGGTGTACGACTCAAGTTCACTGGGGTGTGCCTTGCCTCATATTTTAGAGGCATCCAACTCTTAAAAAAAATTAACCTAATAAATATCTATACGTTTCGTCCGACCCCCCCCCCGCCCCTGGCCGCACCGTGTCTTCGATCATTTCCAAACCGAATTATTACTTTATTTCTCTTTTGTTAGCAAACACAATTGGTGCAAAAATCATTCTCAATTGCTCAAATATGTCATTATATTATATGATGGGGCTCAAAGTCTACTACTTCGATGAATAAATAAATTTTTCATCATATAATTTACTTATTTGCAATATTACTATCAATGTTATCATATAAGATTTTATTATTTTTTTTAAGAGTTTTTTACTCCTTAATCACTTGTTTATTTATAATGCAAATCAAAGAATTTATTCATGGTTTCTAATATTCATTTCTCCTTTGTTATATGAAGGTTCTAATATGGAAATGAATGGAAGTTGGATGTATTGTTCAAGGAGTAATATGGTTTTAAAGGAGTTAACAACTTTCTAAATTTTGCATTCAATTATGGAAGTTCAAGTGGAATGATATTATGCCCATGTAGAGATTGTGGAAATGGCATTTGTAGGACAAGAGATGATGTAGAAGCTCATTTTCTTTGGAGAGGATTCAAACCTGGATATTACAATTGGACTGCTCATGGAGAAACTTCATTTAGAAATGACATTGGATCATATTCCCTCAATGTTGATGATGTTAATGATGACATGGAAGGGCTATTAAATGATGCATTTGGGTTTGAAAGTAATACTGCAGATGAACATGAAGAAATTAATAAACCAAATGCGAATGTTGCAAAATTTTATAAGTTGATAAGTGACTCACAACAAGAATTATTTCCCGGATGTAAAAAGTTCTCAAAACTTGATTTTCTTATTAGGCTACTTCAACTTAAATGCCTTGGCAATTGGACTCAGAAATCATTTATTATGTTATTTGACTTGTTAAGGGAAGCAATTGAAGATATTTGTCTACCAAAGTCTTATTACGAGACAAATAAGATAATTCAGGATTTGGGCTTAAGTTATAAAAAATATGATACATGTCGTAATGATTGCATTTTATATTGGGGTCCTCATGAATTTAAGAATAAATGTGATATTTGTAATGAGTCAAGATGGGTTGCAGAAGATAACACTTGAAAAGATATATCAAGCAAAAAAAATAAAAAGGTTGCAGGAAAAGTCATGTGGCACTTTCCATTAACAAAAAGATTGCAGAGATTATTCATGTTATCTAAGACTGCATCATATATGATATGGCATAAAGAAGATCGCATAAAATATGGTTGCATGAGGCATCCAGCTGACACGCTTGGTAGCACTTAGACTACCAAGATACAAGTTTTGCTGCAAATCTTAGAAATTTACGATTGGGTTTAGCATCAGATGGATTTAATCGATTTGGGACAATGACTTCAACTCATAGTACTTGGCCTGTTGTATTGATGACATATAATTTGCCACCTAACTTGGTTATGAAACCACAATATATTGGGAAGAAGACTTGATTAGACCGTATAGTACTTTAACAACAATTGGACAGTGAATTGGAACTTATGTTGCATGGCCTCAAGCTTTAGCAAGTATACTTTTTATTTTAAAATTTTAATTAAATAATTAAATTACTTATATTTTTTTAATTAATTTAATTCAGGTTGTTCATGAAGAAGATTGATATTCAATAAGAGTTATTTCAGAAGAGTCTAATTGGATTTGAACAGTCTTACACATACTATAATTTTTTTTTATATGTTGATAGAGTTTGGTTATATGGTTACTCTTTTTTTATTACCATTCTTCTTTTGAGTATTCTTATATAGTATTACAACATGAAACAAGAACCTTTATTACAAGATGTTGGCAAAAATTTAATTCAGGTTGTTTGTAATGGTTATTTTTTATGTTATTGGCTTTCTACTGTATGAAGATTGGGATTTATGCTTATATTCTTTGATGTTTTCTCATTTGCTTGTTTGATATTTGTTGGAATGATGTTTATGCTATTTCTCAACCGAGAGGTCTAATTCCTAAACACAAATGTGATTGGAGATGTTAAAATGAGCTCTTGTTTGGAAATACTATGTCTTGCCATGCAGAGTAAAATATGCTAAATAGAAGGAAGAATGACTACAGTTGGATACACATGTTGGTAGTAGTATAATTATTATAGCCACAATAAGCACTGATGATGGAGAACCAATCATATATTCTCTTGTCTTGATGCAAGTTGTGCCATCTGTTAAAATTTTTGACGATTTTGGAGCTAGTGAAGGGAGCGATGATGAAACCCAAATACATATAACAGGAAAAAAATTATTCAGTGGAAACTAACTTTACATCAAATTGGTAGGTATTCTTTATTCAGCTCCAATTTCTATTTTTGAATTTGGTTATTTCTTTCATTAGCAATGTATGACTTACTTCCATCTTTTTTTTTTACCATTGACATGTCCTTTTTAAATCAGAAAGTGTTTGTTATCCTTTTTTGAATGTGTAAGCTACATCTTGTATATTTATTTCTTCCTTAGACATGATTAAGTTATCAATTCTTAAAATGAAATTCAATTCATATGCATATTGCATCTGAAAAGAATGTAAATTATATGGCCTTTATGTAGCTTATAGCTTGTTGGCCTTATCACACATATCAATATATCATCAACTAAGTTTCTATCTTTTATAAATTTTATTTGAGACAGTCACGAAGTAAGACTAGTTTTATAGTGCCTGACAGTATCTAAGAAATTTGACTACTGGTGTTACCACGCTCATCTAGCTTACTTTAATATTATTTATTCATCATTTTTATTCATTTAACATGCAACTGAACCTCAATTTCTTATCTGTTGTGCTGGGTTTTAGATATATATTAGTTTGTTCTTATTCACAAACTTTTTCTATTCAATATTTTTTTTTTGTCTACCTTTTTTGTTTAGAAAGTTAACTTTTAATTTTGAGTATTTTAGTAGGTGTTGGTCTGACCACCTTTGTCTTTAAATCCTAATTTTGTAGCTACTTGTGTCCTATGGTTCTTGCACTTATGCTTTTTGTTTGGTTTACATTCTATAATACCTCTCCATTTATTTACAGCTGTTGAACGTGGAAGGTGTGCGATGTGTAATGGTGATTGTTTATCAGAAACCAAGAACGGGCAAAAAATTTATGCATGCTCAGTTCTGTCATTTCTGTACTTTCCAATGTTAACATTTTTTTTTTGTTCTCAAACCATATTGCTCACATTGTCTTTTTGAAGCATGAAGGAATATGATTTGAGTGGCTGCCGCTGCCCTTTTGGCTTCCATGGTGATGGCTATAAATGTGAAGGTGAATTTCTTAATTCTGATTGACATTGAAAAATCTTTTGCGTATGATATGCTTAGAACTAATATGTTTCCCCTTTTGTTCACTGGAAGAGTTAAAATAGAAAAATGATCTTATAGTACAGTAATAATATAATTTGTTGTTTTCGAGCCATATAATGATGAATGCAAGGAAAAACTTGCATGCTAGTGTGATGAATGCTCCTGCAAAAATACATGGGGTGGATTTGATTGCAAGTGCAAAGGAAATCTTCTTTATATAAAGGAAGAGTACACTTGTATAGGTAATGGTTTTAACTTAACAGTGAGAAGATAACATTGATAATTTTTCGAAGGGCCAAGCTTCATAATTTTCCCTTCATTATTTAAGCTACACGCTTTCAGTTAGTGTTGAAAATCTCAATTTTGTTATTTTAAAGATCTTACAATGATGCATACGACTGTTAGGCCTCTGATTTCTTGTTTGGTTTATCAATGACATGAAAGAACTACAAAGTCAACTAGACAAAATAAAACTGCTTTGTATTCAATTGGCCATATCAAATTCATGGAGATCCAAAAGTTGCTCATAACTTTCAGGTACATATGTGAAGTTTTCATTATTTTATAGCTTACATTGTGTTTTTGAATATGAATGAACTGTAGGTCAAGTAAAAATCTTTTAAGCTACCCATGATGCTTTCCCTATGATCTTTCTAAAACCTATCACTACACATGCACTTATGCATGCATCCACACAGTCGAGAATAAATCATCATTATTACTATTTAAGAGTTTTTTTTTTAATAAACTGTAGGCATTATTGTTATTTTCCATGGAGAGGAAAATTGTAGTAATTGTTTTGCAGAAAAAAAAAATCTTGTAAATATTTCTATGAAACGGACAACAAATGAAGGCTATCAATTTGCAACAATGGAAAGTGGACGGACAGTAAATTGAGGCTGTTAGATTGCAGCAATTTAATGATGAAGGTTGCAATCATGGGAAAACAGATAGGCCGTCGGTTAGCCCAAGGGAAAATAATACAAATAACTATAGAATAATTATAATAGGAAAAATATGATGATGAAATTATATGAGTTGTCCAAAATCCATCATAACGATGGACAGCCCTTATTTTTTCCTTGAACTGATTAGCTCCACTGATTGCTTACAAGGAAGCAGGGTCCTCATGAATCTATGAGGTGTTAGCTGAGAGGGAAGAAGTTGTGGGTAGCATGGGAGAAGGTGGACCACTGGTTTAAGAAAAGATGGCAGGGCATATATCCAGGTTGGCGTGAATCTAGGGGATGATGCAACATCATATTCGTGTAGATTAATATCTCATCCTTTTATAAGTTTCTAAAGCTAACTATGTGACTCTTAACTTCTTTTGGAAGAATATAATAGATCTCCTCACACATTTTTCAACCTTCATTTAGTTTTATGAATGTTGGAGATTTAAAACATCTATTAGTCATTAATATTATAAAAATAACAAAAAAATTTCTTTCAGTTTAAATCTAAAAAATTACTTGTTTGGAAGTAAAATGACTCATGATTAACTTCTTTTGCAATTGACAATGTTATGAGAAAATCCTTACTATTTTGACACATGCTATTTCTAGTTCAATATATTTTCCTTAATACGCATGTATGCTTTTGAATCATTCTGATATTTGTGTTAGCAATGAAAAAAAAAAAAGAATATGACTATTAAATTATGTGATACAATAAGAAATATTTGAGATCCATTTAAATTATGTGATAAAATAAAAAATTTAGGTGTTAAAATTTTTAATTTATTGACAGTATCTTGTGATTTGTAATGAAGTATGTAAAAATAAGACACTGAAAGTTTAGATGGAAATTTTTATGGCCATGCATTGTTCAGGTTAATCAAACGTAGTTTTTGGTGTCACTCATAGCTTGGTGGTTGTAATTTTTTAGTTATTTCACTTTTTAAACTTCTAATGTGTTCTAATTTCATTTTTTTTTTTTTGAATTTCTGCAGAAAACGTGTTCTCATCATTGGTAGGCTTACAATTTTCATGACAGCTAATTCCCAAGTCTTTGGAGGCTGAGAGTAGTAAGCATCGTCTTATTCATGTTCCACTGAAGGGAACACTCGGTGACCGTGTTAGTGGTTTTTATGAGGATATGGACGTCCAACTTCAGTTGGAAGATATAAAGGTTTATTTTGTATTGTGATAGCTACATACCGCATACTAAAATTGGATAAATTTATCACTATGTATAAAGATTTTCTTGCTATATCTGTGCATGGCAGGGGCTAGGTTGTGATTTATTTGTTGTCAAATGAATTGGAATTGGCAATGAGATTGTTAAAGCCAAGTTACCTGAGCCACAACTAGAACATGTGGGGACGAGATTACTTTAACTGTTGCAGAAGCAATGTCCATAGATCCTCCCTCACCAGTCTTTGTGACTATTGGTACATTGATATACTATAGTCTCAGGGTGATTCATGGAAATACTCATCAAGGTTTTAAAGGCGAATTCTATTAGAGTCAATTTACTTATATTTTATTATTTTCTTTACTTATGTTTTATTATTTGCTTTTGTATGTTTATGAGCTTTTATTTGAATGAAATTGATAGAACCTTGGCTTTGAATATTCTTAAATTAAGCTATCTTTCCCTCTTAGTAGACTTTTGATGAGGTAGAAATTTTGATGGTCTACTTGAAAATGTCTGCCATATTGGATTTCCTAGTGCAGGAAAGCATTAGAGAAACTTACTTGGAAATTATTATGTTAATATGGATTTGCGTCATTATTTTTTTCAGGTGATGATGGAATTATTATTTTTCTAGTAGCTTTGATGCTGAATTTCACATTTTGTATGGTTGAACAGGGAATACTTGCTTTTATGAGTATCTATTTTATTGTATCCCTTTGTGTGAGAAGGCCATTCTTGTGCACCAAAAAAAAATCTTTCTATTCTTATATTCAAAATGTCTTAGAAGATTGATCGTGCCTTTTATTGGCATCAAAAGATTTTGAGGATCTTTTACCTATATAGCACGAGCATATGGCTTCTCCTGAAAAGCAAGATGACAAAAGGAAAATCAGTAATGGGGCTAAGAAATACTCAAAAGCTCGGAAGCAATACAGAAAATTTGGATTAAGGAAGAGTTCTTCTATCAAAATTGAATGCAACAAAATGTAAAGCTACTATGAATCCAAGAAGCAATACAAAAAATTTGGTGACAAGAAAAAAGAAAGTAGGGAAGAAAAAGATAAATAAATCTGGTAAGGACATGCTATATAGAGTAAAGAAACACGTTAGATACATGTTGAATCGAATGAATTATGAGCAGAGTTTGATTGATGCTTACTCTGGTGAAAGGTTGGAAGGGTCAAAAGTTTGTATCATATATTTTTGTATTTATAACTTTCATTGGTTATGTATTTTTTTTCTTTAATCTGTGATTTATATTTATTCATTTTATTATGTTTAATATTTGTTATGCTGTTATATTTCTTTCTTTGTCTTATCAGAATTAGTTCCTTAGACAAAAAATATATTCATGTTTTTCATTTGTTGATCATCATTGAGATTAGGGTATTGTGGAGCTAGGCCAACATATTTGTTAGCTGATTTTAGATGACATTGTTCTTCTGCAGTATTCTCTATGATATGCCAATATTTATATTTCCTAAAATTGCTACTGTTGGTGGCTTTGATGATAATTTATTTTGGATCACAGTATTGGCATATCATAAATATGACACATAATAATGTCATACTCATTTTTTAGGAGTACTTCTGATATAACTAGTGTGTTGACCTTCAGTATGAGAACTAACAGCATTTTTCTTATGTTTTAGGGGATACGTTGATTGACATGAAAACTAAATTAAATGCTTATAGTAATCAGCTTGCTGATTGGAATCAGAACCAGGTTAATCCTTGCACTCGGAATTCTGTTATTTGTGATGGTAACAACAAAGTCATTCAAGTGTAAGTCAGCACAGTACTTAGAAACTACAGTTTTTATCAATGTTTTTTAATATGATATTGCATGAATTCAAAAGGACCTTTAATTAAAAAAAAAAACTCAGTTGAACTTTCTTGATATGATAAAATTGTATGAGAATATTTGATTTTTTTTTTCAGAAGGTCTCTTAACTTACTGTATTTCCTATGCTTCTTTTTATTGCAGAACTTTTCCTAACATGGGTTTTAATGGAATCTTGTCACTAAGTATTGGGCAGTTGGTTTATCTCACTACTCTGTAAGTTCACATAATTTCATAAATGTTTATTTTTTTATGTATTTCATGCTTAGAGTCATTTATTTTATCCCATATCTACATGTTGAAATCCAGCCGTTCCTAGTACAAAGGATCCGACGGACGCAAAGATCAATTCGTGGGATACTCTCATGGATCACGCCATAATGAGGGAACGAATTTAGGAAAGATTTTATTTTCTTATTTGTGTATTAAATTTGCAATTTATTATTTTCTCATTAGGATATCTTGTATAGATCTATAAATAGGGAAGATTGTAATGAATAAGAACAAGCTTTTCCCTCTCAAATTCTCCGATTTAACATGGTATCAGAGCCAACAGCCTTAATTGTCGTCAAAGAACGATCCTACATCCTCGGAGGAGGAAGAGAAAAGAATAAGCTCAGAGCTTCCGAGACGCTGCCGACCCGTGTACGCTGGGACGAAACGGAGCTGGAGCCGAAGAACCAATCGGAACTTCCGATTCGAGAGGAAGGCCAAAATCGTCGAAGGTAGAAAGTCGAACAGCCACGAACGTGACTCTCGTGGAAAGCCGAGCGGCCCTCCTTGCGCCGAGGCTAAGCCACCCTTCTCCGGTCTTCCTGTCTCGATCGGATTTTTTTTTTTTATTTTTTTTTTATTTTTATTGTTGCGCCGGTAATTAACGGCGGAATATCCGCCAGACTGGCGACAGTAGTTTCCGATGGATCATATTCGTCGGTAAGTACGCTCGATACATTTCGTTGTATCGTTTTTTCCGGCGGATTACCGGCGCATAATCCGCCGGAAACCTGTAGCATTGACAAAAAAAAATTGCCTTTCCAGCCAACAATCCCATTTCCACACCTGCAAACCTATCAATTATAACACATACAAGTTCCACAACAGGTTCACAACAGTTCCACAACTTCACAATAATTTATAACAGTTTCACAACAGTTTAGTACTAAAAATCAACTGATAACATCATATTAAAAGTAATTGTCCAATAACACATGTTCACATAAAAATACAAGTTCATTTCAACTAAATTACACTACTCTGACTCCGTGGACTCCTCCTCAGGTGGAGCTACGTCTTTTCCACTCAGTTGCTCCCTCATCTTGCGCATTTCATCCAGCAACTGATTGTGTTGCTCTGTACTTGTTTGCACCTTGCTTGCAACTGAGCTTGAACCTGTGCTTGCAGCTGAGCTTGCCAATCAACTTGTGATTTCCTTACTTGTTCTAGCTCAGCTTGAAGGGCAATTATTTGTTGAGCTTGTAAGGACTCATACGAACTGGATGCGAAGCTGGATGCAATAGAGGAGGTCATCCCCTCGTATGCCTGAGCTTGCGCACCTAAGCCATATACTCTACCATGCTGCATTCCTCCGACGGCCTGCGACCACATGCGATACTCAGAATACTCCACAGAGCCGCCAGAAGAGCCCTCACCTGATGCGGCATGAGTCTCTCGAATCCGTGTATATTCCTCCTGTGAAAATCGAATATAAGTATATATATAATTAAACTAAAACTTATAAAATATCAAATATTTATAAAAATATACTTACATGGGCCTTCCTTGCTCTCTCATCAATCCATTGTTGATCCTCCTGTCGCTTATGAGTGCGACTATGCAATTCTACAGGAGTTGGTTCTCTACCAAGTGACGCTTTCTGTTACAATTAAGAGAGTTTTATTAATACTAATTATTAAAGAACAATTTAAAAAAAATAATTAAAATTCATTACCAAACGACGTCTGTGCTCAGTATGTGGAACGGAGCCTCCTGTATGAAGTGCACTACCTAAGCCCCCAACATCAGAAGTTCTGTTCTGTCGATTTTGATCCCTCCTCCTAGTGTACTCTTCGCTGTCCCAAGCTGCATTCAACTCAGCCCATATCTCCTCTCCAATCCACAATGGTCGCTTCCCAACTTTTTCTAACATCTGTGAACATGTCGCGCATCCGAGTAGAGCCACGCTTCTCAAAATTCTTTCTAATCCTGTCATTGTGTTGGGGTAGCCAACAAAACTCTTTCTGCAATAAAAAACAATCAATTTATCTTAAGTAAGAAAGAATAAATCATTTAACATAAAAACTAAAACACACAGAAATACCTCAAACTCTCTAAACCACATCTCCCGGACTTCTTTTGGGACTTTCTTCCAAGAAACATAAGGAGCGTCAAACCTGCTCCGTATGACGTCCCGTATTTTTTTATGTGTTGGTTGTTTTGATGGATAGAACCTACAAAAATAAAGTTATGTAAAACAAATATAAAAATATAAAAAAAAACAATTAGTTAGTTTGAATAAAAGTTACTATACGTACGTGTCACCCTCATGTGCTATCAACATTCTACCATCTGTCTGCTGCTCTACTGCAGCTGCTGTCGAAGGTCCAGCTGCTGTCGAAGGTCCAGTTGTAGCAGGCTGATGGGGTGGTGGGGGATAGTATGGTGGAGCATATGGTGGAAATGGATAAGTAGGAGGGGCACCAGCATAAGGTGGGGGTGTGAAGTATGGGTAGAAAGGAGTAGCCTGCTCGAGATCTACTAAAGGAAATCGGGGGTCCGGTGAGTAAAACTGCGGGCTACTGGCTCCAGGAGTGGGTAAAGGCTGTGTAACAGGTTAAGGCTGTGTAGCAGGCTAAGGCTGTGTAGCAGGCTGAGACTGTGTAGTAGGCTGAGCCGAGGTGGTCTCCTCAGTATGTAGTGACCTATGTGGTCCAATTGTAGTCTTCTTAGTGCGTCTGTTAAAAATATTTTTTATCAACCCTCTACTAGGCTGCTCCTCACCTGAAGCCATCTACACATAAATAAAAAAGAAATATTAGAAATATGAGTTATAACAAAAATGGAAATTAACGCAGTGCAGTAGCTTAAAAAAATGGACTGTATGTTTAGATCTACCTCCTCTAACTGCAACTCGCTCTCATTAAATCTGATTTGGTCATCTACATTGATTGGGAGATCTTTTAAATTAGACATAAACTCTTCTTGGTGTGCTGATGGTATCGTAGTGGTTTTCTCAATTACTCCCCTTGGTTTAGTCTTCATAACTACCAGCAATTCCTGTTTTCCTCGTATTCCGCTTGGATAGTTAGCATAATAGACTTGAGTTGCCTGACTAGCAATGATGAAAGGATCAAACTTTGCATATCTCCTAGCCCGCTTTACTTCTGTTATACCGTAAATTGGATGAACTTTCGTGCCTCTATTTGGTACTGGATCAAACCATTCTCAATTGAAGAGATACACAATATTCCTCTGACCGGGATATTCAACCTCTAATATTTCTTGTAATACCCCGTAGTATTCAGAATCATCGCCTGTATGGGTGTTCCCTCTTACACATACGCCTGAATTTTCTGTCTTCCTACCTTCACACAAATTTTTTGTTTGAAATTTATAACCATTTACCTCAAATATTTGATAGCATTTTACTAATCTATTTGGTCCCCAAGCTAACTCAGATAACCTTGAAAACTGGGAACTGTCTTCAGCGTGTACCTTTAAATGTACAAGATGTCATTGTTACTAATATTAATTGCAGAAATAATTAACTCATTAAGTAAGAATAATTATTCAAAATATACCGTATTTTTGAACCAAGCAGTGAATTCTTTTTCCACTATCTTCTGGACTTCTCCTTCTTCTGATATACTAAGACCATCAATGAACCTCCTACAAATTCATATCTTGAGTTTAGAAGAAAGTATAAAAGAGAACTAAAAATATAAAAGAATGAAATCATACTTACTCGAGATACGGCTCAACTTCATCACAATTAAGCAAGATGTACAATGTGATAACTGTCATCTCTTTATCAGTCAAATAGCGCACGGTGCTAGCGCCTAAAGGTTCCCCAATTCCACTAAATACAGATATATTAGAGGATTTACCAACATTCTGAGATGTTGAACTTTCACCTGATTGAGATATTGTTTCAAAATAATACGAGCAAAACTGAGTAGTCTCGTATGTTAAATATGCTTCACATATAGAGCCTTCGGGTCGTGCTTTGTTCTTAGCGGTCTTCTTAAGTTTATTTAAATATCTCTCAAAAGGATACATCCACCTATATTGAACAGGTCCACCAACCATAGCCTCATATGGTAAATGAATAGGTAGATGCTCCATAGAGTCAAAAAAGCCTGCAGGAAATATTTTCTCAAGTTGACACAAAATGAATGGAATTTGCTGCTCCATATGAATCAAATTCTCCACATTTAATTTAGAAGAGCATAAATCTTTGAAGAAGACACTTAACTCGACCAAGGGCTTCAAAATCTGATCTGGCATATAACTGGAAGAAGTGGATAGTAGACATTGCATGAAGATGTGACAATCATAACTTTTCAATCCAAATAATCTCCCTGATCTTATGTCAACACACCGGCTTAGATTGGAAGAATATCCATCAGGTACTCGTAGAGTCTTCACCCATTCACAAACTGCTCGTTTTTGCTCTAAAGTTAATGTGAATGGAGCTTTTGGTTTGAGGAATTTTCCCGCTCCACCATCCTTTAATTCCAAAGTTTTCCTTCTACAAATCTCCTTTAAGTCCATCCTTGCTTTTATATTATCTTTTGATTTCTCTTTGATGTCCATAACTGTATAAAAAATATTATCAAAAACATTTTTCTCTATATGCATAACATCCAAGTTATGTCTAATCAAGTTTGTTCTCCAATATGGCAACGACCAAAAAATACTTTTCTTGGTCCAATTATGGTAGACACCATATTCCGGAAATCTGAACTCAGCTAATCTTAGAGATTCCATTATGGTGGGCAAGAACTCTACTCTTTCAAAATTTTCTTCACTACTGAATCTTGGTGGAGGAGGAATCATCACCATTTTATTTTTAGTAAAAGCTTTTTTATTTTGCCTGAAAGGATGACTTTGAGGCAAAAACATTCGATGACAATCGAACCAACTGTTCTTCCTACCATACTTTAAAGTGAATGATTTTATATTTTCCAAACAATATGGACAAGCTAACTTGCGTGAAGTGTTCCAACCCGAGAGCATAACATATGCAGGAAAGTCACCAATTGTCCAAAGTAATGCTGCTCTTAGTGTAAAATTCTGTTTGGTGGAGATATCATATGTACTTACTCATTCTTCTCATAATAAACTTAAATCATCAATCAGAGATTGTAAGAATACGTCAATCTTTAATTTTGGATTATGTGGCCCTGAAATTATAAGTGACAGAAACATATAAGGAGTAGTCATACATAACTCTGGAGGAAGATTGTAAGGAGTGAGTATCACAGGCCAACATGAGTACGGTGTAGCCGACTGACTGAATGGAGTAAAACCATCTGCGCATAAACCTAATCTGACATTTCTTGGTTCTGCTACGAATGTGGGATGCGTACGATCAAAGTGCTTCCAAGCCTCTGCTTCTGATGGATGTGTGATAACACCTTCTTGTGGAATGCGATCATTATGCCATCTCATATGTGCAGCAGATCTCATGGATGCATATAGCCGTTGTAGTCTTGGAATTATCTGAAAGTAGAACATCTTACTAACAGACACATCCTTCTGCTTTCTTCTATTTCTAGATTTGGGTTTAAATCTTGGTGCATTACAATGACGGCATACAGTTTCTGCAATATCTTCTTTAAAGTATAGCATGCATCCATTGACACAACAATCTATCTTTGTGCATGTCAAACCAAGTTTCGAAACTAACTTCTTTGTCCGATATAGATCTATAGGATTTAAATTATCTGTCGGATTGGTTTCCTTAAGCAGCCCAATGAATTGATTAAAACATTCACGAGCAACATTATATTCAGCCTTGATGCTTAACATCTTCACAGCAACAAATAGTTCTGAGTGAGTCGTGCACCCTTTCCAGATTGGTTATTGTGCAGCATGCAATAAATCATAAAAATTTTGTGCCTCCGTATTCGGTAACTCTTCATAAATTCCAGTTGCATCATGAACTAATTCCTCAAGAATTGGACTGATGTTTTCAGCCTCA
The DNA here is from genome assembly GCA_019514585.1 of Dendrobium officinale. NCBI lineage: Eukaryota > Viridiplantae > Streptophyta > Magnoliopsida > Asparagales > Orchidaceae > Dendrobium > Dendrobium officinale. Next base: position 24,778,829 of record CM033684.1, on the reverse strand, counting down.
GCAACATTACTACTTGTAGAAGGACCGCATTGATAATCAAATTGTGGCTCATACTCACCATGACAAGTCCAATACCAATACCGTGGCATGAATCCTCTGCGATACAGATCAACAGTTACGTCATCTGCTTCTAGGATCACTAGATTTTTGTGTTTAGAACATGGACATCGAAACTTTCCTTCAGATATAAAGATCGGCAGCTGTTTCGCTTGCTGAATGAAAAAGTTCACCCCATTGATGAATTCATCTGTTAATGTCTTCCGACTTTTAGATAATCGGTTATACATCCAACTTAGTTGATTTCTAATATCCATAACCTATAAATAAGAGTAAAAAATTAATGGATTTATATATTTCTAATATCCATAACCTAAAATTATGTTACACTTATTAATGAAATGATTGCTCAAAGTCACAATCCCCTCACTAGGTCTACTAACCACTGAAGCAAAAAGATATGAAGTAATGCTGATCTCCATAATCCAACTTTACCTTCAACTCCCTCTCTAGTCTTATCAACAAGAAGAATATCATTAACCAAAAGCATGCACCAAGGTATATCCTAAAGCAAATGTCTAGTGATAACATCCATGACTAAAGCAAAAAGATATGGACTTAAGTTTACCTTCAACTCCCTCTCTAGTCTTATCAACAAGAAGAATACCATCAACAAAAAGCATGCACCAAGGTATATCCTATAGCAAATGTCTAGTGATAACATCCATGACTAAAGCAAAAAGATTTTTCAAATTTACCTTCAACTCCCTCTCTAGTCTTATCAAAAAGAAGAATATCATTAACCAAAAGCATGCACCAAGGTATATCCTCTAGCAAATGTCTAGTGATAACATCCATGACTAAAGCAAAAAGATATGGACTTAAGCTTACCTTCAACTCCCTCTCTAGTCTTATCAACAAGAAGAATATCATCAACAAAAAGCATGCACCAAGGTATATATCCTATAGAAAATGTCTAGTGATAACATCCATGACTAAAGCAAAAAGATTTTTCAAATTTACCTTCAACTCCCTCTCTAGTCTTATCAACAAGAAGAATATCATCAACAAAAAGCATGCACCAAGGTATATCCTCTAGCAAATGTCTAGTGATAACATCCATGACTAAAGCAAAAAGATAGCAAAAAAAAAAATGCAATACCGATTGAGAGAGGGAGATGCTCGGCGGCGCGCGACCAGGAGAGAGGGAGATGCTCGGCGAAGTCCGGTGACCGTCGGTGGCGAAGTTCGGTGACTGTCGGTGACGTCAATCCACGACGAGCGATGAACGGCGACGGAGGACGACGGGCGAAGAGGGCTCCGATTCGCATTTTAGGGCTTTTAGCGGCGGAAATTTCGATGGAACGTACGCCGGTAATGTTACCGTCAGACAATGCGGTGTCTGGCTTAAAGCTCCGCTCCAGCTGTTGTTGGCAAAGCCTTGTTTGCGAAAGGTGCGACCGTGAAGCCGAACGGAACTTCTCTAGAGATCGACTCCGTGCCCTAGTCTCGATCCGAGTTTTTTAAAGGGCTCGGCTGATTTGGTTTAGTAAACTAGAGAAAAGGAAAAAAAAAAGGAAAATCTTTCGACCTTTATTGTCGAACGAAAAAAAAAAACCTTTTTTTCTAGGAAGCCTTAATTGCGTTCCAATATCAAAAATCAATTCCTCCCAAAGTATTGACCAAACGGAAGAGTCGATGATGCACCAAGGGCGAGGTGATCTTCAAAGCATTCAACCTTCCTATCGTCTAAATGGGAAGAACTACTTGAAGTGGTCTCAATTTGTGAAGACCTACTTGAAGGGGAAAGGTAAAATACATCATCTCCTTGGAGGAGGACCAAAAGAAGGAGATCCCAAATTTGGGGCATGGGATGAAGCAGACTCCATGATTATGTCATGGATGTGGAATTCCATGACTCCAAAAATTAGTGACACATTTATGTTTCTTTCAACGGCAAAGGACATATGGGATGCTGCCAGACAAACCTACTCCAAAGCTCGTGACGCGGCCCAAATCTTTGAAGTTAAAATCAAAGTTGGAAGCACGAAGCAGGGGAGTAAGACTGTGACGGAATATGCCACCATTCTACAAAATCTGTGGCAATAACTTAATCACTATAGGTGCATTGAAACCAGATGTCCAGAGGATGCTGCGATCCTAAAGAACTTTATTGAAAAAGATAAAGTTTATGATTTTCTTGCATGACTCAATGCAGAATTTGATCAAGTTAGAGTTCAGATCCTCGGCAAGGAAGAGATGCCATCACTCAATGAAACCATTTCTCTCATCCACATAGAAGAAAGTAGACGAGGAGTAATGTTAGAACCAAAGACAGTTGAAAGCTCAGCAATGGAGATGAACAAAGAATCGTCATGGAAGGAGAAGGGTAAAGATCCTTCAAAGTTCAAAGACAAGGACTCACTTTGGTGCAGCTATTGCAAAAAGTCAAGACACACAAAGGAAACATGCTGGAAAATACATGGTAAACCCCCCAGCAAGGAGTGGAATCAAAAGGGTGAACCAAAGAGCACATCACATGCCAACAACACTACAAGTAAGCCAGAAGCACGGTCCAGCCTTGGAGAATTCAATAAAGAAGATATTGACAAATTAAAACAACTCCTGGTATCTCTTGAAAAACCAAATGCTTCTTCTTCACTTGCACTCTCAGGTAAGACTCCAATTTCTTTCAGTTTAAGTGCTTCCATAAATCATCTAAAAGAATTATGGATAATTGATTCAGGAGCCACAGATCACATGACCCACTCATCTACCCACCTCATAAACTATACTCCTTGCCCAAACAACAAGAAAATCATCAGTGCTGATGGTTCTCTTACCACGGTAGCTAGTCAAGGAGACATCATATTATATCCCTTACTCACCCTGAAAAACGTCCTCCATGTACCATAATTATCCACAAATCTAATATCAATACAAAAACTTACCAATAAACATAATTATCAAGCCTTATTTAACCCTACTTATTGCTTATTTCAGGACCAGAGATCGGGGAAGAAGATTGGACTTGCTAAGGAGAAAGCAGGATTGTACTACCTGGAAGAACCAAACCAATTTAATAATAATTGCTCTATGTTATCCCTAGTAGATAGGAATTCCACTATTTGGCTTCATCATTATAGACTAGGACATCCGTCTTTTGATATCCTAAGACATATGTATCCACAATTGTTTCAGAAAATAAAAAATAAAAATTTTCATTGTGAAACCTGTGAGTTGGCTAAACATAAAAGAACCTCATTCCCAAATAAAAGTGAGAGATGTGACACTCCTTTCTACCTTATTCATAGTGATATATGGGGACCCTAAAAAATCTCCAATATCTCCATGTATCCACAATTGATTCCAGAATGAAGGGATCATCCATGAGTCCTCATGTGTTCACACCCCACAACAAAATGGGGTTGCAGAGAGAAAAAATGGTCACCTTCTAGCCACCACTCGAGCCTTCCTATTTCACTATAATATACCCAAATCCTATTGGGGGGAAGCTCTTTTAACTGCAGCCTATCTCATAAACCGATTACCTTCAACAGCTTTAGGCCTCAAAACTCCAATGGATACCTTGTCCTCTTTTTACCCAGAGTTTCGAACCCATCATAATATTGCACCCAAAATCTTTGGATGCACTGTCTATGTTCATATCCACAGCCATGAGCGAGGAAAATTAGATCCAAGAGCACTCAAATTCATCTTTGTTGGTTATTCAGCTACCTAAAAAGGTTATAAGTGTTATTATCCTCCCACAAGAAAAACCTTTGTTTCTATTGATGTTACCTTTGATGAGAAAAATTCCTATTTCTCAAAAACTCATCTTCAGGGGGAGACTGAACTTGAGGAAGATGAGGAAATTGAACTAGCAGCTCTTGACATTCCTCCACCACCTCAAAATAATCCACCTGAAACCTAAGAAAGGGAAACAAATGACAACGTTATTAGATTTGGAAAGGTTTACTCCAGACGTACAAGCTCAAGCTGTACTCCAAAGCAGATCCAAGAATCTGAACTATCTCCTAAAAATAAGGTAAGTTCACCACCTCCCTTATACAGTATAAACAACTCTATATCTTTCAACAACTTTTCATCGTCACACAAAAATTTCCTTGTTTCATTAGAAGATATCCATATTCCTAAAGATGTTTCTGAGGCCTTATCTGATAAAAATTGGAAAAATGCCATGAAAGATGAAATGCAGGCCCTGGAGAAGAACGAAACATGGGAGATCGTCAATCTACCGATAGGGAAAAAATTGGTCGGCTGCAAATGGGTGTTCTCAGTAAAATACAAAGCTGATGGCACACTGGAGAGATATAAGGCAAGACTAATGGCAAAAGGGTTTACTCAAACGTATGGCATTGACTACCAAGAAACGTTTGCACCTGTGGCAAAGATGAATATTGTTCGAATACTACTCTCACTAGCAGCCAAGTACAATTGGCACCTGGAACAACTGGATGTGAAAAATGCATTCCTACAAGAGATATTTATGGAAATACCACCAGGCTTTAAAGAAAAATCTGAAGGTAACAAGGTGTGCAAACTGAAAAAGCTCTATATGGGCTCAAACAATCACCAAGGGCCTGGTTCGGAAAATTCTCTAAATTCATGCTCTTGAGGGGGAGTGTTGAAATCCAGCCGTTCCTAGTACAAAGGATCCGACGGACACAAAGATCAATCCATGGGATACTCTCATGGATCACGCCATAATGAGGGAACGAATTTATGAAAGATTTTATTTTCTTATTTGTGTATTAAATCTGCAATTTATTATTTTCATAAGGATATCTTCTATAGATCTATAAATAGGGAAGATTGTAATGAATAAGAACAAGCTTTTCCCTCTCAAATTCTCTGATTTAACACTACCAAACATAATTTTGGAACTAGTGCATTTTGATTCATCATCTTGTCTTAACTATTATTCACTTTCTATGAATAATGGCTAGGTTTGGGTATTTCTTGCTTTGTAATTATTCCATTTCAGAAGTTTATTATATGTTTCCCTTAGTTTTTATGTGTATAGCACCATAGATTTATTGATTTGTGCATCTTGATATATTTGTTACTTTGGTCCATGTTTTTGTAAATGAACTTGGATGATCTTGTTGACTATGGATCATTCTAAATTTGGCTCTAAGTGTGATAATTAAGAATTTGGCTCTCTTGTGGCTCAACATATGGCTCTAAGTGTGATAACTTAGCATCAATTCATATTGCAAGTAACCTTATTTTTCATGCAAGAACAAAATATATTGAAGTTGATAGCCATTTTATTAGAGGTGTTTTGTTTAAGAAAAACTCACTTATGTCTCCTGTGAAGAAAATTGACAAATATTTTTAAAAAGCCTTTAGACAGCTTCATTTCTCCACTATTGGCAGGAAATTGAATATTCATGATATATATTCTCCGAATTGAGGGACGTATTATCAAATAGATTTACATATAGGAAACTAGTAGTAATATATGGTTGTTAGCCATGATAATTCATTTTGGATCATATTATGTACAACATCTCTTCTCACAATAAATGGTTGTGCAAAAAAGCAGTGCAGAGCTTAAAATGAAAGACAATTTTGTTGCAGTGGCTATATTTTCCATTTGGTTTAAGATGTAGTTTTGTGATATGTTACTATTAAGTATCTCTTCCATTGCCTGAATATGATAGCGCTTGAATATACTTGTCAACTACTGTTGGTGGCTTTGATGATAATTCATTTATTTCAAATTAGGTTTTTGGGTAATTTTGAATCCCATGTGAAACTGCTCACTCTCATAGGATTGGAGTAGACCTTTTTGATAAGCTAGCTATCATTTTGAAGATTATTTTACTTACAATATAATGACCTTAAGGTGATTTAGATTTGGCTTCTTTGACAAGTAAACTCTGGACATTTAAAGATTTTAGTCCACTTTGGAATGTTATTAGCCATTGATTGAATTTTTTGCTTCTTATCTTTTTTGCATATTTCATAAATTAAGATGTATTTTCATACAAGAGTAAGCTTTCTTTTATCTTTAAGTTTATTAAATTTGATTGTTTTTGAAATTTTTAAGTATATGTACTTGTGGCTTAATTGACATTCCTCTTGCAAATATCCAGCATTAATAAGATATAAGCAATCAACTTACTCACATTTATGATTTCATATTCCAAATTGTTTTTTCACATGTAGGCTGAAGTGGATGACATTGAAGTCTAGAAACAGAGATCCCAATGCTTGGCTGATATTGTGTGAAGAAATTGCCCTCATGATAAGAGTTTTTTTTTTTTTTTTGTATTTTCGTGAATTATTTTGTGAAGGCGTTTATTGTAATAGATTGATTATGTATATATGTGAAGATTGTAATTGAACTTATGTTATATTTAAGGTGAAAAATTCTTGTAATTTTAAATTTATGAAATAAATTTTTTATTTGAAGAAAAATATCTTATGTAAGCTCTCATATGTACTTGAGATTTTTAGAAATTTGATTGGAGATTAATTATTTGCAATTGAAATATTATGAGTTAGCATATGTAATTGATAATTGAATGTAATATATATTGGATATAGCATATATTGAGGCACATAATAATGTCATTTTATTAAATTTTTTTCATTAAATTAAAGTTTTGGGAAATCATATATCTTAGGGCAACTTAAATGTGCCTTGTTATTAAACATGTTCCATCAAATAAATGTGTTAGGAAAGTTAACCTATTATGACACTTAATATTTGTTATATTTATTCACAAATTCCGTCATATGAAGGTGTTAGGAAAGGTTGTCTATTAGGACACCGTATATGTGAGAGCTCATTCTTTTGATTTTTCCTTTCTGGATTTGATTTTTCTCCCAGGATCGTCCAGGACGATCAGTGCATTGAAACAGCTAATTTTCTAGAGTGGATCGTCCAGGCCGATATTGGGATCGTCCTGGGATGATCAGATAAGACAAAAATCTCGAGAGCCAGGGTTTTTATCAAATTAATTATCGTCCTGCAAAATCGTCCTAGACGATTGAAATTTGTTCAGATCATCCTGGACGATGTGGCGATCGGCCGGGACGATCAGACTTATTTTATAAGGAAATCAACTCGATTTGAGGAGAGAGAAAAACTTTTTATAAAAATCAAAATATCTGAGGAGAGAGAAAGAGAAGAAAAGCAAAGGAAAAGCTTGGTTTCGGAGGCTGCGGAGCGCTTTTCGTCCGTCGCTGCTGTTGAGAGATTTGTTTATCTCGTGGTAAGGACTCTGAATCCTATTTCATTTTTCGAAGATGTTGAGTTTTGGTCGTTTTGTGCACAGAATTGTGTTTTCGTTACCGATAAACATGCCGCATTTTGTATTGACGAAACTTTCACCGCACAACTTTTGATATGTTATTGATATGATTATTCTACACGTTTTGAGTATTTTCAGTAACGATTCTACCGGTTATTTTGGGTTCTGTGCGATTTTGATCGAATAGATAATTATCAGGTTATTGATTGATGTTGCTTTAGTAGAATAGAAGTCTTATAATGTTGTCGTGCACATTCTGTATTAATTTGGTGAATTGTGATTTTTAAGAATTTTTGTGTAAATTCCGTATACTGCCGTTATGCCGCTGGATTTTCGTACGATTTCCGATTTTCCTGAAATTGATGATTTGAATTGATATGTATATGAATGTGAATATGATTTGCTATGATTGTTCTAATACTGAATACTGAAAGACAAGTGGAGCCTGGTTGAACCGTTGGTTGGAGATTGACTTGACCTATACAGGATGGTGGGCCGACGGGCTTTCCTTTAAACTATTGATCATTGATATAACGATTGGGAGTTATAAGGAGTTTACTATGTCGACGGGCAGCCGACGGGCACAGAGTGACGACTCTTATTGAACCAACGTATGGATATATATAACAGCACTATAGATTTCTACAACAGTACTATGGATTATCGAATAGCCAGTGATTGTACTTGTTCAGTAAGACTATTGTATTGAAACGCATGTGTACGGCATTGAGTCGTGATGGATTTATTGCTTTATTATTTTGGATTTACTGACGGATATACGGACTTACTGTTATCGTACGATTTCATTGATATTCGCATTTTGGCCCTGAGCATTGATATTGAGACTGTTATGGATATTGATATTGATATGATATGGATACTATGGATTCATTGATATTGATTGATACTATTGCTTCTTACTATTGCTTCTACACTGTATTGAACTAATGCATTTGATTCATTGCTAGTATAGACTGGGTTTTATTGTATTGATTTCGATCGATTTAATTGACCGGATAGTATTATTTTGATTGATTCGATTTGATACGATTGATTTGACTGATCGATTGATTTTCTACTGTTTACGGATTCTTCTGAGATTTGAAGTGTATTGGGTGAGTTTGATGGATTTCTTCCTACTATTTATTGATTCTTCTACCGCTGCATTGACTACTGATTTGATTTCCATATTTGCATAGATTCATTGATCATGTGCAATAGATTGTTATGGATTTGATTGACTGACATGCATATTGTTTCCAGTATCATGCTTTGATTTCAGTTATAGGTATTAGGTGACCTGTTGGGCTTTTTGAAGCTCATTATATGTAGTTAATATTTTCAGGTCAGGGCAAGGGAGCAGGAGATTGAGGTTGATCAGGAATCTCCAGGTTTTTGTTCTTTTGGTTATAGCGATTCTTTTGTACTCAGGACAGGATATATTTCAGTTCTTAGGGACATAGTGTAGCTCCTGAGTATTGTATATGATCTTTTGAGATATGAATCGACTTGTACATTGATATTTTAAACGTTATAGATTTTTGCTAGACTGTTTGATTGAAGACTATAGATAGCTCTGGTAAATGGTTTTAATGAATTGACTGAAATTCTTTCCAAGTTAGATCTTGGGGCGTCACAGTATAGGTGTCGTTAAATAGACTTATGCCATCAAAAATTATTTGTCAAGAAAGTTATGTTTTTAAGACACACAAAGATGCCTTGAACCTTATGCCAACGGCCACCTATGTGACACCATTATTTGATGCCCCAATACATCATGTGCCCATATAGATACATGTTATTACACTTTAAGGTGCCCTAATAGCCATTATTTTTTGTAGTTCACCAGAACATGTCTTATATGCAACATAATATGCCTTATAACTATCATAACATGCTTGTAGGCACAAAATAAGCTTCCACATTTTCAATCACATTTCCTCATAACTTCTCATTTTTAAATAGTAAAGCATATAATTTATTTCATTGTAGTAATTTAAAAAAAAGGCATATTCCAAATTTCACAAAATGACATGATGGTAGGTAGTAGAAATCATATTGAACATAAATGTACTATTTTAGAATTTAACTAAAATATTAGGGATTATAAAAAAAAACTATTTTTAGACTTTAATTGTTCTACAATAAAATTTTTTAGTTTAGATTTATTTTCTAATAAATTAAAATAACATATATTTCAAAAAATTGCTAAATATTCAAAATATATGCCTCTATGACCTACAAAAAGTTACATGGTGAAAGCTTTGCAGGTGTAAAGTTTTCCTCATTTATACAAATAAGGAATTGAATGATTTGTAATAAATGACATATTAATAATATAAAAAAATTAATTATACAAATAAGGAATTGAATGATTTGTAATAAATGACATATTAATAATATAAAAAATATTAATTAAATAAAAATATAGAATATGAGAGAGAAAAAATATGTGTGTAAATTTTAATATATGAGATTTTAATTGTTATAAATATTTTATAAATCAATTAAATGTGAGAGCAATTAGAGTCTTTAATTAGCTACTTTCAAAAAAAGAAAGAGATAGAGAACAACATGTATTTTAAAATTTAATAATAAAAGAAATCTTAATTACTGAAATACTCTGTGCTTATTTTTTAGAATTAAAATATATTTATAAAGAGAAGAAGTTTTAAAATAATAAGTTAGAGAAATTAAGAGAAAATAATTAATTAAATTTAATGAAGTAATCTTTTATATGATTTAAATCTATCGTCATTGGAATAAAGAGTAAAACTAAAATCTAAGTTCAATGTGAGTACTCATGTCTTTTAATTACAGTAATGATATTTGTTTCTCCTACATATGATGCATTAAATAATGTTATTAATTGATTGCTTGTTATTAATATTTTATGAATTAATGTTATATGAATTTTCTTTTCATAAGGCAATTGATTATGTTGAACTGGAAGACTTGAATTTAATATTATAGAGATATCATCCATCCTATGTCATGATATTTATTATATAGATCAATATAAAATGATTTGAAAAAGATAAATGATATGATTAAAATAGAATGTTTGCCTATGCATGTTGATTGATGGAGCACACCCCCTTATGATACTTGCTGGGGATGTAATGTACTCGTGCATGTTAATAGAAAAGTTTATGGAAAAGAAAAAGAAAAAGAAGATGAAAAAGGAGTACATTCGTTAGTATTATTTTAGACGGTGGCTCCTGTGATGATTATATTATTTATGAGAAAGGATAATGATATGACTAAGGAAATGGATAATGATATATGCATATTATTGAAAGTTTTGAAACAATATTATTTCGTATGGAACCCCGCGACACTAGCTACAACGCCACCTTACAAGACACTAAAATAGTCAAATCATTATTAGTTAACTAAGCTGACACCCATCGACTTTATTGTCTATAATCACCTATAAAGTCGACATACATTATTATTATCTATGGGCTAATGCACATTGTCAACACCTACACCAATAACCCACCAACTTTTTCACTCTTCATTTCCACCAACCCCAACGCACACCATCAACAATAACACTGATGCTCGCAGATTTTATCGCCCTCCTTTAAAACTAATTCTGACGCACACTATCATTTATAAGGTCAATGCACGTGTCATCATCACCACAGATACACGCTAAATTCATTGCTCATCATCAACATCAAAGTCAACATATTCCATTGAATATAAGATTATGCATGCCTTCAACACCAACCCCAACGCTAGTTAACTTTGTTTCATGTCGTTACTATTAATGTTAACACATAACATTGCCTATAAGATCGATGCACACCATCGACACCAAATCCTATACTCATTGACTTTATTGCTTGCCTTTTTCAGTAACATTATTACATTATATTATCTATAAAGTAAATGCTTGCTTTCAACACCAACATTAATGCTCACTAACTTTGTCACCAATGTCGCCACTAATATTGATGCACGCTATTGTTTAATAAGAAGATGATTGTCATTGTCACTAACTCTGTCTCTAGCATAAAAATTGATATTTAAACTAAACATCATATTATTTAATATTATTTCCTAGACAGAGAACTATCAAACTTATCATGAATGATCTCTTGAGGGAAATTCAATGCCTTAACATTATTTAAATTTTCAACATAAAGTTCATTTTCTATTTTTTATGATTACTACATTGTACCAGTGTATTCCCCAAATATAGGAAAGTTTATCATCGACAACATAAACTAATAGAATTATTCAATTTGATGAGACGCTGGTTTTTCTCTTTTTGAGTTCTTCACATAAAAAGTGGGTGTTTCTAATAACTCTTCTTATGTGTGTTATATCTTTATATAAAGTCAAGACCTTAAATGCTCTACCATCATAATTTTTTTAGAAAATTACACCACAATAAAGCATACATTTTTATATATATTTAATGATTTTTTATCTTCTCCTATTCTAATTTTTGCATGAAAATTCTTTAAAAAATTTTAACCCCTATATATTTTATTATCCTTTCTTACATTAACTTTCACATGAAATTTCTTCATAGAATTTTGTCCCTATTTATAGGAGTGATACTAAATAACACCACTCATAACCCAAAAAAGTCTTGATGTCTTAGTACCTGAGTTAGTATGGAGAAGTAGTTGTGTAATACATAGGCTTCATTTGTGACAGCTTTCATAATGCTTTCTAAAGCAACTTTTAGTACAAAAATTTCTATAACTAGAATTGTTTTTATTAGAAAATTGATTCAGAAAGCAGTAGGAAAACTGTCCCAAATGAAGTCCTAGCTACATAAGATTTTTTTCCCCTCTATCTGCATTAGTATTCTTTGAGCTATAAGGGAGGCAACATGACATTCTTGAATTTATATACTATCAAACGATATCAATAGATTCATATGCCAATTATTAAACACTAATAAGCGAATTTTCTCCAAAAAAAAAACCCATTATCAAAATAATAATAAAATAGAAAGTGCATTATTTTAAAATGAAATTTGTGATAGCTTGTATGTCCAACTACCTCTACTGACGGTACTGTCTCGGCAGGGGTATCAACATGTCGTCGTCTCTGAACCCATCTACTACGATGGGACGCAGTAGGGGAAACTGCTCGCTCAGTGGCTACAATAATTGAACGGACCTGATCTCTGGTAGGATCCAACTACTGTCTCGGTCCATGATGACGAGGGTGTCGTCCAACACCAGGGGTAACTGACTGTGGTCAAACTGTGGGAACTTAACTAACTGTCTACCTATGTTATTGTCCTCTCTGCCACCTGTACCACTATCTCAAGGTTTGTCTCTGTAATTGAAAGAATGCCTGAGAGATTTGGCAGAGCAACCTCTCCTGACTGATAGGCCCTTAACCTTGTGCTAGGCAGATGATACCCTGAATCCTCTTAGAAAGGGTTCGGACAGCATCATCCCTAGGGGAACTAGGTCGGCGCAAAGTAGCGGTAACAGGAGGGGTTGCCGTAATGCGAGCAATGTCCTCCTCATCACCACTGTGTGCCAGTGGAGAGAAGCATCCTCCCTGGACTTCTTCTATCTCAGGTGCTATTACAACCTCTAGGGTAGGAAAAACTGACATTGGTCATGGCTCCCGCTGCACGGGGACCACTCTCCTCTTAATAGGCTCCTGGTGAGCCACTTCCTCTGCCATCCTTAGTCTAACTTTCTCAGACGCATCCAGTCTCAGTGTTATATTTCTATTCCTCTCGGCCCTTCTCCCAAGGCTGGATATGGAGGATGAAGGAACGTCTAAACCCACTTCATGCGTGATCGAGGGAATATGAACTACAGGAAGTGTTGGGGTCTACTCAGCAATCTTGGGGTGAGAAAGCTGAGTGAATATAGAAGCCAGATAGGCATAGGGCAAAGGAGCCTCGGTCTAGGCAGCCCTTTTCCTAGAGGAAGAAGGAGGAGGAACCCGAACTCGAGCTGACTCTATTGAAACAATAGGAACAACAACTGGCTGTCGGCATTAAGGGGCCAAAACAGCTCACACAACATGTGCAATAGGTAAAGACCTCCTAACAATTGGATGTGTAGGGGGAATAGAGAGTGGTCTAGGTACTAGTTGCCTAACCATAGGGTGCACTGGCTACACAGAAAGGGGAGCAGGACAAGTAGGTGCCCGGATGGTACCCCGAGCCATTGGACGTCTGAAAGGGTGCATGACTGCCTGTCCTCTCCTTTGAGGAGGAGAGAATGCTGCAGCCTCCACTGGGGTCAGCCCGCAAAGAGTAACGAAAGATGAGTCTGTAAAGGAACCAAAAGTGATCCCTCCAAAGGCTGGACTACTCAGTAGGGACTCAGGGAGAGTTACATGTGCATCCAAGCCAAAGTATAAAGTCACAGAGGAAGTACGGGAAGCCATGGCACTGCTGCCAAAAGAATAAAGAGAATTAAAAAAGATTAGTAAGAATTGGAATTAAGAGAGTTTAAGAGAATTGATATGGAACAGAATAGCCAAGAATGCCAGAAAGAAAGGGACAATAGCTAGGGACTGTGAGACCTCGTTTCCCTTACTGTTCCTCTCTAGCTTGGATTTTCCTCCCAGGATCGTCCGGGACGATAGTGAGATCGTCCAGGCCGATCGGTACTGTTCAAAATATCGGCCTGAGACAAGTTATGGGAACCGTCCAGGACGATCCATTTTGGTCTGATCGTCCTGGGACGATTTGGCGATCGGCCAGACCGATCAGCCTAATGATATAAGAAAATCAGCTCGTTTTGATGAGAGAGAAAATCATTTAAAAAACAAAATATCTGATTTTAGAGAGAGAAAGAGAAAGGGAAAAAGAGAAAAGCTGGATTTTGGAGGCCGCGGAGCGCTTTTCGTCCGACGCTGCTGTTGGGAAAAGTGAAGATCTCGTGGTAAGGACTCTGAATCCTATTTCTGTTTTCAAAGATATTGAGTTTTGACCGAGTTGTGATCTATTTTGTGTTTTCGTAGTCGAATTTTGTACGCGATTTCGATTTGACACAACTTTCACCGCACAACTTTTAGTATGTTATAGATATGATTATTGTACACGATTTGACTATATTCTGCGACGATTTTACTGGTCGGAATTGATTCTACGCGATTTTAATCGAATAGAAAATAATCGGGACTTGGTTTGATTTGGTTTCTATAGGACAATAGTCTTGTATTGATGTTATAGATATTCTACTGTAATTTGGAAGAATTTGGAATTTGTGCTTTTTTGCAGGATTTTTGTGTAAATTTGACCAACTGCCGTTACTCTACCCGATTTTCGTACGATTTCTGATTTTCCCGAGATTGATAGATTGAATTGATATGTGTATGACTATTGATATGATTGTTCTTGATTTCTTTATTATTGCTTATTGCATCGATTATTGATTGAATTGATTGTTACTGAAAGACAAGTGGGAACCTGGTTGAACGTTGGTTGAAGATAGACTTGACCTGTACAGGATGGTGGGCCGACGGGCTTTCCTTTAAATATCGATTATGGATTTCTACAACAGCACTATTGATGGGAGTTATAAGGAGTTTTATATGCCGACGGGTGAAAAGAGTGACGACTCTTCTTGATAGAACCAACGTGCGGATATCTACAACAGCAATATGGATTCTACAACAGCACTATTGATAATAGCTAGTGTTTGTGCTTGTCGAGTAAGACCATTGTATGGAATTGCACGTGTACGATATTGCATCGTATGGATTTTCCTTATATGCATCGATTTATTGATTTCTGATTGATTTGATCGGATTTATGGATTTATTGTATCATACGGATTCATTGATTTCATTGATTGATCATTAAGCATTGATACTATTGATTATTGACTATTGACATTGATATGGACATGGACGGCATAGATTTATAGACTCATTGATACTATTGCTTATGTATTGATTTGACTTGTTACTATTGATTTATTGTATTGCTTTTCCGATTGATTTTATCGACTTGATTTTATCGACTTATTTTATAGATTATGGATGGATTGTATTGATTCATAGATACCGGCACCGATATTGATATGGATTCTGCGTATTGATTCATAGATATTGACACCGATATTGATATAGATTGTACCGATTGATAGATACCGACATCGACATTGACATAGATATGATATGGACATATGGATACTATTGATACGACAGATCCTGACATGATATTGATACATTGATACGTTGATTCGTCGTACCGGTTATCGATTGATTGATTGAATGGATTGTTGCCGTATGGATTTGATTTATCGTAGAATAGATTTCCTTTATAAAGCTGATTGTATTGATTTCTATTGACCTGATGATTTCATTGTATTGATTTGATTTCAATTTATCTTTCACCGTATTGATTTGATTGTTTATTGGGATTTGAGCCAATTGATACTATTGACTGGAAAGTGCTCTATTGATTGAGATCATTTCCCTACTGTAGCATCGTACGTCGTCATTATTGAATCTGTCATAGTGTCATTGAAGATTGTATTGATATCGAGTAAATCGTATTGAATAATTGGATTGACTGATTTGCAAGAGGAATGATATAGATACAATGAATTGATTAGTGATTAGACGACACGATTGATTGAACTGATAGTATTGATTGATAGACACTGCTAAGATGGATAGATATTGGCTTCCAGTCACTTATTGATTTGATTGCTAAGGCGTATTGATTTATCGATGTTTTTACCGCTGTATTGATTATTGACTATTGATTTCCGTACTGCATTGACTACTGATTTGATTTCCGCTGTGTAGACTTGATTTCATTGACTATGGATTTCCGCATTGCTTAGACTCATTGATCATTGATTGATTTGATTTACTTTGACCTGCATATTGATAGCATCGCCGTGCTTTGATTTCAGTTGTAGGCTTTGGTGACCTGCTAGGCTTTGTAAGCTCATTATATGTGGTTAAAATTTTCAGGTCCGAGCAAGGCAACTGGAATGGAGTTCGATCAGAATGTCAGACGAATCCTTTCACTATTTGATTCTGGGGCATCACAGGGACAACCCTAACTAAGCAGGAAACCTAACTAAAAAAAAGGATCCTAGCTAAGAGTAGCACGAACCTAATCTAAGGAGTGTCAATCATAGGGTAAACACAAGAAGAATACTATGGGATTTAAAGATGAAGAGAGAAATGAGTCCCACCATAGTCGCCAAAAATTGGTGGACCTCTGAAAGGATACCGCCGGTTGTAGAGTGCAGAGGGGTATACAACCGTACCACCCCGAGGGATAAAGATGATCGCACGCCTTTGCGCTCCTCGCAAATGGGCTAATGGAAGGACATATTAGATTGTACATACGACTAACCATTGAGGATAACGACTCTCACCAGTGTACCCCAATGGGTAGTAATATATACGACCTAATCATAACAATGGGTTTCCCCCATCTGATACATCAACTCGAGTGGGGTTTATTTGATGGTGGAGTTTCGTTTCCCACAGGCGTAAGCCCCTGTGTTTAATTAAATCTCAAGCCTGGGGCTTGAGAAAACTCTCAATTAAGGATCCAATATTATTCTTCCAAGAGAAGGTGTATTATCACACAAAAGGGAAACTAGGAAATTCCTAAACAAAGGAAAAAGAAAAGATCAAGTGGTTTAGTCAACATATCAAGTTCATACCAACATCCGAAGGGACTAAGACATTGAGAAGAAAGTGAGAAAAAGAAATCAATCACTCGATGCATCCTGAGAGAAAGGATGGAAGTGGCGTCATCCATATAACGTAGATAAGCAGGATTTATAGTCCCTAAAAAAAAGCAACTTACCCATTATTTAGGCACACTACGAGAAACCTAGTGTAGTAGCCTCGAATCTTAGATCTAAGGTGGGTTTAGTGTTCTACCCAACACTAACACCCGTGTCCTAGATAATGCACCTGGGCTTATAACCTGCTTGAAAAGAAATGCCATCTAAACACCAAGGTGCTTCAAATACATGTTATTCAGTCTTTATGAAAGATGGGTAAGTAGGTTAAATGTTTTGGAACTAGGGCCGACATCTAGAGAGTATCCTGATTTGCACTGGACTTATGTAGGGTGAATGCTCCTAGAGCTAATGTAATTAAATTTTTAATTTAATTAGTTTCTAATGTAATGCATGTTAGTCAAAAGATCCAAATCAAGATCAAAAAAAATCTCAAGACCAAGAAAAATAGACTTATATAAAAAATATTTTTTTAAAAAAGACTGGGCCTCCCTAAGTATGGCACTTCATCCTCATAGGCCAGATTATTCGGAAGATACCTACAGGTGGGAAGGTGTCTTATTAGAATGAGAGAGAAAATGCATCGATATGTATGCGACCCCTAGACGGCTCTGGCTATTTCCTAGGTCGTTAAGTTTCTAAGTTATTTAATTCTTAAAATTTTGAATGTTCATTACGAGTAGAAAATATTATTTTATTCTAAAGAGCATAGCAAAAATCAGGCCATACACATGCAAGTAAGAAACATAAAAAAAGCAGACAATTCCTAATCCGCGCATAAAATAATTACATCAATATAAAAAACCACAAAATATAGAAAAGTAGTGTGCAAAGTCTACGACAAGTGCCGTATAAATACAACCCAGGGTTTGTAGGAAGTAACGGTGGCCAGGCTCCACTGATAACAACCTGGATTTTAATCCTAATGAATGGCGCAAGTCTTAAAAGATGGGCATCTCATCTTCAAGTCACCGTCTTTGAATGGATCATCCTTCTTCGGATCTTCTTCCTTTGGATCATCTCCTTTGAGCTCCATACGATTCGTCTTCCAGAAGTATACCCAAATGACTAAGAAATTTCCCGAGAAGGGACTTTTCTTATTCTCTTTGGGTATTGAGTATTTGAAATGCCAGACTCTTAAAGACTTTCACAGCTCAATGTTTTATAAATTACATTATATTTTAAAAAAGAAAATCTAGACTCATACCCCTGCATGGTTATCCTAATAAAAATCACAAGCAATAACACACAGCATCCCAAGCAGTTAATATTAATAGAAAAATAAATACGCTTGGTCATGCTCTTTTAATTTTAAGGGGGCTAAGCAGTCTTTGGAGAATTTGCAGAAAATAGCATTAGTATTTAAAGCTTTAATTATAATTGCCCCCTTTATTAGCGCTGCATGAGCGTGGGCACCTACACAAGACTAAATTAGTATAAAGACAACTATAGCCCATGAGCATTCTAACGTATAAATCACATCATAGAGAGAAAAGTACGGTAGTAAAATAAGACATCACAACAAACAAAGGCAGTCAATTAACACTCGTGCCATACACATATCACATCACATAAGCAGAAAGAAATGAAACACCGGCCCTAATCCTAGGGCTAGAACTAGTGCCTTAGCAAACAACTCTGTGTGTGTAGTAGGCTTGTGTGGCTTGGATAGGTAATATGTAAGATAATTAGTTTAAGTAGCCTAATGTTAGAATTTTTTGAAGGTCAGAAAAGAAAATTTGATTAAGGTTTAAGTATTAATGGGTTAGGGTCTTTTTTTAGTTAACATAGTTTGTGGGTCCATTTTAATGCTTAGGGTCGTCATCTTGGAAGTTTAAATTATATTAACCAATTTTGGAAAGTCTCGAGTCCTCCTATGTGTTAGGCTGAGGGAGTCCAAAAGATTAATATAGGAAATATGCTAGATTTAAAGGTTCTAGCATTTTAGTTAAATATTAGTACTTACATGGAGTAAATAGGCTTTGAGTTTGATGGATTTAGAGTTTTCTACACAAAATTATGAATTTTAGAAGTTTCGGACAATTAATAAATTATTAAAATTGATTAATTAGGAGTGCTTTAGGGGTTTTGATCCAAATCAACTCCAAACTAACTGGAATCACCCTAAAGGTCTGAAATGACCTAAAGAATTATTCCCAAGTGTTTGGAGAAAATTTGGAATTTTTAATTAATTAATAAGGGGAAAATGTAATTTTTAATTAAAGTTAAACTAAGGCTAAGATTAAAGTACAACTAAGGGACCCTAATTACCTAATGTTAAGGGATGAATTATGGAGAGTTTGAGGTATTATAGGCAATTTTTTGAGTTGAAAAAAATTTATTAGAATTTTTTGAAGTTATTGGGGTCTAATTAACATGTAAATTAGGATTTATTAATTAAGGGGTCTAAAGAGTCTTAAAAATTCCTAGAAAATTTTGAAAGGTTTAGGATGTCACTGAGTTTATGTGTTAAGAATTTCAAGTCATTCAGTGATCTACCCTAGCTCTTAGAATTTTTCTAAGTTCACTTAACGGGTCCTTAATTATTTTCCTTAGGGTGTCACTACATTAAATGGGTTTTAAAATCAATTTTTGGACTAAACCTTGAGGTAACATGCAGGGAGTACATAAATAAATAAACACACCCATTCTTAGGATCTAGGATGGCCTAGGCTAAGTGCTCGTGCATCCTACGCATGCAAAAGACGATAAAAATGGTTATTAAGCATGCATTACAAAGCGATTAGTGAATGATTGAGACTCAACCACCCACTAATCCTCTCCCTCATGAATGCTATTCATAATTATGATCAATGCTTAAAATTTCATGAAGTAGATCCCCCAAGATTAAAGTGATTTAATAATATGTAATTTTAAAATAAGTTAAAATACATATATGTTAAATATATAAGTATATATATTTAAAAATAATACAATTAAAAATTATTCAGTTCATATGTGTATGAGGGATCCACTAGACACCTAAGAGATGTTTCAAAAATAATTCAAAATAATTTTTAATTTCAAAAAATAATTATTAGATTAATTACTTAAACATTTTTTAAATAATTAAATAATGGTATAATGCAGAAATACAACATAAAAAAAGTTTTGATATCTAAAAGTATTTTTAAATGTATATAAATATTTTTCTAAAAATTTAGAGATATTATACTTGAAAATCCAATTTAAAATAAAATACTTATGAATTTTTGAAGTTTAATGTACTAAAAAGGTATTTCAAAAATAATTTAAAATAATTAATAATTAAAAATAATTATTATATACAATTCAAAATAAGTATTAAAGCTTCTGATATTCTCAAAATAATTTCAAAATAATAATAATATAATCTGAAATTATTATATTTGAAAATAATTATTTTATTGTTTAAAAAAAAGGAATTTTGAATTAATAAAATATATGTATATTTTTATTATTTATAATTATTTATTAAATAAAATATATAGAAAAAATACTTTATAATTAATATTATTTATAATATAATTAATATTTTAAACTAATTATATTTTTAAATTGTAGATTTTATTTTTCTAAAAAGATTGATATGTAATATGAACATTTTTAATTTTTAAATAATGTTTTACATTTTTTTTATTATAAAAAGCATTTAAAATTAATTTTAAACACTATTTAAATAAAACAGGAGCTGGCGGAGATGATCTTCTACGCAGTGTGGCGTGATTGGCAAACGAAACCACTGGCAATCTTTGGAAATGATTGTGCCACCACGCAATCATTTCCAATGATTGGGGTGGCGCGGTTTCGATCCACGTTGTACTTAACCATGTCAGGCAGAAGCCTCCACCGTCTTTTCAAACCAACAGTGAAGATCGGGTTGGACGGTGATTCAGCCCCGTATATACACGCCCGTGGTTAAACTATCACGTGGAACAACGGAATACTGACCGTTAATCCTGAGTTCAACGATCAGTATTTCGTACATCTCTACTAGGGCGAAACCGAGACTCCAAAAGAAGAATCATCTCATTCTCACAAATGGCTACGACATGATGGATTTTCACAAAATTTTATCCACAGATAGAGTACATGAAGAGCATTAATGGGGGGTAAAAATGTGGTTTGAAAAGCACAGTATGAAAAGTTATTTAACTCTAGGTGTCTTAGACTAGGGGGTTTGGGTTTTACCTCAATCCAATTGATAAATTTAGTAGATCTTGGGTTCTATGAACTTGTAGACTGTCCACAAATAAGTCTCCTATTGAACTCGAGCCTCGAAACACCCTTGATCAATGGGAAGAAGCCCTAGAAGTCTTGAGGTCTTGGGTCACTGGAGATCTCACCGCCAACGACTTTGACCTGCTGGTTTCGGCTTGGAAAGAGTAAAGAGGGGTGGGGGAAAGCTCTCACACAAGTTTTTTCCGCTTGGGAGAGTTTAGAGAGAGAGAAAATAGCCAAAATTCCAAAATAAACCCTAATTTCTCCTATTTGTAGGTCTAAGCTTTGCATCAATGATTGGGATTGAATCTATATTCAATAATGAGGGGAATCAGGTTATTTAGGCCATAGTTTTCAACTAGGGATCAATAGGAAACCATTAAAGGCATTAAAAGGGTTTAATTTGGCATTAACGGGTCAAATTGACCTAATTATGGCTTCGTTTGACCAAGTCAAGGTATAATTTGGTCAACCCGGTCAATTAGGTCAAGGAAGATGGGGGTCGAGCAAAGGAAGGGTTTGAATTGATTTAAAACTGATTTGGGCTTAAAAGGGCCTAATGGGTCAACCTAGGTTGAAACAAGGCCCGGGCCTGGGCTCAGCAAACTTGATTTAACCCAAGGATTTGAATGGAAGGGGTCTCAGGTCCTAGCTTGGTCAATTTGACCAAGTCAACCCTTTTGACCAGGGGTTTGGGAAAAAGCAAGGTCAACAATAGTAGGCAAGAAGAGGGAGTCAAGTGAAAGGGTAAATTGTGGTGTTTATATATAAAAAGTGTTTAAGCCAATTGAGATGGCCATTATTGTAGCAATACCAAATCAGGCTATGTCTGTTGAAGAATATTTCAACTGAACTAAGAGCCCAACGTAAAACCTGGCTAAGCTTATCATAGAGATTTATATGAGCTGGCCATTTGAATGATGGCCTTTCTGGCATGCAGTAAACATACCTCCTTCCACAGCAATACATCTTGAAGCCTGTCAAGATAACCTCTGTGATTGAGCTGTAGATCCATCCCAGCTGCAAATTTAGTAAAAGTTATAATATTTATTAACAACGTTTTAGAAAAATTAAGATCTATACTACACATTTCTATTTGGCTATAATTATCTTGATGTTTTTTAGTTAAATTAATTAGCCCCTAGGAGTTGATGGGGTTATTGATTGGTTTACATCTAATATTTAATTTGATATTTTTATTATATAAATAACAATGTCAAGTAGAAAATATTGTTATGTTAAGTAATATCAAACCTAACAGCCCCAGAGATTACCAATGTTCTCCATTATGTCTTGTCTTCATAGCCATAGCTAATGAGGTGAATTGCCTCTTTGAGCAGAGCTGCTAGGCTTGATGAGGGGGGAACTCCACCTTGCTCCATTAAAGTGGATGTCACAAAGGATGCAGATTGCCCAAATCTCTTATCAAAGTTCATCTGAGACATGAGCATCTACTTTTCTTCATCAACTCCTATTCAAATTCCATATGTAGAGTGAAGTTCAAACTTGTTAACAAATGCTAGAAGTTTGGATTAAAGCCAAAGCAAGGAAATACTCAACTCCATCTACCGGAATCTCACTGTCGTTCTTGTCAAACCTTGGCTTCTTTCACATGCCAAAGTAAGGACAGCAGTCACAACTCACCATTGTTGGCCTTTTGGGTCGTTTAGGTGGACTATAGCCATAGAGAGCTTGACGGCAAACGACACAACCAATTCCCACATAATCTGGACCTTGGATTCCATCTAAACCTTTCATATTTATCTAGAAAAAAGATGAACCAAACATTAGTTGTTGAATTATTGTCTATGCTGGACCTAACAAATCATCCTTGATGGTACCTTAGTATCTTTCGCCACCAATGCATTTATCTATTCCTATTTAACTTTAGAGTAATGTCAAACTTACCTCACAAATAAAATCAATTTGTTCCACATTAGCTACTTATATATTAGAAAATAGTTTTAAACAAACCAAATAATATGTAATCTTTTCTCATATCTAATTGATGAAACTCCTCATCAATTACAAAATTTTTAATTTAGATATTTTTTTAATAAAAAAAAAAATTTAGAAAGCAACAAAAAAATTATCTCAAACAAAACCTTTGTTGCATATAGTATATTATAAGTTTAGGTATAATTTGATATTCAATAGAAACTAGTGAATTATACATCAAACAATAAATTTAAGGGTCAAGAATGTCAACTCTGACCCGACTCGCTGACTCGTTGCGGTAGTGTTGTGCGGGGTCGAACTGCGACGCGAGGCAAGCGGGAAGTGCGCCTGTGGGGCTGTGTCGAGCAGCCGACGACAAGTTTTGTGGCAGAACAGGCCTTGGACCGGACCCGTGAACCTAGCGCTCTGACGCACATTCGCTTGTGTCGTCATGACAACTGCAAACCTACTGCCTACAAACCTAGTGTGATTCGCCTGTGCTATCGTGTCGACAACCAACTGTCGACCTATGGAGCTAGAGCGGTGTGTAGACTTAGCACTCTAGTAGGCTTCATACTCTATATGCGAGGCGAAAAGAGTCAGGACTTGCTAGCGGGTCAATTTAGGTTGATTCAGATTACTAGGTCAACTCGAATCTGACCCGATATATATGAATAGATTTATATTTTAATGAAAATTAAATACATCTTATTTTATAACTATAATTTTTTTATCAAATTTATTCATTTTTTATTTGAACTAAATGAAATAATTAGAAAAATTATTGCTAGAATAAATTAATACAAATTATCTTAAAATGAGCTTGAAATTTATTAAATAGATTTTGAGATTACTATTATACATAAAATAATTTAATTTTTTAAAAAAATATTCTTAATTTTTTAAAGAAGAAGGATATCTTTCAATTTAGATGAAGTTTTTTTTTAAAGAGAGTAAAAGAGAGATATAACCCTCAAACTCATAGCTGAGTTAATTACAGCCGTCCATCAGGTGAATGAGATTTAATAAAAGCTTCGCGTCCTTTTAATAAGGCATCATTCTGTCTATTTCTCTCATTCGCGCTTCTTCTCCTTTATCTTCTCTTCTCACCGTTCTCGCTATTCTCTCGCTGCCCTTAAAACTGCGGACTGTCTCTGACGGAACAGAAGTCTTACTAGGTTTTTGTTGATAAAGAAGATACTATCTTTTCTCTCGCACATTGGCCGAATCTGAAGCTATGCTACCGGACGGGTTCCCGGCTGGATTGCGAGTTTTCGTGGTCGACGAGGACTCCGTCGCTCTTAGGATGCTTGAGAAAATGCTTCTCCAGTGCGGCTATGAAGGTGTGTTTTTCTTAAGCAGTTCTGGAGATTTTTCAGTGCGTCTGTAGGATTCTAGGGTTTTTTTTTTGTTTCATGAAAATTTTTAGGGTTTTGACAATGCCTTTTCCTTTGTTCTTTTCAGGCTCTGTTTCTTCTCAGCAACGTTGTTTTGAATGGTATTATTTGAAAATTTCTGATTTCAATTTAAAATTATTTAATGGCATTTCTTAGAGAATCATATTAAGGAATACCGATGGAAATTGTTGACCACTTTGATTGAGTATATATTGTTATGGTGCACTGAAGAATTTTTTTTTTTTTCCTTTCAGTTCTCTGTTTTCCGTTTTATGATTTACAAAATTTTTAGGGTTTTGACTTTGTAGCTTTTTTTTTCTAAGTAACATAATTCATAATCAAATTATTTGAAAAATGATTTAGAAGATCATAGTTCTGTATTTTTTTTCTGTTCTAACTTTTCAAGATGCATGGATGCTAGAATAATAAATGGCAACCTTGAAATTTTTTGAAATTTAAAGGGCTGTTTTTGAACCAGATATAAATTATATGGTTTTATTTACTGTGCTGTTAGTCCTTTTTTTTATAAGAGAATTAATCTTAACACTTTATT
Source organism: Dendrobium officinale (assembly GCA_019514585.1). Lineage (NCBI taxonomy): Eukaryota > Viridiplantae > Streptophyta > Magnoliopsida > Asparagales > Orchidaceae > Dendrobium > Dendrobium officinale. The sequence goes on along the minus strand of CM033684.1, from coordinate 24,753,730 downwards.
TAAGATTGTTATTACTTTTTTTTTTCTGTTGCGTAAATTGAGAAAGAAAGGAATTATAATGTAAAGGTTTTTAGTTTGTAGTGCATATTGGCAAATATTTATAAATTTTTTATTATATATTGCTTAGTTATTATATTTTTCATATGAATTATTTTACAGTCACTATATCTGATTGTCCACTTCAAGCCTTGGAGCTATTGAGAGCAAATATAGGAAATTACGACATAGTGCTCATTGATGTTAATTTGGCATGCATTGATGGATTTGAATTAGTAGAGAATGTGAGCTGTGAAATAAGTTTGCCTATAATTGGTATGTTAAAGTTTTCTACAAAAAATATTAAATTATTTTATTTATCAATTACTTTTTTTTAAACGTGGTTAAATTTATATGCAGTGCTGTCAGCTTATTCTGATTTTCAAAATGTCATGAAAAGTATAAACTATGGTGCAATTGACTATCTTGTCAAACCTGTGCGTCTTGAAGAATTGAAACTAATTTGGAAGCATGTAGTAAAAAAATATCTTAAAGAAATGAAGAGCATTATTGAATCAAGTTCAATGGATGTTAACATTTCACGTCTAACAAAAAAATCCAAAGATCTTGTGAGGAAAAGAGATGAAGATGACGATATTGCTTTAAAAGATAATTTGCCTTCACAAAAAAGAGCTAGAGTTTCTTGGACCCCAGAGCTTCATGCAAAATTTATCAATGCTGTTAATCAATTAGGCATAGACAGTAAGTGTCTTTACTTAATAACTCTTTTTTTATATAGTTTTCACTTTTTATTTTCTTGATCTTAAAATAATAATATTTTTCAGAGGCAGTTCCAACTAAAATACTTGATATCATGGGCATACCAGGACTTACTAGAGAAAATGTCGCCAGCCATTTACAGGTTTGCTCATTAAACTAGCCTTAATATTTATAAATTATATGTTTTCATTTTTTTCATTGTTAAATGATTTTTATTTCAAATTATTTGGTTATCATTAATGAAAATTTTGTAAAGATTATTTACTTATTCATAATTTATTATAAATAAATAAAATTATTTTCTTTTGTGTGATACAGAAGTACAGAAAAGGCTTGAAAAGAAATACAATTGAGCTTAACCAACAAATTTTTTATAATGCTAAAGCAAGAAGAGAAAGTGAAAATCAATTTGAATCTCAACAATTCGCTTTAAACAATGATCTTAATGATAACAATAATTTTGATGAGCTTGCAACATTATTAGCACGTAAGTATTTGAAGATTTAATGTTTACTTCTTATTATTGATTTTTTTTTTAATTTGTAATATTGTCATAAATTCATGCAGTTGAACAAAAACAACCGCAAAATAGCTCCGACTCGGGTGCACAAATAAACATGGATTCAGTTGATGTTCAAAGTTATAGTTTGGAAGATCTTTGGGGAAGCAATGCTTCGAATTTGGCAATCCTATCTGAGTTTGAGAATATGGATGACACAGATGAGCTTTATGTAGCACTTAGCTCGGTAAATAATTTTTTTTATGAAGTAGATAGGTGAAATATGTATACATATTTTGACATTTTTTTAACTGTTAAACTTTTCAGTTTCAATACTAAGATTGCTGCAAGGGCTCCTGAAGGTACTTCTATTTGTTGAGGTACATTTCTTATTGTCTCAAAATGATCTTAATTTGAATTTAGTTTTAGATTTTAAAACATTTTAAGTTTACCATATTCTAATATATTATTCGTTTTTTGCATTCTGAACAGAAAAATTTTCGATTCCTTCCCAGCTCTAAGCTTTGTAGATTGTTCTTTTCTGCATCTTTGTCCAGATCATGCAATTATGATCAGAATGGTCAAACTCAATGGAGTCATTTCAAAAGTTAAAGCTTGTGGAGTCAATTCATAGTTTGTTTCTTAGTTACCAAATCAATTCTGTAATTTTGCTTCTTTCATTGCATGTTATTGTTGTTTAGAGGTTATGTAAAAAAAGAATTATGATGTACATCTCAATGTCAGTTTTTTTAATAAATAAATGAAAGCATAAGCCATGCATATGCATGTTTGTTTGCATAATTCTATACTTTTGTGTTGCTGTAGAGTTTTTATCATAAATATTAATAAAAATTGCAATGGTCCTAATAAAATGATAATTCTACCATTTCTCGTATTATAAAGCTATAGAAAGCCTTTCCAGTATTTTGGAGAAGTTAAGATTTCATTTGGGATAGCTTTTAATCGCCGCTTTCAAGAAAGTTTTTCACTATAAAGTTGAATAAGAAAGCACTAAAAAAAAGCTGTCTCAAACAAAGGATAAGTTTAATTCTTTTATAATGTTTGTCCATAATAATAATCTCTATACAAAATGATATATTATTACAACATTTTTCAAACATGTAGATAGAAGTTTTTAATATGATATCGTAGTTTTAGGTTTCATTTGAGATAATTTTTTTATTTTTTAAAGTAATATTTTAGTACAAAAATTTTTTGAATTAAAAATATTTATACTAAAAAATTATTTTAAAAAGCACTAACAACCAAATGAAATATTAATCTTCTATTAATTCCCAACTACAAAACAAATCTAGTTTAAAAAAATAATAATTTGCAAAGCCACCAAACTATAATTAGAAATTTGTTATGAAAAATGCAGCTAGAGGTTGCAGACCAAAAGCTGAGGGAAATGCTAGCGATATGCAATTGTCAAACAATTAGAAAAAAACGCCAACATCGATTCCTCTGTTACTACATGAATAAAAAATGAAAAGTTTAAACAAACTAATAGAGTAAAAGAATGCTAAATTAAAATGATTTCTCAAAAGAATGTGAGAAAATTGTGGAAAAGTAGAGAAAACAAAATATCTTGGTTCTTTAAAATTTTAAGGTTTCGTTTGGGACAACTTTCTTATTATTTTTTAAAGAAGTTTTTTAATAAAAAATTACTTTAAGAAGCAGTAAGAAAGCCGTCCCAAACGAAGCCTAAATCTATTAAGCTAGGATTATCATTAGAGAAGAGAAGGAAAAAGAAAACATTTTTAGACATTAATCTTAACATTTATATCATCGCTAACAAAATGCTTGCAGTCTCCAAGTACATCACGTAGGCTCCGTTTGGCACAACTTTTTTATTGTTTTCTAAAATAATTTTTTAATGCAAAAATTTCTTTAACTAGAAAGTTTTGTCCTAAAAAGCTGCTTTAGAAAGCAAGAAGAACGCTATCCCAAATGAAACCATAGTCATGTAATCTCATAGCATGATTCATGCTACTTCATATAGCTAATTTTTTAAGGGTTAAGTACCCGAGTTTTATTGTGTTGTTATATCCAATTATAGACAGTAAAAACAAGTTATGGTCACCATCTGGGAAGTATTTGAATAGTCAATCACAATTCTCCTTCCTTTGGCATCTTTAGAGAACTAATTGCACACTAGGATTGATAAATATGAATCTGCCAAAATTTTATTTTTCTCAACTTAATGTATAAGATAGTAAAGGAGTCTATGCATCAATTACTTCTCAACAATAAATGAGTAGGGGCTAAAATAGGAAAACATTAAGTAATTAGACCCCATATTTTCTCTAGATTTTGATGATTACAAATACAAACATTAAAAAAAAAAACAATAGAATATGAAGCTTACCAAACAAACAGATCAAAGCAGAATTGTATTTAATAGGATATAATACGTGTCAAATCATATGAGAAAGTATAATTATCAAAGTTTCAAATCTCTACAAATGTTTTGCTCCTTTCAAGTTTCCTAGTTATGTATCCCTTAGCACCTCTGCCCCAACAGTTCTGATTGCTTGAAAGAAAGCCCTTCATAAGCTATTCCAATTCAGGGTCAACTCGAATTAGTTAATAATAAGTAAACATTGTATCTTCAAATGACACAATTAGTTAATAATAAGAAATTTCATAGTACAATTATTAACATGAAATGATATATTGAAATTAGATTTCAGTTATTAGCTAAATTTTAATTATCATAATTTTGCAATAGACTCTCAAATGTAATTGAAATTGCATTTATTTAATAACACCAAAGATATTATAAAGGTATTTAATAATTGGAATGAACACAAACACAACCACAATCAATTAGCACTAAAAGAGAAGTTACAATCCTAAATGAATGATGAGTTGCATAACAACATACTATATAGTTACAAAAATAACACGGTGAGGATAAGACACCTAAAATTTCATCATAAGGATTCCTCATATAAAATCTTAAATATAAATCTTCTCTCTAACTTCTAAGTACTCTTCTCTCTAAGAAAGAGATTTTTTTCACTCTTCTAGGGCACCTTTCTCCCCCGCTATGCTCCCTTCCGCTCTTCTCATCAGGGTGGATCCTTCCCCCTGATGGAGTTTAATCCATCACCCCCCCCCCCCCATCCTCCTCTTCAAAGCACCCCTTGTGTTGATAAATCTGTCGGCGGCCCAGCTTCAATACCTCTAGACTTTCCTATGTCTTACATCTCTCCTAGCCAGAAGCTCTCCTTCTCGGCCGATGATTTAACGGAAGGTACCACTCTTCGGGCACTTTCTCTTGTGAGTTATTCAATTGGCCAGCATCCTTACTATAAGTGGCTGCTTGCTGCCATGAAAAAATGTTGGACTCTCAAAGGTTTGCTTTCTATGCTCTCTCTTGCGGATGGTTTTTTCTTGTTGAAGTTTACTTCTTCAAAAGATTTAGAGATGATTTGGACTGAATGTCCATGTTCCTTCTGGTAAAGCCTTTTATCCTACAACGCTGGTAGCCAAAATTCAAGCCGATCCGAGATGAAGCAGCCTCCATTCCTCTCTAGGTAAAAATCATTGACCTTCCACTGGCTTTATGGACTCCGACTTGTATTTCTAGGATTGTCAGTTACATTGAAATTCCTTTAACAGTTGACCCTCTCACCGCCAAAAGGACTCGTCTTACCTTTGCTCGGGGTTGTCTAAATTTCCAAGGATTCTGCACTTCAGGATGAAGTATCGATTCAAATTGATGTGGAAGATTTAATCCTCAAAGTTGTTTATGATTAGAAACTTTCTCCTTATGAAGGTTATAGTTCGTTTATTCATCTTTTCCCTTTATGCCCCTCCAACCCCAAACCCAAACCTATCATTTCCCCACCTCCTCGACCTAGAGGGAGGAGCCCCAATAGGAACCCTAATCACTGGACTCCTTCTTCAGGCTCCAAACCCCACTTCCTTGTATTATCCAGAGCTCGAACTAACCTCAAGACCTAATTCAACCCTCACTCCTCTTAATGTTGTCATCATTGGCCCCTCTCTCCCTAACAGCGAAAACATCAATAAAGACCCCATTCTACCTAACCTCAATTCCCCAACTGTTGACTCCTCATCGGAGCAAGCCTCCTCTTGAACCGAAAACCACCTCCTAAAGTCCCTCTTTCCAACATGTTCGCTTTCTTGCAAACAAAAGAATCCTCTTCTCTTCCCTCTTCTGAAACCCACTTTGGTGACAACAATCCTCCTTCATCCTCTTCTGAGGAGGCTAACATTTTGGATGGAGATCCTTCTTCATATTCTAAATATGATACTCATTCATCTAAATCCCCTCACGTCTAAGAAATCTAAGCCCAAAATTGTCAAGAAGGCAAAATCCTCAAGGTATTAATGTCTCTTCCCCCTTTTGCTAGTTGGAATGAGACGGGTTTAATAGCCCCAAAAAGGTTTATTTCTACAAGGACCTTGTCAAGTCGTATAGTTTAAAAGTTCTTTACATTCTCGAAGCCAAACTGAATCTTAAGGCCACTTTTGACCCATGGTTCATCAATTCTCATTTTGTTTTTGATAATGAAGCTAGTTACCACAACTTTAGTTTTTCTACCCCTCGTAGAATATGGATTAAATCGGATGCCTCTCACATCTCTTTCTCCTCTATCCTCTCCTCCTCTCAAATCATCCATGGCATTCTTTCAGCTGGGTCTTCTTCTTTTGTTCTACTTTCTATTATTTATGCTGCCAACAGTCCAGTTGATAGGAGGGAAATTTAGAATATTTTCTGCAATATGGCTCCTGCTTCTGATTCCCCTTGGATCATTCTTAGGGACTTCAATTTTTATAGATATGATTTTGAAAAATCTGGAGGAACCCCGCTTCATTCTAGCATACTAGAGGAACATAACAAGGTTGTTTTTTATTGTGGGGTTCAAGACCTAGCTTCTGTGGGCCTCTTCTTTACTTGGTCCAATCAAAGGGTAGATATTCCTATCCACATCAAATTGGATCGTATTTTGGTTAATAATGCATTGCTTGATAGCTTTCAATCTACTTTTTACAAAGTAATTCTCCCTTCTGATTATGACCACTCTCCCCTTAGAATTATTATTGCGTCCTCTCACCTGACGCAGAGATGCGTCCTCCCAGAGCTAAAATCGCGCTAAAAAATGAGAAATGCCAAGCAAATACCGAGCAATACCAAACAATAACGAGGAATATCATCATGTGAAGACCAATACCGAGCTATACCGAGCAATACAAAAAAATACCTAGTTTTTCCTAGAGAAAACTCGGTATGTGTTCGGTATTGCTCGGTATTGCTCGGTATAGCTCGGTATAACTCGGTATTGGTCTTCACATGATGATATTTCTCGTTATTACCAAATAATATCTAGCAATACCGAGCAAAAGCCGAGTTTTTTTTGGCGTTGGGAGGACGCATCTCTACGTCAGGTGGGAGGACGCAATAAAAATTCCTCCCCTTATCTTCATCACTTCTACCATCAAGAACTCTGTTGCGAGATTCATGTTTAAAAATTTATGGGTGCATATGAATGGTTTCTGGGATGCTATTTTTGCGGCTTTTGATAGGCCATCCTCTAGTAGTTCATTTGCTGCATTTTATTACTGCCTGAAACTTCTTAAAAGATCTTTGAAAGGCATGAAATGGGCTTGTTCCAATTACCTCCAACTCCATCCTTGAGTTAAAAAGCTTGCAGAACCAATACCTCAACGAGCTTCAACATCAACCTTTAGATCATGATCTTAACTCCTTTCTTAAAAAGATTAATGAGCATTTGGCCTCTTTTCGATCAGCTTGGTCTTCTTGGATATCCCAAAGGGCTAAAGCTAGTTGTCTATCGAATGGGGAAGATGATTTGGGCTTCCTTTATGCTAAAATCAGAGCCAAAAGGAATAAAAATTTCATAAAATAAATCACTACGCCCCAAGGACACTTCTCCTATCCTCCCGAGGTTGCTTCAGTTATAATTTCCTACTTTAAGTAAATCTTTGATGCTTCTTACCCCACTATTATAAATGACTTAACTATATCAGTTGGAAGTTTGGTACCTTTAAATCTTCACTGCCTTCTTTTAGCTCCAGTCTCTAATGATGATTTTAAAGCCATTATTTTTGCTGGAAAAGCTTCCACGGCGCCTAGGCCTGATAGATTTTCTTTTGAATTATATAAACATTCTTGGCATCTCTTCGGCAAGAAATTCTGTAATGTTGTCAGGAGTTTCTTCTCTACTGATTATATCCCTAGAGGTGTTGAATCCTCTGTCATTACCTTGATTCCTAAAAATTCTCATGCTTCTGATATTTCTAATTTTAGACTTATTTCATTGTGCAATATTTTTTACAAGATTATGGCTAAGGTGCTTGCAAATAGGTTAAAAATTGTACTTCCTTATAGTATTCATGATAGCCAAGTGGGTTTATCTCTAAAAGGTATTCTACGGATAACATTTTCCTGGCCTCAAAAATCTTAAGAGAATTTAAAGGTAGGAAAAACTTGTTTTGTGCTAAATTGGATATCAAGAAGGCGTTTGATTTTTTTTTAGGAGACTTTATCTTAAACTGACTAAGACTGAAAGGCTTTCCTGAGGATTTCATTAAATGGATAAAAGGTTGTATTTCAAATATTTATTTTATGATATGCATTGATGGTTCCCTGGAGGAGTTTTTTTAGTTTTTCTTCAGGTTTTCGCCAAGGTTGCCCCTCTCTCCCCTCTGTTATTTTTGTATTGTCATGGATGGACTCTCTTATTCTCTCCAATCTCATAATTTCTCTGGCATCAACTACAAGGGGATACAAATCAACAACTTGATGTATGCGGATGATCTTCTTGTCATTTGTGATGCCTCTATTCCTAATGTTACCAACCTCATTAATTCTCTTCACCTTTTTGTTCCTGCTTCTGGTCTTCATATTAATCCCAATAAGAGCTCCATCATCCTTGCTAAGAATGTCAACGTGGCTGATGAAATTTTTTCCTTGCTCGGGATTACACATCAGGATTCGTACTTAACTTATCTGGGCCTCCCCATTTCCCCAAATAGGCTAAAGTTTTCTCACTTTCAACCCCTACTGAGCAGAATCTCTTCTCTACTTGAGGGTTCAAAAATTAAATTTCTTTCTTTTGTAGGTCATGTTCAATATTTAAAGTTCACTATAACCAACACTATTGCCTACTGGATTTGGGGCTCTATCATCCCCAAAGCTTGTCGTCCTCATATTACACGATTATGCTCTAAATTTTTATGTCATGGAAACATCAAAGACAAAAAGCTTCATTTAATCTCTTGGGCCTCCACTACTAAGCCAAAATGTAGAGGTGGTTTGGGCATTCCCTTTGTGGAGTCCCTCTATTTTGGATTCACTTGTTCCTTTATCTGACGCCTTTTCAACCATAAGTCTCTTGCTAACTCTTGGGTTAAAGTCAAATATGAATCCCCCAGGAAGAACCTGCCTCCCTCTACCTCTAAAGCTTGGAAGCTTAATTGTTCTACTGCCCAGAAAATAAAATCCTCATTGCAACTCTCTGTGGCGCCTAATTGCAACTTCTCTTTGCTTTGGGATCCTTAGTGTAATGGCTGCTCTCTTTCAAATATCTTTTTCACTTCGAGACTTTCTCCTAAAACTATAGGAGATTTCATTTCCAATGGCCAATGGGCTTTACCTGATGATTTTCCATCTATGCTGCAGTTGTTCTTGGAGTAAACATCATGGAGCAAATGGTAGTGTCCTGAGAAGGCTCCAACCATCCATCATTTAAGAACTTCACAAACTATTATTTCTCTCATTTAGAGGAAGTTTCCTGGTATAATTTCATATGGAAAAAAAAAATTCTATTAGATATGTTTGCTACGCTTGGATGGCAATTATTGGGAAATTGAAAAGTGCTGATCTTCTTTTTAGGAGGGGCATTCTGCTCGACCTGACCTGCCCTTTCTGTCGAAGTTCTTCTAAAACCCACCACCACCTATTTTTTGAATGCGACTTTTCCTATTTGGTCCTATCGGCTTTGCTCCCGATTTTCAAATTTTTTATATTTAGACCGAATCTATTGCAATCCTATGATTTTCTGGACAATATGCCTTAGTTCAATACTTTGGAGAAAAACTTTTGTTTTTTTTTCAATTGCATGCATTATCTACCACCTTTGGAGGGAAATGGAGTTTTTTTGAGATAATGGAGTTTTGTTTGTGCTGTCATTGCCTATGTTGTTTTATTTTCTTGCAAGTTTTGTTTTTACATTTTACATGTGATTAGCTATAGTTTTAATACAAGGGCTTTGCCCCTGGATTTTCCCAAAAAAAAAAATCTTAAATATAGAAATCAAATTCATTGAAGTGAAGCTAAAGCTAATCAACTGACAACTAAAGCTAATGAACTGACAGTTATTTCACATTATGAGCTTTGTTGTGTTCACTTCCCAAGAAAAAAAATTCCTATCTTGAGTGAAAAGAAGTTAATGGTATTACATTAAACACCTTTGCCATGATATTTTTCCTAATATGGAAACAGAGAATATAAGTCACAAGATAAAATAATTCAATTTACTAAAATGATTCTTCATACATAGTGTGAAACCTCTTAAAAAAATAAAACTAAGCTCTTAAACATCAAGACGTTTTTTGGTGTAATGATCAGAATTTTATTAACAAACTCTACAGTTAAGCATGTTCATCACGGACAAATACTGGGATGGATGAACTCCTGAGAAATTACACCAACAGGACAAAACCGTGAGGCCTTTAGGTTAAAGCGTACAATATATCGATAGTTAAGAATTTAAGCTTCTACACATAGCATAAACAAGTAGTTGTAAGCCATCATGATTAGGACTAGGATAATCAGAAACATTATTAGAAGAAAATTCATTGTCTCGTTGATATCTAAATATCATAAATTGAAGAAAAGAAAACATAGCAACTAAATAATAGAAATTGGAAAAATATGATGATTCAACTGGAACTGTTCTCATGTAGGATATGTCTTAAAACTTATTTATTGCAGAAGAAGCTTAAAATTTTATAAAGTGCTTATGAAAGCTCAAAAATAGCTTCAAAAACAATTTTTTTGGTACCAAACATTGACATCCATGGAATGAAAAAGAGATTCAACTCATTAATATCGGAAATAAAAGCTCTACACTATCACAATTTAGACGGGCAATAAATGATAGCAAGCTAGAATTTCATCAAGAAAGGGAGATTGAACTGTTCATCAGAAAGCCCCATGCCACTAGGATGACACCTCCAGATTTAGCATTCAGTTCTACCCGTTATGACCCGATTGGAAAAAGATAAATATTTTAACTTTTGAGATTTTCAACAATTTGCATGTTTTTGAGAGCGTTTTAATTTATAAAAATGATTGGGTGTGCTCTAGAAAAAGTCTCAAGTGTTTGATATGAATTTCGCCAAAATATGACGATGTCACATTTGCGCGCAGCGGTGCTGCTCAGCTAAAGCGTCAAATAGTGACATTGTAGAATTGTGCTCTTGAATTTTTTATGAGCATTTGAGCATCAGTGCACTCTGGTTTGAGTGGCATAGCGCTAGACCATTATTAGCTCATTAAATATATGTTTTCCACTATTCCATTCATTTTGCTAGAGCAACCGACGAAGTATGAGAGAGAAAGTGAGATATTTTGAGAGAGAAATCTACGTTTTGAGATATTTTGGGTCATTTTTAGTCGTCGGCACAGTTTGAAAATTTGTCCAGATTGAGATAAGTCACATTATGCCTATCTCAGTTTTTAAAAATACAAAATTTTACTGAATTTTTTGTTTAAATTTATATTTCTATTAATAAAAAATGAGTATAACTTTACAATAAAAAAAAAATTTAAATCGCAAACTTTTTACATGTTATAGAGATCATGATTATGAACATTTTAAATATTATCTGAAAACTTTATACCATGTATTTTGAAATTTGTGCGATTTTGATTAAACAAAAAATAATCTTGACACCAAAAATACTTTTTCCTATATAATGAATTTCTTAAAACAATGTTTACACAAACTTTGATAATTTGGTTATGTTTTAACATTTTGAAAATTTGCTCAGAAGGAAGTTCAGTTGCCTACCTCTATAGAACACTATGAAATTTTGACATGTGCTACATTATGCTTTAATTGTTGCAATGTAATGAAATATATGCTTATGTGATGAGATATATACTTATATTTTTGAGAAATATCTGCTGGGAGCTATAAGGGTGAGAATTCTTTAAAATTCTATTTATGTCAAAGATTATTCTAGTGGTTATAAGATATATTCTAATAATTATAGCGCCATGTTCTAGTGGCTATAAGCCATGTTCTAGTGTATATGGGCGTGTTATGATACTATAAGCACAAAAAGGTAGACATAAAAGATCAGAATCCTTTGAGATTTTGTCTGGGATTGAAATATGTGATATGAACTGCTTTGTAATATTAACTGTTCTATGATTTATTGCTCAGTATTATTATTTAAATAAAATGGATAATCGCAATGCTTTTATTTCCTTTCTTAGTACCTACAGTGATTTATTAGATTGCATTTAACTACTTTAAAACATTCAGTAAAAATGTTTAATAAAAAAATGTTCAAAAATTACAAAAAAAAAAAAAAAAAACATTCTCATGAAGAATAAAAGAAAAAGTGGCTTGCTTTCACTCCTATTAAGGTTTAATAGAAGATAATATAACTTGAGCCGTGGGATACATTCTTTCTATCACCAGGTACGATAGGAGAATTGTTGCTTCCAGGAGTATTCGTGGTGGTAGAGAAATATAAAGTTTAAAGTCTTAGCGTTGTACGAAAATTCGGCACGCAATCAGATAAGAGAGAGTGTGTGTAGTATTTATGAGACATCAAAATTTTTACGTGGAAAATCCCTGAAAAGGGGGAAAACCATGGGGCTTGGCCCAGTATGAATGAATCCACTAGTATTGTAGTTGGTTACAAAGGAGGTCCTTCATAAGGGGAAGGCCTTAGCTTGATGTACATCTTATAGAGTACATTACATTGTGAGAATACAAAGCATCATTGTTTATGTGTTTGTTTGGTCTGAAGGACTGTATTCGGTGTGCGACGTAAGTCTGAAGGACCGTAGTCAGCGGGCGACAGAGGTAGGAAGGATCGTAGTCGTCGGGCGACTTAAGTCTGAAGGATAGTAGTCAACGGGCGACGAAGGTCGGAAGAACTGTAGTCGGTAGACAACGTAAGTCTGAAGAACCGTAGTCGGTAGGCGACGGAGGTCAGAAGGACTGTAGTCAGTGGGCGACGTAAGTCTAAAGGACCGTAGTCGGCGAGCGGCGGAGGTCGGAAGAACCGTAGTCTGACTACGGAGGTCAGAAAGACGGCGTCTAGTAGAAAACCATCAATGGACAGAAATCCAACATCAGGTAGATATCTGGTGAAAGTCCGACAATTGGCAGAAGCCCAACGTCAGGTAGAAATTTGGAGAGGAGCGGAGGTCCGGCGTCAGGTAGAAGTCTGACGCCAGTTGGAGGCTGAGGAGAATTCTGACTTTATATGGTATTCAGGCAGAATTCCGATGTCCCATGGAAGTCGGACAGAATTCCGACGTCACTTGGAGGTCGAGCAGAATTCCGGCGTCACTTGGACAGAATTCCAGCGGCGGTGGTCGAGGAGTTCTTCCCTCCTATCCTTCTTCTCTTCTCCTTCTTCTCTTGCTTCCATGCTTGGGCCCCCTCAATAAAGAATGAGGGGTCTATTTATAGATTTTTGGAGTGACATGGCTTATAAATAGGTGAGAGATCGGGGGCGAATAGGGAGTGGTTTAAATGGACGGCCGATATTGAATCCCTTGATTGTAGACCATTCATCAGACATTTGAAGGTCTTAATGATGTCGGAATTAGGTGATCTTGAGCTTGTTGGATTCGTCTCGTCGAGCCGTTCGATTCGACTATAAGCTTGTCATGTTTGGAAACCGTTTGGTAACTCAAATTGTGATTTGAACCTTGCAACAGCGCTTCGGGTCTTCGATTCGGACCCATTTGGGCTCGGATTGAGTTGAATTTGGTGTCGTTGGATTCGTATTTTTGAGACAATCAATTCGATTGTAAGTTTGATGAAATCGGAGTTTAGATGATCCCAAATTTAATTTTTGAAATTTCCAACTTGATGTTTGCGCCGAGATTCGTGCCCGGTCAAGATAATTTTGTGATGACATATCAAGAATGTTGCTTAAAACATAAGGTTTTTTATGATATTGACTAATCTAAACAAATATGACACAATGGCTGAACCTCATGGAGTTTCTTTGGAGAACACCTGTTGCTTTATTTACTTCAATCCTACACCCTATTCATCTCCAACCAAACAAAATGGAAGCAACATTTAATTCCTCTTCTTCTCCTTTCATTTCAAGCAGCTGAACCAGAAACCCCTATCTCTCGGCTCTCACTCTCTTAAAATCCTCTCTTGATCTGCCAGATATGAATGAATCAGTCAAAAACAAAAAAAAATCCCTTGCTTGAGGCGGACCAAGCAGCAAATCGAATGAGAGAATGCATGGAGCTAGTGAAAGGGACGACCACTACGACCTTGGATTTGACAACTATGGTGGATTAATTTGGTGTCGGACGAGCGGGTTGCTCGTGGATTCTTGCCGAATGGATCTCGGGCAGATGAAGAAACAGATCGAAGGAGAGAATGCACGGAACTAGGGCAAGGGATGACCTGTTTGCGCGAATGAAATGAAGTAGCTCCTAGCACCAATTATACAGTAAGCGAGGAAAAAGATCAGTAGAGAAGTTTTACGAATCTCGATTGCGAGATTAGGCTTTACGAGGAGAAACCGTAAGGTATGAGAAGCTTTTTGGTTCAGTGGCGTTCGAGAAGATGAAAGCAAGCATGACACTCGATGTTTGTGTTTGATTGAGAGGAAGAAATCACAAGGGTGCCAAGAAACCGCGAGGGTATACCTTCCTGAGAACCCTTGATAAAAAATCAGCATTAATTTAAATTTGATAGAAGGGTTCATCGAGGAATGAAGAGTATGCGAGATTCTAAAGGAAATCTTGCAGGATCCTATCGAATGAACCATAAAATAAAAAACTAAAAAAAATGTAGATCGATACAGTTAGACCAGCAGAAAAAACCCACATCAATAATAAGAACTCAGGCCTCGAATCAATGAGCAATGGTTATTCTGATGTTGCTGTAGGGACTCGTAAGCTACCAAGCGATGTGACCGGTGACTTTCCCATTGCTCAAATTGCTAACAATGCATGCAAACCTCAAAATGGAACACAGATAAAATCCATTGTGCAAATGCTTACCGAGACAAGGGAGTTGGGCAGAGGCAAGCACGGGGTGAAAAAGGCTGTCAGGCAAAAGAGATGGAAGGGTTGAGGGAACTGTACTGTGCTCAGAGCTCATGAAGCAATAAACAGAACAATAACATCACACAACTCTCCTTGGCCTATTGGTTGAGAGCTTAGGCTCCCAACTAAGAGGTCCAGGGTTCGAGTCTATGTGTATGCGTTGTGTGTGTGAGTTTGCCTTAAACGGCCTAAATGTCCCAAAAAAAAAAAGAACAATAACAGCATTCATCCATGTCTCCTCTTAGGTGGTTTTCCCCTTCTCTCTTAGCTTCTCTACTGAACAATTTATGTAAATATGGATAGATATAGAAAGATGGACTTAGAGACTCAATTTTCTAGACAATTCAAGCCCAGTAAATTCCTCGTGATGGCATCATCATGGGAAAAGCCTTGCAATGGCATTGTATAGGTTCAATGTCAACACTAGAACATACTTATGGCCAAGTTCAGAAAGAACCAGCGACAGTGAGCAGGGGGAAAAGATCAGCGGAGAAGTTTACCTATCTCGATTGCGGCATTAGGCTTTCGGGAGGAAGAAACCACAAGGCATGAGAAACTTCAGTGCATCAATAGGAGCTCAGGAGGAAGAAACTTAGCGCTTGCGTTCAATCGAGAGAAAGAAACCTTGAGGGGGTGTTTGGTATCCGATCCGATTTTTTTTGGAAAAATTATAGACTATGCCATTTTTATTAATAAAAAATGAAGTACAAAATATCAAACAGAAGATATATAATAACCAACCATGTAAAGAAAACAAATTAAGGAAGAACTAAAATAGTAAGGAGAAAAAAGAGAACTCGAGATGATAGATGGAGCTTCAGTAGAAGATGCACTGAACTCAGGTAGTCCAATAGGTAGTCTGTGAGATCATATACTCTGGTTGCCCGAAGACTGTCCAACAGGATCCATCGTTAGGCTATCATCATCGTTCAGGCATTTAAAGAGAGAAATAAAGCCTGACGAAAGAATAATTTTCATATTTTCTTAGAAAAACCGTCAGCCAACTCGTCATAGGACAGAAAAAGAAGCATCCATTTAGTGACCATGTCCAATACTTTAAATCAAGCAAGTGTCTCGATCATAGATTTTCAATGAGACTACACCCCTTGTTCCATTTTGCTATCTTGAACTTCACAACTTTTGCTATGATTGATTCCACAGTAGTAAAGGATTTTGCCAAAGATTTAAATCTTCTGTTATTTCTTTCACACCAAATATGGTATAAAGTTGCATTAAGAGTGAAAAGAATGCGATTTTTTTCCTTGTATTCCCCAGGTAATCCACCAATAAACTCTAATGCCTAAGAGACATTAGGTCTTAATAGGAAATTTTGCATTTTCGGGATTAGCTGCAACAGGATATTGAATGAATATTCACATTCAAAGAAGAGATGAGAAATAGTCTCTGAGTATTTGTAACAGAAATAGCAAAGAGGGTTATTAATAACAATACCTCTCTTAAAAAGCACATCAGCCATTTTTAATCTATCTAATACTACCATCCAAGTGTAAATAGAATACCTGGGTGAGTGATTTTTGTGCCAAATGAGTCGATACCAATCAACTTGGACATCTTTAGTAAAAAATTCCAAGTAATAATCTTTATAATAAGCCTTCTTTTTGCCATCCCAGACCACAAAATTATTATTATCACTGGCTAGAGGAATTCTACTAATGAATTACCTAATTTTCCCATTGATGGATTCAGGAATGCACCAATTTTCATTAAGAATCCATTCCTCTATCGTGTCCTTGTCTTTACTATGATTAAGTAAAGGGAATTTAGGGATTTTATTCAAGATAGTGTCTCCTGAACACCAATGGTCCCAAATAATAGAAGCCTTACTATTACTTTGGGGGATAAACTTCAATTTTGTTTCTCACTAGATTGACAGCTTTGCATATGTTATTCCAGAATTTGGAAGACTGAGCACCATTTTACTTCCAGGGGGAAGTATACCGAGTTTAGAAGGAAATCAGTAAGAGCGGATCTAGTATTGTAAAATCTCCCGATAATGCAGCAATTAAAAGCAAATTGCATAGCCAATATGGACGGGATACCCAATCCGTCATAACATCTTGGTTTACAAGTATTTGCCCAAGAGATTAGATGCAAATGCTTTTCGTTCGTGTCTCCAGAATATAAAAATTTGGCACAAAGTTTATTAATAATTTTAATAACAACTTTAGGGATAAAAATAGCTCTCACCCAGTACGCCACGGTATTAGAGATAGTATACTTTATGTATTGCATACTGCCAGCAAGAGATATTGTTTTGGCTTTACAACCTGAAAGGAGACTATTAACCTCTTCCAGTAAAGCATTAAAACCAGAGACTTTGATTTTTCCAGAAGAAATGGGGATGCCCAAATAATTAAAAGTGTTTGTAACGTTGTTGACATTCAGGATCTGAGCAAGTCTAATGGTATTAGATGTGTGTCTATCAAAAGTAATAGTGCTCTTGAGGCTATTAATATGAAGGTCAGAACAATTGGAGAAATTCTCCAGGATAGTGTTTAGAACGTTACAGTTTGCCTCATTAGCCTTACAAAAAACCATGAGATCATTCGCATATAATAAGTGAGTAAGCTGATAATCTCCAATAGAGATGCCCTAAAATCCCTTAGGTCTGGGAAGCTCATTAAGAAGACAAGAAAGGCTATCCATAATAATACAAAAGAGATAAGGGCTGAGAGGGCAACCCTGTCTAAGGCCCGAGGTAGTAGAAAAATAACCTTCAAGAGAAACATTTAAGCAAATTGACATTATACATGCATGCCTTTATCCAATTTATGAATACACTTGGGAAACATTTTTGGATCATTCTGACAAGAAGAAAGTCCCTAGACACTGTATCAAAAGCCTTTTTAATATCAAATTTTGCACAAACGTAGTTTTTACTATTCGATTTGAAACATAGATTCATAATTTTCGAAGCCAAAAGAGGATTATCTGTGGATAATCTTTTAGATACAAAATCAACTTGGCTCTTGTGAGTGATGTCTGGCATAATCATCTTCATACGATCAGCAAGAATTTTTGCAATGATTTTGTAAAATACATTACAAAGGGCGATGGGTCTGAAATCCCCTATGTTATTAGCATGTGCAGTTTTGGGAATAAGAACAAGCGTCGTGGCTTTAGCCCCTTTAGGAAGATAGTTTTTGGAGAAGAAAGATTGCACAGCCTTAAACACCTTTTTACCTATAACGTGCCAACATGTTTTATAGAAATCAATGTTGAACCTGTCTAGCCCTGGAGTTGAGTTTGAATGGCCAGAGAAAACAGTAGCTTTTACTTCTTCAAAAGTAGTAGGCTTGATAAGGCAGTCTGCTAGGTGATTCGGAATATAAGACCCTTTAGGGAATTGACTTATATCAATGGTTACAGGGTTAGGTTGATTGAGTAAGGTCATGAAGTGTTGAATAATGTCAAGAATTTTAGAGTCCTGTTCTTTGGGACTACCAAGAAGAGCACCCACAATAGCACTGTTATTACCGGCTTTCCTCCTATGAATTCTGGAGTAAAAGAATTTCAAGTCTTCTTCCCCATGAACAAGCCAATTGACTTTAGCTCTTTGAGTCGTCCAAAAGGACCAGGTAGAATTGTAGTGAGCTAACTTGTTATTGATACTATTGAGTTTTGTGCAAAGATTGGGATTCAGATGATCTGCATCCAAAAGAAGCTGGCATTCCATCTGTTGATTGGTGAGGGAGTCAATCATAGGCATAATAGTGTTAGAATACTGCCAGTTGCATCTCTTAATCAGCCCTTAAGTCTTTTTAACTTGTTATAGAAACAAATGATAGGATTTCCCATAGTAGGAGAGGCAAAAACATCTAGAAGCAAATCCCAGAACTCTTGGTAACGGGTCCAGTGGTTTTTAAACAAAAACCGATGAAATTTCTTTCTAAGTTCACCGTTAGAAATGATAAGGGGTGAGTGATCTGAGATTAAAGCACTAAGAGCTTTGTAAGATGAATTAGGGAAAGTATTGATCCAGTTCTAGTTTACTAAAGATCTGCCGAGTTTGATTCTAATGGGATTATCACTTCTCTGATTATGCCAGGTATAAAAGATACCCGTAGCGATAAGATCAGTTAGAGCAGTATCAAAAATAAGAGAATTAAAATGTCCCAGCCTAGCTTCGGGAATTAGATTACCACCTACTTTCTCATAGCTAAAATGACAATAGTTAAAATCACTCGTAACTATCCACGGGATATCATTGTGAGGATTGAGAGATCTGATGTCATCCCACAATTTAGTTTCTCTCATCATGAGAGTTGGATGCATATATGATAGTGATCATGACAGGATCGTATGAGCCTATAATGAGCTTGCCATATATCATCTGGTTAGAGAAGAAAAAGGTTCGAAATTGATTTTATCTGGATTCCACTTAATCCAAATCCTACCAGGACTAGCAAGATGGAAGTTGTTACAGCTATGCTCATTGGCAAAGATCTCATGCCTAGAACGAAACCAAATATCATTTAAGTTAGGAAGGAGAATCCGATTCTCCAAAAGGGGGATTCTCCAAAAGACAAACCATATCCAGCATATGGTCCTTAACCAGTTTTCTAACACTGTTGACTTTATCATAGCTGTTAAAGCCTCTGATGTTCCACACAGCAAAAGGTGGAATAAACATCAAGACTTATTATGGTTGTTCTGTTTGGAGCCTTTTCCTCTCATACTAACATGATTTTGTATTCCCTTATCAGTAGGGGGTTGGGATTTGTTTTGGTTTGAGTTTCTGGTAATATTCTCACCAGAGGAGGAAGGGTCTTGAATAGAATTATTGACATAAGCTGTTTCCGTAGGGGGAATAGAGGCTTTTTCTTTAGAAGAGATCTCTAATTCCTGATCGTTAATATCTTGCAAAGCAGAAAATTTATTGGTAGCTTGGACATTAGGAGAATTTATTTTTAGGGGAGAGGAATGAAGATTGGTGGATTCCGTGGATGAGAATTCTTCATTAGGAGAGTTGAGATTTGGGATTTTTGAGTACTTTGAGAAATTTTCTGAGAAACTTCCCTAGGGTTTTGCTGTTGATTTTGTTCATTCTCTGGGTTAGGTAAGATCCCTTTCTGGTGCATGGTGTTTATCCCAGGCCTACGGCTAGAACTACGCCCACGAGTTGTGATGAGTGAAGTTTGGGGTTAGGGAAGGGGATTAGGATTTTTTGGGCATTCGGCAGTAGAGTGAATTAGCGAAGAACAACAATGACATGGCGACGGTTTACATTCATATTGGATTTTAAGGTTGAAAACCTTCCCTTCAACCAGGATGGGGATGAACTCTGGATAGGTTGCAGTTGAATCAACTTGCACGCAAACCCTAGCAAAAGTGAGTCGGGATTTTGAGGCCGTAAGATCTTCAACTGCTAACAGGATTCCTACTTTGGTCGCAATTTTTGAAATTCCAGTCGGGGTCTAACAACAGAGAGGAAGATCATGGATTTTAATCCAAATGGGGACTGAAGTGAACTCCTCCCTCTTAGGGCTAAAAAGAGGCGACCATTTTTGCAAGATGAACGATTTTCCCAGAATAAACCAAACTCCTTTATTCCATATATATTCGAAATTTTCAGCATAAGAGAACTTAAAGAGAAAAAACCCATCACTAAGAGATATCATCTTTAGACTACCTTTAAGATTCCATACCTTATTAACCGCCAAAAGCAGAGAACCATATTATGGACGCTTACCAAGCGAGTACCCCACTAGTGCTTGGTTCCATTCGATCAAAGCATCTGCAACATCTTCATGGGGGAAAGGGATAATCTCCTCCGGAGTCGGGAGAGCGGAGACAGCGAACTTGCTAGGGTTAGGGCTAGGGTTTTCAGTAGTGACTCGGGTTCAGGGAAGAGGGTTATGCAAGGGAACTGCAGGTGGGGATGATTGCATGAGATCAGGGGGAGGGTGAATTAGAGGGAGCGGCGAAAAAATAGCGGTGGAGAGGGAGGGATCCATGGATCCCTCCTTCGGCGCTAAGATAAACATAAAGAAGGCAAGCGGTGCAAAAACGAGAAAATCCTAGCCGAGCCCAAAAGTCAGTCGTTCACTGTTTGATCAATACAATTCGTTTTATCTGATTCAATTTAAGTATAGTTGGATTTAGTAAATTCTAAGCTGATAAAGTTCGAAGAGTATTTGGTATGATAAATATTAAATCATATTTATTGAGGGCTAGAAAATACACGGTGATAGAGTTAGAAATTTTTATCTCAGCATTACACGGATATCCAGCACACAAGCAGAATGAAAAAGAAATATCAGTATTTTTATGTGAAAAACCCTGTAAAGGGAATAATCACTGGGCCACGCCCAGTTGATAAGATTCAACTAGTGTTTGCTTAAGTTACAAATGTGACTCGTCCCTAAAATTGAAGACGATCAAATTACAACTCTCAAATTGAAATTCAGTTACAAATAAATGGTTAAATTTTGGCGACGTTGGGTGATCAGGCAGAACCCCTGCGTCACTTGGGCGGAACTCAAGCATTACTTGGAGTTCAGGAG
The DNA here is from genome assembly GCA_019514585.1 of Dendrobium officinale. Lineage (NCBI taxonomy): Eukaryota > Viridiplantae > Streptophyta > Magnoliopsida > Asparagales > Orchidaceae > Dendrobium > Dendrobium officinale. The sequence continues at coordinate 24,732,618 of CM033684.1, read as the reverse complement.
GAACTCCGGCGCCACTTGGAGTTCGAGCGGAACTCCGACATCATTTGGAACTCGGGAGAAACTCTGGTGATGGTCAAGGAGGAGCTTCTCCTTCTCTTCTTTCCCCTCTTCCTTCTTCTCTTCTTGCTTCCTTGTTTAATTCCGATGTTGGTCTGCTGTCGGATCAAAGTTTGACGATGGTCGAGGAGAAACTTCTTCCTTCTCTTCCTTCCCTTCTTCATTCTCTTCTTCTCTTCTCTTCTTGCTTGGGGTCCCCTCTTAAGAGAAATGAGGCGCTATTTTTAGTTTTCTAAGAGTGGCATAGCTAGTAAATAGGAGGAAGATCAGGGACGAATTGGGAGTGGTTTGAATGGACAGCCAATATTGAATCTCTTGATTGTGGGCCGTTTATCAAACATTTGAAGGCTCTAATGATATCGGAATTTAACGATCTTGGGCTCGTTGGATTTGTCTCGTCGAGCCGCTCGATTCGATTATAAGCAAGTCACATTTGGAAACTATTTGGTAATTCAAATTATGAATTGAACCTTCCAAATGTGTTTCGGGTCTTTGATTTGGACCAATTTGAACTCGGATTGGGTCGAATTTGGTGTCGTTGGGTTCGTACTTTCGAGACGTTCAGTTTGATTATAAGTTCGCTGAAATCAGAGTTCAAATAGTTTCCAATTTAATTTTTGAAGTCTAAAACATGATTTTTGCCTCGAGATTTGCGCTCGATTAAAATAATTTTTCGTTGATATATCAATGTTAAATCCTGAGAAGTTGTTTGGCAATATATTTCAGGATTTATGATAGTTAGATATTCAAATTGTATGATTATCGAAATTATTAAGTTTAAATTACTCATTAATTATTATTTATACTATTAATTATATATTTAGTGATATATATTTAAAGTTATATTAATTATTAAGCTAATTATATTATTTTAATAGTATATCATCAATCAATTCAATTAAGATAAATTAAAAAATTATGTTATGCACTAATTATACTATTAATTTACTCAAATATTATTATTTTAAGTTATATTAATTAAGTTAGCAGTGATAACTTAATAGTCCCGTAGGGCTTGCCTTTCATCTTCCCTTTTCGTCGTTGTTGTTCGGCTTCGTTGCTTCGTTGGAGGTGTATAGATTGCACGCATCGATTCTACGGCTCCTTCGTCGTTGTTCGACTTCGCTCCTTCGACGACTTTCCCTTCCTGTTGGATTGGAAGGACATTTTTTATCGGATGCAACAACGGGAGCTCGCTGGCTTTGAAGGTAACTTTCTCCCTTTCATGCTCTTCTCCGGCCAAATCCTGTAAATCTCGCTAAATCCGGGAAAGGATGGGATTAGAATTTACATAGATTTACCTGAATTAATCTATAAATCTCGAATTTACAGATTCTCAGTATTTACAGACTCGATGAATGAGTTTGGCTAGATTTACGTTAAATCCTACTTAAAACTACAACTAAATTCGATACCAAACACCCCCTGAGGGTGTCGTCGATCGAAATGGAGGAAGAAACCAGGAGGCTGATACGTGACACAGCCTTCGATCGAGATCGAAGAAAAATCAGGACGTGTGCAAGAGAAACTATTAGCTCGGCTAGAGAAATTTTTAGCGCGCCAAATCAATCTTTAATTAGTCTTTTAATCAGTAAAAGAGAGGAATACTCCTCCACTATCACGAGAAAATGGAGTTTTAGAAATAGTGTTCTATATAATCGAGTTATTATATAATATTGTTTGGTTAAATTATTTTTTACACGCTTATTCAAATTTTAAAAGAGATAATGAGTGTTTGATACAATTTATAATTTCAGTTCTTTCAACATAAATGGCAAAATTATCTATATATCAAACTTAAATATACATAATTGGCATTTACATACATATCATTATATACTACTCTATTTATATATATAATATCTGAAACTTTAATATTACATACATACCACCCAAAGTTCACTTTTATGTCAAATATGGGTGGTATGAATGAAATATATGAGTGATGTGAATGAAATATGGGTGGCTTATCTGATATTAAAATAATATAAGGTGGTATATATGTAATATTAAAATTTTAGATGTTAAGTATATAAATAAAGTTGTATAAAGTGATATGTATATAAAACCCCCTAAATAAAAATATACATATATAGAATTTTTTTTTTTTGTAATTTTATGTTTCCAAGAACCCCGAAACATCTGTGCAAATAAACCACCAAAATAATAGCAATTCATTAAAATATCATTAACACAAAGGAAAATGAATAAACTTGGTCATCATACACAGACAAACTCTATAAATGGGAATCTTATAATTGGGAATCAAAGAAATGCACAAAGAAGGACGAATAAAATATCAACAAAAAAATTAAAAGTGGATGAAAATAAAATCCACCTAACAACAAAATTAAACTATTGTCGTTTCATGGTTTAATTTGGAGGAATTCATATTTGACGAATCTCAATTTTCATCAGGGATCCTGAAATAAAAGAATAATATATTATAAGTATATCATCAATTATTTACTATTATATTTCAAGTAGTTTTAGTACTAATTATTTATATTATTTTTAAATATAAATAAATTTTATGTTAAATGTAGTACTTACTATAAGTGTATAAATGCATTGCAACAGTCTCTCTAACTTCAACCATATCGTTCGCACTTTCACCATCAAGCAAATTGATAGAATAATTTGTACTTCATAAGGGCTCAACTTCCTCTCCAAATCGAAACTCCTGTGCCTCCGGGTGAACAAAATTTTCATCAGCGTCACATTCCTCGAATTCTAGATCTATCATTGATTAATGTTTTATTATATAGTTATGTAGTGTCATTGTAGCCATTACAATAAGCCGATGTTTTTTGAAAGAATAGTTCGACATATCCTGTAGGATTCTCCATTTCTTTTTTCATGCATTCACCAAATGCTCGTTCAATTACACTTCTTAACAAGGAATGCCTCTTATTAAATACTTCTCGGTGCCCTGTAGTATGTTGACTTCCTCTTCGAAAATCTGGTATATGATATCGTGTCTCTAGATATGGCTTAAGAAAACCACGTTAAAGTGGGTATCCATCATCAACTAAATAAAATTTACCTTTTAACATATATGTTAATATCCTCATCAATTATATTATAAAATATCCTTATTAAAATCATTCTTAATTATTAATTAAAAGTTACCTGATGGAAGTACAGGAAAATTGTATATCGAACTCCTTAAAACATGTTGAAAGATATAAGCATCATGAGCTGAATCCTCCCATCCTTCTGCCACAAATATAAAGCACATATTAAAATCACAGACTGCCATCACATTTTGTGTAAGTGAATGATATTGCCATATATACAAAATTTGATCTTCAACATGAATACTTACGTCTACATGAATTCCGTCAATAACCCCAATGCAATCATTAAAATATAACATGTACCTCATATCATTTCTAATATATGTAGGGATCTCACGAAATTCTTTATCTTCTGGTACAATATTATACATTTCTAAATTAACCAATGCTTGAACCCCTAAAGAAAAATATCTACTTATTGTTTCTTTATAATGCTAAAATCATTCTTAGGTAGCTCTAACGGATTCATTGTGACTCAAGATGAACAAAGTTACTCCAAAAACTTATCTAGTACTTGTTCTATGTAAACCACTTAAACCATAAATTGATTCTAGCTTGCAAAGTAAGTCAATAAATATTACTTGGGAGTTGGGACATCCTTAATATATTATGAAACCTAACAGAATGTCCACGAAGTAACTCCCTTACTCATCTATCTCCACTTTGACCTAATATCACGCATGTAAGGCCTTTTGTTAAAGTAAAGTGAGAAGTAATCATTTTGCAAAAAAACTTGAGGCTACCATTATATTACTAAATTGAGTAATTGTAATTTTATCAATATTTTACAAATTTCCATCATTACAATTGTCACTGGAGCAACTCTCATTATCATCTGACATTTTATATCTACAAAATAAGATTAACATTATAAGTATATTTTATTAAATATAGATTATTGCGCCAAGTAACTACATATATCATTCATTTACAACAAAAATTGAAAACATTGCTTAAGAATATACGTGACATGTGTATATGAGAAGTTATTGTAGTACATGTTTTAATATGAAATTTGTTTAAATTTTTACTAAATTTATAATAAAGCATATAAGTGAGAGCTCTTTGAATTGAAGCGGTCTTTGATAAATAAATTTGGTAATGATCTGTCCGACAAATGCTTGCATTGGTCAATAAAATTCCACCTAACAAAACTGAAAACTTTTGCTGTAATAACAAAGCATCATATAATTTCTAAGGAAATATATTGAAATTAATTGAATGGCCTTTTATATAAATAAAAGCTGTCATCCATCCTTTGTTGTTCTAATTCTTTTTTTTAATGTGTAATTGATCAAGTATTATGTAATCTTTGTGAATCACTTAGAATAGGATCATCAAGGACGTCTGTATGTAATGCATTTGCCTCATCATCTTCGTGATAATCTTCAGAAGATGCAACTTCTTTTACATCTTTGTGTTTAGGAGGCAATACATTAGAGTTTGGACCCAAACATCAGCACTAGTAGCAACAACACAACCAAACATAATATCTAGTTTTTTTTCCTCAGGCTCAAGCATGATTCCATTATACTGAAACTTCTTTGCTGAAGAAAAAACCTATAATATAGGAAAAAAAGTTGATTGGTAAGCTCATTATGTTTTATGGTATTATACCTGTTTCGGCCTATCACTTATTTGAATCATCAATTGTTTTTTCAAAAGGTTCCATCTCATTCTAATTTTCACCGTGCATTAAATATTTCCAAAGCTTCCACTCCTCATTGAGCTGATCCCATTTATTTTTTTTGTTGGGTAAGATCATAGGTTCTACCTATGCACTCGTTAAATTTTTGGTTAAGTTTTGTCAGCTTTCCTTATTAAAGTGAGTAATTGATCTGTTTCCAATTCTATCTCCTTAATGCAGGCACCTCCTCCTCTCTATTTTTTCATTTTTTTTGTTAGGGGACCTACATATTAGTAAGTTAGTAAATTGCGATATAATTTTCAATTTGCTGTGAAAAAGGTGCATTGTGGAGTTCGGCAAAACATTAGCAATCAAATGCTGGCCACTTGTAGGTTTCAGCTAAAGCTGTTATGTTTTTTTTTTTTTTTAAGGATAATACCTATTTTTATGTGTATTTTCTTATTTTGCCATTAATTAACTTTTTTTAATTAGTTTCCCATTTGCAAGTAATTGTGAACTTTGGATGTATCATGATCTTTATTTGAATCTTTATAAATAGAGACCAAATAAAATTGGAAATAGACAAAAGGAATTGAATGAAATTTGATTTTTTTTAACCCAAAATCACTCTCCTTCTTACTAGTTTGCCCCCTAAGCACAAGGAAGCCAAAATCAATGGCCACTCTGTCTCCATCTATTTTCTATATACATAAGTAAGTTCGAAAAAAAAAAAACCAGCGTTCATGCAACAGTAGCAGCAGTTGTGGAACAATGCTCCAAGGAAGGAGCTATTCATGTTCTTCCTTTATTTGCTATTTAGTAGCACTATAAGCAAAATTCAAAGGAGGGGAGAAAGGTAAAAATAACAAGCTAAATGCAATGAAAAGCCAAAGGAGCTCTTGGATGATAAAGGAGAAAGGTCTTGGAGAAGGTTTCGAAGAAACAAAATTGGCCTCATTATGTTATATTGATAGCATTCTTTTCAAATTGCTCACCAAAGTAACTTATTTTGTACGTGTTTGCTAATTTTTGTTTGCGTGGATTTTAGTCACTAATGTTTGGGCCTTTCCATTTTCATTATCGAAAGAAAAAGAGCATATTGGAAAAGGAGCTGTTGGCCAGTAAAGGAGAATAGCAGGGAATCGTAATTATCAAAAAAGAACAAAAAAATCTAAACCTCTTAATTTCGGTTCTTAAGAGTTGGATGAGCTCTAGGAGCACCAAGGCCTTATTGAACAACTTCATAGATGGCAATTGGTCAATACGTTGCAAATCGACCAGGAAAAGCTCTTCTTAACGAACTTTTATTTGGTTAGGTGAACGTACGTAGAGCTACGTTCGGCCGGCACTAAGATCGCAGGCACAAAACGAGAAATACCGAGCAAATACTAAGCAATACCAACAATAACGAGAAATACCATTATGTGAAGACAAAATACCGAGCAATACAGAGCAATCCTAAAAAATACCGAGTTTTTCTCGGTATTGCTCGATATTGCTTGGTATTACTCGGTATTGATATTCACAGAGCGGTATCCCTCGTTATTACCAAACAATACCTAGCAATAACGACCAAATACCGAGCAAAAACCGAGTAACAATCTTCTAACCGAACATAGAGCTATGTCTGGTCAGAGGACGTAATAAAAGTTCCTTCTTAACATCCTTTTGGTGGAGGTGACGACACAATGAATAACTTTTGGAGATGTCCAACATGAAAGGAACAAAGATTTGTATTAAGCGCTAACAGAAAGGTTGAAGTTGTTTTATTAAAAGATTTGACGGTAACTAAAGAAAATGGTTATATGGTAGGACTTAGGGCAATATTATCGGCAATAGGAGGAAATTTGTCGGCATATGGAAGAGCATGTTCGGTGCTTGTGGGGCGAGATAAGGTTGTATTTGCTCAAATATGAGGGGTCTTACTTATGGATGATGATTGTTTCATAAAAATGGGTGGATTCGAATAGGTTTGAGTTGTATTTGCAGGGCTAAGCATGTGGATAGAGGAAGAAAAAGAGCATACCCAATCAAGAAGAGGCGCTGGAAGGTGCTGTCGAGGAATCTCCAACTTTTTTGCTGAGGTGATTTATGGGCGCCTAAAGGAAAATGGGATGTGAAATTTTGTTCAGCTCTATTTTGCTTGAAGGCGTCATGACCAAGAAGACAACGTGCTTTCTTGCAAACATGCGGGGTAAAATAGACAAAACATATGAGCAGATGGCATATCGCTCTGAAAAATGGACCGGAACGGCCGGTTCAACCGGTTGAACCGCAAACTGGCCGGCCAGCCGGTTACGGGCCTCTTCAAAACCGGTTTCGCATAAAACCGGTATTGAACCTGTCCAACCGGCGGTTCGACCGCCGAATCGGTACCGGTTTTTGATAACCGGCCGGTTCAGGTACAACGCGATTTAGCGAAGATCAACGGTTGAGATTAAGGGTCGAAGGCGAAGCTTATACATACGACGGAGAAAAAAAAAACCCTATTCGGATGTTTCTCGTATGTTCTGTTCGGGTATCTTCTTCCCTCTCGACGTCTCTCCTCGTTCGCGAAGCTAACACGGTAACACCTTTGACGAAGGATCTTCTTGCGAAGGATCACACAAAGAATGAAGTTCGAAATCTAGACTACACCCCGCCAGAAAAATCTACTCGCAGATTTGCTTTCCAAGTTCACCTCATCCAAAAAACCCCTCAAGCCATCGACTAAAATGTATTTTCTTCTCATTTTTGTTTCCTGAGCCGCCAAATTTCAAGTTGCCTGTAGTGCTTATAGAAGGAGATTCTACCGTAGAGAACGATAGTTCTATCACAGGACAACTGCAAAAAGTAATAGCTCTGGATGCATATGGGATAACGAGGGCATTCAGTGAAGGAAATATTCATGTAAGATAATTCCTGTGTTGAATTTTTTTATTTTTTTATTCTGTAGTTGACAGTTGAAATTTTGCTAGTTATTTATAATCAACTTGGTTTAGGCATGTAGGAAGAAAGTCATAATATAGGGAGAACTTACGACATGTTTTTTGTGTATTGTGTTGATCTTATGCTATATAAAAACTAAGCTGCTTAAGTTGATGTCATTAAGTAATAAGGATGGTTTAGAAACTATTAGGTTTAGTATTATCTATGGTAATATAATTTATATCCTTTAGATTTAAATATTTGAGTTTATTTGACTAACATTTCTCTATTAGATAAGTAAAAGTATTATAATTTTCTTCAATTTTTGCTATATATTTATAAATAGTTGTGTCATTATTATAATATTTAAATATAATAAATATTTATTACGTCATCCGGTTCGACCCCGGTCGAACCATCAAACCTTTAACCCCTCCTTCTTCCGGTTCATTGACCGGTCCGATTTTAAAAGCCTAAATCTGCTTAGTTCTAGCTTTCACATTTCGGCATAAAAATACCCCCTTAAGAAAAATAGTTTTATCAAACAAATAATTTTTTTTTCTACTTCGCCATTGCCTTACAGAAAAAGCAATAGAAATGGACAACCAAACGAGGCATATATTTAAGTAAGGCCTCCTTTGGTTGCTGTATTATTTTTGTAGGATTGGTTTAAAAGAGGTTGTTGACAAAAAAATGGAGTTTTAAAAAATATTTTTTAAATAAGTTGTGGTTATTTGGTTAGATTATTTTTTTTTTATATTTATGTAAATTTAAAAACATATATAAACTATTTGGTTATGTTATCGACTTTAGTTTTTGAGTCATAAAATACTAAATTGTTCTTATATTAAAATTAATTATTAATTAATAATTTTTTAAAATTTCTCAACACGTTAATAAATATAGAAATAAAATTTAAAACTCTCATTTAAAATATCATATCTGAATATTAAGAATGAGAATTTTTGGATTCATCCAAACTTATAAATAATATATAAAGATTTAACTTATGCAATTTACAAAATAAAAAAATATAAAATAAGAATCGATTTAAATCTTGATTAAATTTCATCAAAGACATTAAAATCTCCATGAATTTCGAATTACGCCAGGCATATAGGAGTGATGGATCAAACATTTACATATTAATAAATATGAATAAAAAAAATTAAAGGAAAAATATTATTGGGCCGAATGGCTATCATATTTAAAATATAATGACTCTGACAATTTAATATGTTGAAAATAAAATATTAGGATAAGTGAAACTGTTAATGCAATTTTTTCAATTGTAATGGCGAGAGGCGAGCACTTTAATGATTCAATTAATTAAAATAGTTGAATGACTTATTTTTATAAATAAAAATACAAAGCTGAGATTAAAATTATTATAATAAATACTAAAAATATATTTAAAATTTAACATGAAGGACTATGAATAATTTTTATAATATCAATACATATTAATGCTCGACGTGCTGTTTTACATCAAGGAGTTAAGAGTATTTTCGACTCTTTTCTTTCAAAACGGAGGTCCTTAAAGCATAAAAAAAAAAAAACCTTCCCCAATCATGGTCATCCAATTGTAATCCTCTAACCACTATCGTCTGACTATAATTATCTTACCATCATTGCCCGATGACAGTTCTTCGATCACTTGTGCCCAACTATGATCCTCTATCCTACAATCTTATAATCATTTTCACCAAACTACACTAACATCAACTAATTGCATCACCTATCATTGTCAATAATGTCAACGCATGCCATCGTTTATAAGATTAATGCTTGTCATCGATACAAACTTTGGCTTTCAGCATCAGTACAAGAGTTTGCAATTTATGTTGAACTTTTTGGTCTCTAATCTCCACTGCTCAAAGGAGTATGACATAACAAAGAATCAAATAATCTTTTAAAGACAACTCTTATGCCATATATGTTCCATGCATTACATGTTCACTACATTGAATTAATGTCTTCCCCTCATGAAGGATATCATTTGTAATCAATGACAAACACTAGTAGAATTATTTTTGTTGCATCAAGTCAAGTGGTGTTTTCCTGTCTTGATTTTTTCATATAAAAACTATGATGTCTCTTAGAATTCATAAACTCCTCTCTTATCTCTATGTGTTCACAACAATGCTACAAAAAAAAATTATTCTTATTACTGCCATGAATGCACTGGTAAACAATAGAACTCTACATACCCTTTAAATAAAATTTTTTTATTTTAAACAAAATAATTAAACATAACTCTAAAAAATAATTTGATTCACATGCTATCAATACAAGAAATATAAATGCCACAACCAGGGGCGTAATTGAGTCAAGGCTAGCTCAGGCTTAACTTGATAAAAGGCTCGTGAGCTCAGCTCAATGAGCTAACAAGCTAATCTTAAGCCAGACATGACCATAGTAGTTAGCTTTGAACTTGCTCTTCTAAAACTATTAATATAAAATGCACTTAAAAATGTATCATTCATTATTTTAAGTATAAATTTATTAAAAATATTTCAAAATTATATCTTAATTTTTATATTAAGTAATTCTTTATTATTTTTCTTTTAAATTTTCATTCTTTTTGCCATTTTATTATAATGATTACTAGAATTATAATTATTTTTCTCTCTTTCATAGTAAGCAAGCCCACTTGTGAGTCACGTTGTGCTTGTAAAATAAAACTTGGGCTCAAGCTCAACCTCAATTAATCAATCAAGTTGAAGCTTTTTAATGATGACTCAAACTCGGCTCAACTCATTTATACCCTAAGCCACACCTCAGTAATTGGATTAATTATTCTATGGGGACGCCGAACTTCGTCCGGAAACTAACCAGAATGTGCCACGTCACCTCTTTACCACTGACGTGACACATTCTAGCTGATCTCGAAATGACATTTTGTGTCCGGTCTTCGCACAAAATAATTTCTAGAGCAATTGACTCCTTCATGCCACAATTACAATCACCGATGGGTTACTGGATTCAGGTCAGCAGCTGAGCTGCGTCGTTTGTCCTTCCCTGCTCTCTATAATAGCCTAATAGGTTTTTTAACTTCCCAGCTGCCTATCTCATCACAAAGGGGAAGTAGATAAAACAAGAGAAATTCTACTCTGATCGAAGACTTGAGACGTGGTCAAAAATTCGGAGAGAGATGGGCGGATCTTGGATCTGGCTGGCAACCCTAACCCTAGCTTTCTTTGCAGCGGCTTCCTTCGCCGAGGACGATGTTGTCGTTCTGACGGAAGCCAACTTCGACAAGGAGGTGGGCCAGGATCGCGGCGCCCTCGTTGAGTTCTACGCTCCATGGTTATTTCTCTTTTTTGTGACCATTGCATCGACCAGCTTGCTTGGCTTTTTTATGTTTATTTTCTTTGTTCAAGCTTTTGTGTTCTGTGAATGGATTGGCGGACCTTGAAATTCGATTTAGGACAGAGTACGATGTCTGCAAGGAGTATAATTCAATTATTTATCGATGATGTTCGATATATCATTGACACGAGGGAGTTCTGATTTGACATGGCTCTCTCAGTATTTATGGCAACTACTCAATAATTTTTTGTGTTGTTGGAGAAACTTAACCATTTAGTTTTCTGCATGCATTTATCTTACGTTGAAGTTGGCTTAATATTTAATGAATAATAGTGGAAGCTTGATCAAACTTTTTTGAATAATTTCTTTAATAATTTCTTGTTTTCGTCGGTGGTAACCTGATTCCTTTCGCTGAGATCATTGTAGTTAGTAGATTGTAGTTTGGATTACTGTTGTGAATAATCTAATATTATCTTAAGTTGATCTGGCCTCCTCAAGACTGGCCTGATGTTTTTTGGTCCTATCTTGATATGATTGATGCTTAGATATGTGTTAGCTTGATCCAATCTGAATTTGTGTGAGTCCTTATCTTTATTTTTTTTTATCATATCCAAAAACTGTTCCATTGTCAAGCGATCCTTGATCTTCAAGTTAAATTCTTAGCCCTAGGTTGGATTGCACTTGATAGGTGAAGGGTTTGAAATGAAGGCATCAACATTTATTATAATTGATTACAAGGGTTGTTGGAAACGATATTTTTCTCTTAAAATATTTGATCTTGCCTTGTAGTTAACTGCCCTTTTACTGATAATCAGATGACTAGCTGGAGGGCACTTTGTATGAACTTCAGTAAATAAGAAAAACTACATTGCCTTGAATTCACTGGATTTACTTTTCGCAAAGGTGGATGGAGTAGGCAAATCACAGTTTATCTGCTGTAAGTAGATTGAAATGCTGTCCAAACTCCATTAACCTCATCCATGGAAGATCCATAAAGTTTATGTTACTATATGGCTGATGCTAGAGTGGGTCATAAATCAAATTTCACAATAGTGGATGCCATTCATTACAAAACAGTTTTTAGTGCAATTTAGTAAGACGTGTGAGGTGAATTAGCATGGTTAGAACATATTGATAATTGTTAACGTGATTTTTGTGTTTGGAATATCAACAACGTTATTATCAAGAATAGTTGCTCCTTTTTCCTCTGATATGTTGTAGTAGTATTTCAAGTTTCCCTTTGGACAGTTGTTTTTTTAAATCTAAACACACAAGTATGTCTTCTATTTCTGTGGGTTATGAAAGTTGCAAAGTAGATGCCAGTTGCTACTTGTATTTGTCGTTAACTCCTTCTGAAGCACGTTCTTCTATGCAGACACTGTAAAGGAAAATCATTATGTTTCTTTCCTCAGTTTTGTAGTCTGATTGTTTACTTTGTACTTAGCCATTGCAATGATTTGCAGGTGTGGGCACTGTAAGAAGCTTGCTCCTGAGTACGAGACACTTGGTTCTAGTTTTAAAAAAGCTAAATCTGTGCTTATTGCAAAGGTTGGTGCTGTTTTCATTATTGTTTTAAAAAATAAAACTTCCTTCAAGGATATTGATTTCTGAATTGTTCATTCTTCTTATTTGGCATCTGAATGAATATCAATTATTTGACTTTTATTTGATTACGATGATATTAGCATAAATGTTGTAATAGTGACATTTTTTAAGAGTGGATGCGCTCATGTGAGTCTTTCATTTTCTTAGTCCTAGAGAGAATGTTGTTGATTGTGATCTTGTTTGATTCGATACTTACTACTTCGTTTGTTCTGGTCAATGAAGGTTGACTGTGATGACCAGAAAAGCTTGTGCAGCAAATATGGGGTTCAAGGTTACCCAACCCTCCAATGGTTTCCAAAAGGTTCTTTGGAGCCAAAAAAGTGAGTGCCCATGTCATATCTTTTGTTGAAACTTGAAAGGTCTATTATTTTACATTTCACCTTAGAAGGAGCTCTGAATCACTTATTGTAAATATGTCATTCTTTTTTAGAAGTTACAAAACTAACATCTTGCTTTGTATTTGAAGGTATGAAGGCCCTAGGACAGCGGAAGCTCTTATTGAATTTGTTAACAATGAAGGAGGTGCATATTTACTTATCATTCATTTAATTTCAAAAGTGGTTTTCAGAGATGGTATCTTAATAATTTTAAGTCATCTGATTGTCCCATCTCCTACCTAGGAAAATAATTATATTGATTATTATGATCTCACAGAATGAATAGTATATTCTCTGGAATTTTCTGGTAAAACGGCAAATTCAGATAGAATGATTTTTGTATCTTCTAATGTGTGATTTATAAAATGATAGGTCGATTCTGTTTTTTTTTTAAGTCTTTTAATTTATTCTAATGTATGATTCATAAAATGATAGGTTGATTCTCTTGATTCTCTTAGAGAGAGAGGATTTTATGAGATTTGAACTGGGAAAGCAAAGGTTTTAAAATTTTTGTTGTTGTGTTTCGCATGTAGCTAGTTTTTAGGGTTAATGGTTAAGGCTTTTAATCATGGAGCTTAGCTTTGAAGTAGGAATGTGGTTTGATGAAATTCATCCTAGAGGTATATGACAGGTTTCATTCAAGAGAATTAAAGGTGATATAATGGATGTTTAAATTTGGACAAGAGTTAAAGTAAATTTGAGGATAACATCCATGTACTTTGGTTTTGTAAGATCTGATCAATATCTTGATTGGTAATTGGTCTAGGTGTCACTGCATTTAGAACATCTACGTATTTGTAATGTTATTTCATTCTATCTGATAGTTTTGTTGGCTGAAATATTTAGAGAATACTTAATTGAAATAAATTCAGTCTATCCCTTTGATTAAATACCTTGAAATATTTGAAAACAAACTATTCATTACCTTAAAATGAATCCTATAAATCATTGCTTTATTTTCATATCCAGACAAGAGGTCCTACCCATCCATTTAGCTGTAATTTTGTCACCGCATAAAGGTTGACATCCGTCAAGGATAAACTTAAATTGAGAAAGTTATTGAAATAAATTAGCCTATGACATTGGCTAGTTTCCAATAACTCCAATTAATGGTTATGCCTAGTTTAGGCTTAATCTTGACAACAAGCTGAAATTGAAGCATTAGAGGCTTTTAATTTATTTGAAACATTTCTATTGCATTACTTAATAATTTTGCAAATGGTATGTCGGATCTTCTTGAAGAAAATTTATTGTTTGATCTTCACAATTTATAGTGATAGATTGCTTCATGTATTTATGGAAGCTTTTTTTTTGGGAAATCAGAGGTTTATATCTCACACATAATTTGCTAATCTATCTTGGGGATAGACCATTTATTTAATTCTTTTTTGTTGATTGGTTATTATATCAACTGAGAAGTTTTATTATTTTCACTTAGTTTCCTACATGAAGAACACTTTTTAATATGATATACTATATGGGAAGCCATGGTTTCTAAACCTTCATCGGTTATAATTATTCCTTTTATTTTAAGAACTATATCTCAGTTTCATTTCTATTTTCTCGAGTAAGTTTTTGGTTCTCAATCAACTACTTTTGATTATTATTTTGGGCGGGATTTCGTGCTTTAGGTGACTTTATGATGATCAAAAACAATTTAAAACAAAAGGCTAGAATTGAAACATAAGTCTCCTGCATACAAATGGGCGTGAGTGTTGGATACATAGTTAATGGATTTTGCAGACTTAAGATAAACTTTAAACTTTCTACCTTTCACAAGTAATCCTTTTTTATTTAAGAGCTGTCTTATTTTCATTTTGATTTCCTTGAGTAAATTCTTGTTTCTCAATCGATGATATACAAGTTTGATTACTATTCCAGGCAGTACTTCTTGCCTTAAGTAATTTTGTGATGATCCATGACAGTTTTATGACAGTTTTAAACAAATGGGCATGAGTTTTGGATGGTTAATGAATTTTACAGAGTTGAGATAAATGACTCCATGTTCAGCTTGTTTAGTAAATGAGATGAAAGGTCTTGTTCAGATTTGACTCATTTAATTGATGAGTGAGTTGATCATAAATCATTATGGAGCCATATGGGAACTGTGCATGAGAAAGTGTGCTTTTTTAGTATCCCTATTGGAGCGGTTCTACAAATTCAGAAGAGAGTGAGCAATTGTTGGGCAACCTATTTTGCATTTAGTCCTGGGATGAATAGTATTTCATTTTAGGCCTACAATTTATAATTGGAGAAATTAATTAACTCCCAACAAATAATCCATTAATAAGGGGTTCAAGGAAATTATAAAAAGATATATTTGCAATTGGTTAAAACATTGAATTTGGACAAAGAGAGGTGGAAACCTTACCTAAGAGAGGGAAGGGGAAGAGATAGGAAAGAGTTTGTCTCATGTAGCTTGGATTGATTTTGGCTTGCAACCTTCTAAGTTGCCTTCTTATGTTCACTTTTGTGGCCTTGTTTTACCTTCTTTGTTTCATTTGAGAGTTTATTTGGGCATCTTGAATTTAGCTTCTTGTGTTATGCAACCCAATGTGTTCAGGTTTGTTCTATGTAGCTGGCCTAATATTATTTGGTTAAGTCCTGATTAGCTGGATGATATGCTGTTGCACCATGTTGAGAGATGAACTCAGACAAAAAAGTTACTGAGCTTTTTTCCATTGCTCAAAGTGAAATGAAGAGGAAGATGTTTTCATACCTCTGCTTTCTTCCTGTTGCATTTTGGATTCTTTTCTAATTTAGTCACTACTTTTCTACACTTGAGCTGAAATTCTCTTAATTTTTGGGTTTTGTGCTGGTGTTAAGGTGTTGCCCTTAAATTATTTTGTTGTAAGTATGCATTAGCATATGGTCTATACATATCCTTTTGTTTTTCTCTTAGAAGGGGTTCTCTTATTATTATTATTATTATTATTTTATTTGATAAAAAAAGACAAAACTAGTAAGATAGTTGTATTAAGAGTAAAATAATAGGTTAATGTTTTAAGTGAAGTTACTAAGGAAAGATAAAAAATGGGAGCGGAATAAGTTTCTTGTCTTGTGTCAAGGCCATAGGCATAGTTGTGCCCAAGACTAGGATGACACTGCTTTGCTTTAAACTGGTATGGAAATCAGCCTAACTTCATTCGTTGATGAACTCTTAATCTCTAATTCTATGCTTTGAGACTGCATCTATTCTGCTTTAGTGCAAACACTGGGGCTATCAACTGAGGAGCGTATCATGTACACCATGGTTGACTTGGTCATTTTAAGGAATTCCGCCGCCACCAAAGGCGTTCAATGTATTGAGAAACTAGGAATGGCAGCTTTACAAAGACACTTTTGAAGAAGAAAATAATATAAATAAGTACGGTTAATATGAAAAAGAATCTGCTTTTGTTTAAAAGACATACGTAGAAGATTTGGACAATTACGAGACATGAAAGTAATGTAGTTAGCAATTTTTTAATTAAACCATGAAGATTAAAGAATGTTGAATAATTTGAATATAAGCACTGAAATGCCAGTATTTCATAATAGTTGGGATGCTCGTAATGATAGTATTTTGAGGAGAACCAAGTTTATAAGTAATACAATGAAGTTATTATTGGAGGTGGTAATGTAAAAAAGGTTGACGATAATCAGTTCAATTTTGAAGCATAATATTTTTTGATTAATTAATAGGAAAACTATTATTTCTAGAAAATTACTATAGAATTATAGAAACTTTAGAATTTTTGTATAATTTTAATTATTTTGATAAGGAAAGTAATCGAGTACAAATAGAATAAATTTAGTGTACATTGTGAGGAGAATGGTGTGTCTCAGGACTAATTATATTGGAGTTAAGAAGGATTAACATGTTTGAATATTAGCTTCAATTGAACAGTAATCAAAGATATTTTCATGTGGTTTGCATGTCATTGGAGAATATAACACGGGCCTATAGAAAGGCAAAAAAATTAGTGAAATATTAAGGGGCTGTTTGGTTGGAGGAAAAGTGAATGCAAAGTAAATCAAATGCATTACTTTTTTATTTTTTGGTGTTTGGTTGGACACAATATAAAGTAAAATAAAATCCTGACGTATTACAAACCCCTTGTTGCAGCTTATTTTCCGCCTAAAAGAAACTTACCCGTTTTGAGCAAAAAGGAAATCACGCGAGAGAAAAGGAGAGAAGCTTGTGGAAAGCATCTTCATCTCTTCATCCGCGTGGTTTTTTCCGCATTGGATGTCGTCGCTGGCATCGGGGAGAAGTGCAAATTGACGGCCATTTTCAGATTTGGAGGCTCGCGGCGTTGGGGAGAAGCACAACAATTTTGCATTCTTCGGCGATTCAAGCATTTCGCCGCTGTGACTTCAACGACTTTGCATGGCGTGCGGCCTCCGACGAGGCATTGCGTAACTAGCAGATTGAGCAGCTTGGCAAACGAGCAGATCTACCGCATTCTAAGCTCGATGGTCTGTGAGTTCGAGGCCCTCTTTGTGCTCACAGTTGTACTCATTTCGCGCCTCGTTAACTAGGAAACAATGCTATTCCATATCACCTAATCTTTTTCATCTCGCTCTTGTTTATGCTTGCCAATTCGAGCTTGGAGTCCCTCTCTGGTGTTTCTTCTTGATCAAAATATCCACTTGGAACTCTAATAAGATGAACTATAGGGCAGAGGAAGATTATTGAACGGAGCCTAACGGGCCAAATGCCAAGCTTGAAGCGGTGCAAGGCTTAAATTGACAGTGAGGTCGACGATAATGGGGTTGTAGAGAGCTATCGGAAGAACCGCCTGCCACCGTTGACCGCCGCCGGCCACCTCTGCTGCCGCTTCCCGCACGCCACTGTATTCATTTTATACCGCATTCACTTTACTTCAAGGCAAAAAAAAAAAGAGTAGAAACCTGTATTTACTTTACACTCAACCAAAAAACTCCAAAGTATTTCAAATACACAGCAATCTTTTTACACAACATTCTTTTTGTACTGCATTCCTTTTTCAGACAACCAAACAACCCCTAATTAAAAGCAAAATACCAAATAGAAATTGATTCAAAGTTTAGAAGCTTTCGTATTCCTCTTCCTCTTTTCTATGTGTGGATATCTTGCTTTTGGTCACTTAATATAATTATTCGTGTCATGATTTCCCTGTTACTTCTTGAAAAGTATCTCGGGCTAGACGCTAGCGTCTAGTATTGTGATATGAACAAATAAAGAACAATTATCATTATTGAGCATAATGGGGAGTTGATTACGAAGAAGTTGGATCCACGCCATTTATTGTTGATTCTTCTTTTTATAGATATTTTCAGGCCATTAATAAAAGGCATTATTTGAATTTTTTATTCATGCCTCATGGGAGCTTGCCATCCTCATGCTTTGGTTTGCTTATTATTGCAGTCAACGTGACCTTCGGCTATATGTGTCACTAGGCTTACTATGTGGTTAGGCTAGAGGTCATTTTGGCTGTTGTGTGACATTGAACTTAACATATGTTGATTCGTGGGTCCTTCTGTGTGACCAACCATTGTTATTTCTGTCCATTCATTGGTCATTACCTTTTTTGTGCTCACTATCATAATTTAATTTAATTTTTTTTTTACTTCTGTTACTATTATTTTCTTGTGTTATTTTATTTTTTGATTATTGTCATTATCAATCCCTATTCTAGATGAGAAAAATTGAGAGTTGATGTTATGTTGATAGCCTATCATTAAACTTACACAAAACTATTAAAAGAAATCCAAATTTAGATTTTGCTAGTGTTAGGGCATTACCAAGAAGTAATTCATCACAATCTAACTTGATTGTAATTAGAAGCTGGCAAGTGTGGGATAAGACATCACATTTAAGTGACAAACCGCAATTTAACCTGATTATGGTAAAAAGTAATTAATGGCGGGCTAGGGTATCATCCTTAAGTGACAGGATAATAACCAAAGTAAGGAAGGGTTGTATAGGTATAAGTCTAATATTAGATTTATCACATCAAATCTTAGAACTTTGATTAGGAAATAAGAGGGTTGCTTAATACTATAATAAAAAGAAAAGAATAAATATTATTTTTTTATAGGAAGCTAATGGAAAGAAGAAAAATCTAAGGATTTTGGGAAAGGCTAGAGTTGAAAGATAAATTTTTGAGATTAAGGGTCTATTTGGGGCTGTTTTCTCACGGCTTTAATTTCCAGATTGCTATCATAAGTCCGTTTAGCTATTGCTTTTTTACTGCTTTACTGAAATTTCTGTGGTGAGAAACTATTTTTGAGAATCAGATCTACTAAAGTGTGGTCGGTGTAAGAAATTTGTTATTCAAAATTTTCAAAAAATAAATATTTATAATACTAAAGAAGTTGTTTTCCCCACAATAGTTAATAATAGTGTAATTGCTATTAATTATCAATGAGAAAATTATGAACATGGTTAGTGCTTATGCTACTCAAATTGGATCAATAAAGGTTTTTTTTTTTAATTTTTTTTTATAGATGGATTTTTTTTTAATTATTATTATTTTTTTTTTTTTAATTTTTTATAGATGGATGATTTATCACAAAATATATCTACTGAGCAGAAGATAACTAACTATTGGAAGTGATTTAAAAGACATTGGCTTTAGCAGGAAGGGCTTTGATTACAAAATAGGAGTTAGAAATGTAATTTGATATGCTATACTTGATTTTATAGTAACTTATGATCTTACTAGCATCACATACTTTTAAAATACTAGAAAAACACTTGGTTATTTACAAAAGTGGAATCACCAAATCACAAATGGATTCCTTCTTACTTGGTGGAAAAGAAAACTCTTCTTGCAAAGTTGTAAGCTGTTTTCAAGAGAAAACTTGAGTGGTAGCTATGGATATTTATCTTCAAAGTTAAAAGAAAAATATCAAAAGAATTTATGGCCCTAGGATAAGATGGTTGAATTTGAAAGTAAAAAAATTGTTAATATTTCCAGATGTATTGTGAAGTTTGTCAAATTGAAATTCTTTAGTTAAGCAAAACTTGATGTCGGATAAGATGAATACTTTCGGTAAGGGTTTAGGTTGGAGGTTTTATGAGGCCTAGAAATTGATCATATAATAATGATACTTGGTGATGGAGTGAAAAAGGTACAAAGGAATATTATGGAAAAGAAATAATCTTTTAAAAGAGGGCAAAAATTGAATATTAATGAGGATTATTATGGTTATAGGTTGGAAGTCTTGTAAAAAAGATAGATAAAAATAAAGGATATAGTTTTTTCATCTTTTGATGATTTATATAATACACTTGATATAGGAATTTTGATCAAATTAGATGCATTAAAAGTGAAAATAATAAGCTTTTGGTTAAAAATAAAAACATCAAGGAGAGATGTAAATATTGTTTTGAGAAATCAATAAATTATTAAATGAAAGTTCGAAGGAAGAAATTATTTTGGTAGAGCATAGTGAAAAATACAATGAACTATATTATAAATATCCAAAAAAAAAAAATGAAGTGAAGTTGGATATGGAAATTATGCATAAAGGTAGGACTTCAAGTCCATATGAGATACTTATTGAGATTTGTGGAGCTATGTGGAACATTTTGATAACAATATTTAAAAATAAAGGCAATATTCAATATTGTGCTACTTATAGATGAATCAAAATTATGAGTCATATAATGAAGCTAAAAGAGAAACTAATGAAACATGTTTGAAACAATAACATCAATTTGGTTTTATGCTAAAACGATCTATTATGAAAATAATAATTGTGTTAAGACAATTAATGGATTAAGTATATAAAACAAGGAAATGATCTTTATATAATTTTCATTTATCTTGAGAAAGCATGAGATAGCCTACCATGAGAATAGATGTGGCTTGCTTTAAGACAAAAAGATGCTTGCTAATGATATGTTGACATTATTAAAGAAAAGCATGATGGAGCATTGACTAGTATTAGAAGTTGAGTGACCCATATGTTTTCATTTAAATTAGGCTTACATCAAGTGTCAACATCAAGTCAATATATTTTTTTTATTGATATAGAGATGCTTACGAATGAGTTTTAAAGTGTGGTGCTTTGGTGTGATTTTTTTGTGAATGATAGTTCTATGTAGAGAGATATTCATCGTAATAAGAGAACAGTTTGAATAATAAAGAAAATTTTTAAAAGATAAAAACCTTCTAATCAGTAGATTGAGTATATGATATATAGATATGATGTTAATGATTCTCATTAAATCTTATTAGAAAATATATTGATACATATATGTATTTTGGATCTATTATACAAAATAATAGCTATGTAGATGATAATATAACTTCTAGTGTTATAACTTGATTTTTTTTTAAGTGTTATAGCTTGATGACTTAAGGTAAGTGCTGCAAGTAGGTCTGCAATATTGTATTGATTTGAATGTTAGACTATAAAAAAATCTTTAATATTCAAGTTGAGTGTCACAAAAATGATAATATTAAGTTGAATGTGTGGCAAAGCTAGAAGGACAAATTATAGAATGATTATATTATATGAATGATTGGAATGACATCTGTTGAAGATAAGGTGACTAAAAATAGATTAGGTGGTATGTATATATGTATGACAAGGGGTGGATCATGAGCTTATTAGATATTTGATGGATCTTGAGTTGCAAAATTCGGAATCCAGGACAACAGCCCAAAAACAGTGGAAAAATAGAAGATTTCTTGGATGAAAACACTCACAAACACTTCGATTACTTAAATATCAAAAGACTTACAAGTTTTCACGGATACAATGCTCTTAATTCGAGAAGAGAAGCTTTCTCCCAAGCCCTAGATTAGAAAAACCTAAAACAGCCACCAAAACAAGATCCCTCCAAAACAAACCTTAACTCCCCTTTTACCCTCACATGATCCCCCCAAAATACCCTAATTACCCCTAGGGCAAACAAAACAAACTCCCTCTTACATTTGGTGGGCCCCTTGGGCCCACCCGACTCCTCCCTCTCCTTCGGCCGAACGCCCAGGCGGGCGTTTTCTCCGCCTGCAGTAGGCGAGAACCGGCCCCTTGTGGGCCGGTGCGGGTGCGGGATGGACCGGGCGGTCCGGTCCATCATCACTCCCCGCCCAAAAATTAACCTTGTCCTCAAGGTTGAAAGCAGGAAAATGGGCTTGTATGTTCTCATAGGCCTCCCAAGTAGCGTCATGTGCCGGTAGATCTTTCCACTCAATCAAAACTTCTTTCCCTCCTTCCTCAGTGGATCTAACCCCTTTCAATGAAGAAGGCTCTAATAGGCTTGTACCCTCTTCAGACAATGTTGGTGGTAAAGTATCGACTGATGCAGAATCTCCCTTGAACTTCTTTAATTGTGACACATGAAAGACTGGATAAATCGTAGTAGTGGGTGGTAACTTCAGGCGATATGCTACATTCCCAATCTTCTGCTCTACTTCATAGGGGCCATAATACCTTGGGGCCAACTTAACACTTAGCCTCCTTGCTAAAGTATTCTGCCTGTAAGGCCTCAACTTCAAGTATACAAATTCCCCAATCTTAAAATGAACATCCTTCCTATGATGATCTGCTGCCTGCTTCATGATGTTATGGGCTCGTAACAAGTGTTTCTTCAGCCCCCCCAAGATCTCATCCCTTCTGACAACTATTGCTCCACCAAGGACACTGATGTAGAATGAGTCTTGTACTGTAGCAGGGTTGGAGGATCCCTTCCATAAAGCACCTTGAAAGGTGTGACCTGCGCCGCCTTGTGAAATGAAGTGTTATACCAATATTCAGCCCAAGGTAGCCACCTTACCCAATGCTTGGGCTTCTCCCCTGCAAAACATCTAAGGTAAGTCTCGACACTTCTATTAACTACCTCAGATTGCCCATCTGTCTGTGGATGGTAGGCTGAACTGCGCTTCAAATGTGTCCCTTGTAACTTGAACATCTCCTTCCAAAAGTGACTCAGGAACACTTTATCTCTGTCAGAGACTATCGACTCAGGAAAGCCATGAAGCCTCACAATCTCTCGGATGAAAACTGTTGCAATGGTAGTGGCATTAAAAGGATGTCTCAAGGGTATGAAATGAGCATACTTACTAAGCCGGTCAACTACAACTAGAATGACAGTGTAGCCTTCCGACTTGGGTAAGCCTTCGATGAAGTCCATAGTCACCTATGACCAAACCTGATCAGGTAGCTCCAGTGGCTTCAACAGTCCCCTAGGGGCACAAGATTGATACTTATTCCTCTGACAAGTATCACACTGGGCCACCATTTCCTCCACATCCTTCCTCATCCCCTTCCAGTATATCTCTCTAGCCAATCTCTGATAAGTCTTCTGCCCTCCTGAATGTCCTCCAATAGCACTGGCAGGAAACTCTTGAAGTATCAGTGGAATATGGGAAGAGGTCCTAGGTAACACTAACCTTCCTCTGTGTAGCAAAAGCTGATCCTCCACTGTATATCCTGATGGTATTTCCTCCCCCTTCCTTATGGCCTCTCTGATGCTCCCCAATTCTTCACTAGTCATATTTTCTGTCCTCAAATTCCCCCAATCTACTAACTGAGGCACAGATGTAGCAATAAGTTGAGAGCACTTCACCTTTCTGGATAAGGCATCAGTAGCTTTATTCTCCAATCCTGGCTTGTACTGAATCTCGAAATCATAGCCCAATAATTTGGAGAGCCATCTCTGATGTTCTTCTGTCACCATGCGTTGCTCCAACAGATATTTTAGACTCCTTTGATCAGTCCTCACAAGGAATCTTCTACCCAACAAGTACGGCCGCCACTTCTGAATGGCCTTAACAATGGCCATCAGTTCTCTTTCATAGACAGATTTGAGCTTTGCCCTCCCTGATAACTCCTGACTGTAGAAAGCTATGAGCCGCCCTTGCTGCATGAGAACCGCTCCTAACCCCAAACCAGATGCATCAGTTTCCACCACAAGCTGCTGCCCGAAATCCGGTAATGCTAACACCGGGGCACTAACCATATCATTTTTCAAAGCCTCCATAGCGCTATCTTCCTCCGGTCCCCAATTGAAGCTATCTTTCTTCAACTGCTCAGTGAGTGGAGCTGCAATAGATCCATACCCTTTTATGAACTTTCGGTAGTAACCTGTGAGTCCCAAGAAGCCCCGGAGAGCCCGAAGGTTCTTAGGAGTTGGCCAGCTCGTCATGGCCTCCACCTTGGAAGGGTCAGCTGCTACTCCTTCTGCTGAGATAATGTGCCCCAAATATTCCACACTTCCTTGAGCAAAAGAACACTTTTTTCTGATTGACATACAACTGATGATGTTGTAAGGTGCTCAACACCTCCCTCAAGTGCTCCAAGTGTTCCTGTAGGGTACTGCTATAGATCAAAATATCATCAAAAAACACTAGAACAAACCTCCTCAACATGGGTCGAAACACTTGGTTCATCAAAGCCTGAAATGTAGAGGGAGCATTGGTGAGTCCAAACGGCATCACCAAGAACTCGTAGTGTCCCTCGTGAGTCCTGAAAGCAGTCTTGGGAATGTCCTCCCTCTTCATCCGGATCTGGTGATACCCTGACTTCAAATCAAGCTTGGAGAACATTGTAGCACCCCCCAACTCATCAAGAAGCTCATCAATAACGGGGATTGGAAATTTGTCTAAAACAGTCTCCTTGTTGAGAGCCCGATAATCAACACAAAATCGCCAGCTACCGTCCTTCTTCTTTACCAATAGTACTGGGCTCGAAAAAGGGCTCACGCTAGGTTGGATGATCCCCACCTCCATCATCTCTCTGACTAGCTTCTCAATCTCCTCCTTCTGAGCATGAGGATATCGATATGGCCGCACGCTAATTGGATCTGCTCCCCCCTTCAGTACAATGGCGTGCTCCTTGCTTCTCTGTGGTGGCAGCCCTGCTGGCAGCTGAAAAACTTGGGCGAAACACTCCAACAACTCTCCCACCTCTGCTGGGATATTACTCTGCTCAACTGACTCACTTCCCTCCAATCGCCATAACTCTACAAGAAATCCTTCCCCCTCACTCCTAAGAGACTTGAGAATAGTCTTCAAAGCCACCTTAGATCGGCATAATTTGGGGTCCCCATGCAAAGGAACTCGATGTTCCCCTTCACCATACTCCAACATCAAGGTCTTCCAGTTGACCTTCATCTCCCCCAAAGTTTGTAACCACTAAATACCTAAAATAACATCAGTATTACCCAGCTCAAGCACCAAAAAATTCTGGGTAATATCTTTCCCTTGTATGGATAGAGTAACCCCGCTGCATCTTCCCGCACACTGTTCCTTCTGACCGGTCCCCAAGGAAACTCCCACTCCTCTCCCTTGGACCATAGGAATGCCCAACTCTTCCACTAAACTGCAAGCTATAAAGTTGTGGGTGGCCCCACTATCTATTAGCACCGTGACTGTATAGCTCCCAATCCTCTCTTCCATCTTCATGGTGGAATGTGCTGTCAACCCTGCCACTGAATTGAGGGAAACCTCAATCATGTCAAGATGTAGATGATTTACACCTTCTTCTCCCCCTCCTAACTCTTCCTCAACTTCCTCCTCCTCGGGGTTTTCCACCAATAGGACTTGGAGTGATTTGTCTTTGCATCTATGCCCTGGCCCAAACTTCTCATCACACCTGTAACAGAGCCCCTTGGCTCTTTTTTCCTTCAGCTCTGCCTCAGTGAGCCTCCTGAACTCCCCTTTGGCCGGTGCACTCCGGTCCCTCTCCTTCTGTCCTTCTCCTCCTGCCCCCCAAGTAAGTACCCTTGGCTCCTCCCGTAGGATTTGCCACCTTCTGTCCCCTTCCAAAGAAAGCAGGCCTGCGGTATTGATCAGAAGACAATCTATCCTCTATCAGCTCAGCCATCTCCAAGGTCTCCCTCAGACTCCTTGGTTTGGCCGCTCTAACTGCTGATCGAATGTGGGGCTTCAAACCCTTCATGAAGTTCCCCTCAAGCACCTCATCCGTCATCCCATGAAATCTACTGGACAGCAACTCGAACCTGTCCCTATAAGCAGATATTGTACCAGTCTGAGTCAGTGCGAAGAACTGCTCATGATGAGTTCCCTCCTTTGGCGGTCTGAAGTGGTCTAGGCACATCTCCCTAAACTCTGTCCAACATCTGAATCTCTGCCTTTCTTCCATCCACTGATACCACGCTAGGGCTCTTGCCTCCAAACATAAAGGTACCGCTAAGAGTTTCTCCTCATCCGTCATCCCCATCACTATGAAGTATCTCTCCACCTTGAAGATCCAACCATAAGCATCCTCACCTTCAAAGATTGGAAGCTTCAACTTCCTCATTCCCCATTCTCCTCTCCCATTCACCCTGCCGTTGCCCATACCTCCTTGCCCATATCTCCCATCTGGTTGCCTCTCCCATGGTCGTGGGTCCACCCCACGATTCTCCCTTCTTTCCCAAGCTTGAGGTGCCACCGGATCCCCCCTTGCATAACCAGCCTACCCCCAATGAGGCTCCCTAGGGTCGGCCTCCCCTCTGCCTCGATACGATCCTCCACCCCACTAATTGTAGGGCATGCTTCCTCCCTCCCTTCCTTGGTAAAATTGATCTGGATGATTATGAGTATAGCTTTCCTTAGCATCTCCCATAAATGAGGCGGTGGAGTAGCCCTCCCCTCCACGGTTTGGGCCATACATGCTCCCCTTTGGGCCGGCAGACCATGCATCCCCTCCATGGTCGATAATGTCAATGGCCTCCTTCCCTTTTGCATTAGGTCCTTCACGAACCCTACTTCCACCTTCACCATCACCGGCTGCGCATTAGGATTAGGGTTAGGGTTAGGGTTAGCCGACCCCCCCATGTTGTGTTGGCCCGCCACCATTTGTTTGATCATCTCTTGTAACCCTAACATTTGAGTCTTCAACTCTTCTACTCCATCAAGCTTTTCGTCAACGGATGCAAATTTCTCTTTGAGGGCGGTGAACTCTACTTCCCTCTCTCTGACTTTCTCTTCAATAGATTCAATCCTTCGTGTACCCATCCCTTCCTTGTGGATCTAGTGCTCTGATACCACTTTGATGGAACTTGAGTTGCAAAATTCGGAATCCAGGAAAACAGCCCAAAAACAGTGGAAAAATAGAAGATTTCTTGGATGAAAACACTCACAAACACTTCGATTACTTAAATATCAAAAGACTTACAAGTTTCCACGGATATAATGCTCTCAATTCGAGAAGAGAAGCTTTCTCCCAAGCCCTAGATTAGAAAAACCTAAAACAGCCACTAAAACAAGATCCCTCCAAAACAAACCTTAACTCCCCTTTTACCCTCACATGATCCCCCCAAAATACCCTAATTACCCCTAGGGCAAACAAAGCAAACTCCCTCTTACATTTGGTGGGCCCCTTGGGCCCACCCGACTCCTCCCTCTCCTTCGGCCGAACGCCCAGGCGGGCGTTTTCTCCGCCTGCAGTAGGCGAGAACCGGCCCCTTGTGGGCCGGTGCGGGTGCGGGATGGACCGGGCGGTCCGGTCCATCAATAATTTGATAAAATTAGCGTGAAAGGACTAGAACGGAAAATGAAATAGACCTAATATTATATGGATATAAATTATTCAAAATAATTTGCAAAGAATTGGTTTAACATTCAATAGGAACAAATAGCAAAGGAAGATTCATAAAACCGATCTCAAAGTTTGAATAAGGCTAATAATTTTGATGATTATGCATATGTTTTGAAATAATACATAAAAATTATATACAATTAAACTTCAAAATATCCTCTCAACTATTCGCATGTGGTCAAATTAGTAATAGAGTATTACGTTGCTCTAATTTAGTTCATTGACAGTAAAATGGTCATTTTGGGACAAAATTAGGATCATTTTTATATCACAATTTAAAATGAGGGATCATTTTGGATCAATTTTATATACTTAAAATACTAAATTAGAGCAATGTGTCCACTAGAATAGTCTAGGGGCTATTTTGTGATTTTTTTATTTAATAATTAAGAAGGATCTATTAGCCAAACCCAAATAATAAAATTTTGAGTTACATAGCATGTTGTAAATTTGGCTAATTTGTTTGCTTTACTTTAACTAGAAAAGAGAAGAAGGTATCATGTGAACTACCATAGCTGATTGTTTCACTTTAGAAGTCATTTAATTATCTACTAATATGCACAGACACGAACACGACGACATGAACGACACAATATGAATACATAACACTTCAATTATTTAAAATATATGATACTGACATGGGTTGGACACGGTATTATAATTTTTTATCTTAAAAATAGTGTATAAGAAAAATATTAAGAATAATTGAGAAATAATAAGTAATTTAACTATGATTTGTTCTTAAAATTATTAATATTAGGATGTGGAAATTCGAGTGTCGATGTCATGTTAGGCATCTAGAAGAGAGACAATAATGTTCTCGACAGTGGAGCATTGTTGTTGTGTAATAGGCATGAGATATTGATGTTAAGATGGCGCCGATAATTAATCTCAAGCTGACATCATTCGTTGATGTTAAAATGACATTAGACAAAGATGAGATGTCGAGATGGTATAGGGGTGTGATTGTTGATGTAGAAATTGTTAGCGTCGAGCGTCAATATCATCACAACATCAGACTTTGATGTTGAGATGGTTTTGAAATACTGATGCTATGGCGCATCAAACATCAATGTTGAGATAATGTTGAGCGTTGTTGTGAAACCCTAGCCGCGACCTACCAGTGAGAAATGAAAAAGAGAGTGTTCATGAAATGAGATATTGAGTGTGGGCGATTGGTTTGGGGCTTTGGAGAAAAAAGTAGTTTTTAGTTTTTTACTAAATACAATAAATATATTTTAACAAAATTTATAAAATATTTCATACACTCCTGTCAAACATGCGTGTCCAATTATTTTTTTAATATTTTTTTAATTGAACACATCTTCAGCGTGTCTAACATGAGTCAGAGGTGTGTCGGACGTGTATCGTGTTCGATACATGTCGGACACTGCATACCTCTTTGAGGAGAAGTGTCGCCGCATTATAGGTTATTTAACTTTTGTAGAGTGCCCAATATCTATTTTTTGTCTTTTATGCAAAAATATTCCATTGATTTTTTTGTTGACTTAAAAGGTCTTCATGGGAGAATTTTTTTTTATGATAAAGTTGAAAATTCGAATATATATAAGCAAAAGACCTCTTAATACAAGGTAGCAATTCACCAATACCTTCAAGGGTGTGGTTTAAGGGTACTAAGTGAGCCGAGCTGACTCTAATTTAGTTTGCTAATGTGATGCCGAGTCAAGTTTATCGAACTACGAGTTCGATCTTGAGCTCAAATTTGAGCTCTATATGATTCGAGCTTGAGTTCAAGCTCATTGAGACTATGCGCATTGGCTTGCTAGTAGACTCATAAATTTTAAATTCCTTTCATTTTTAATGTGCTAATGATCCCATCGATGCCACATATTATGAGTTTCCGTTACACAAATTCTTCTTCTTCAAGCAATAGTGTTGTTGCCATCAATGACTTCTCTAATGAACTCTCATCGTGACTTCTTGTGATATAGTTGGTCCCGTCTCACATCGATGCCTTCTTTAGTGAGCTTCCATCACAATCTCACTTAGAGTCGACGATGCATTCTCTGGCGAGTTCTGTCACGACTTCTCTAGAGAGATCCCATCACGATTTTGTAGTTATGCTGGTGACGTCAATGCATTCTCTAGCATTTTCCCAACATGACCTCTCCAACAAGCTTTCGTGTTCAAATATTACCCTGGATTGGCTCGAGCTCACGAGTCGAGCTCTAATGTAATGTTATTTTTGTAAGGCGAGCTTGATCTTGTTGTATGAGCTTGAGCTTGTTGTTAGGTAGGTGAACTGAGCTTGAGTTAGCTCTGACTCGAGCTCGACCTAACTTTTTTACACCCCTAGTGCAGTTTGATCCAACCATGAAATTTTGTCATGCCCAGATAATTATATAAAGTTGATTGTGTATTGTACAATAAATGAATACAATAAACTCCTCTTTTTTTCCATATTTAGCTCACTAAGAAAGCTTTCTATGAGGCTAGTTAGTAGTCTTTAAATGACAGGGCCAATTTTGATTCCCATTCCAATCTAAATGTTGCATTGCAACTAAGTCAATTTATTCAAAACTGTCCTTTTTTGGAAGTTGATTCATTTAGATTATCTTTTTGGGCTCATAAATGGTTAATTTAGTTATATATGAAGTCATTGCATGTAAGAAGGAAAAAAAAACCTCTAAACCAAAATTGATTTATTTGGAAAAAAGCCCAAAATAGTCTCAATTATTTGAAAGTGGCTAATTTAATCTTAGGATATCACATATCTCCAATTGGTCCCTCAACTATACAAGAATGATCCCAAATGATCACTCAGGGATTAAATTGGATCACTTATGCCGTTATGCGTAATTGAGAGACTAAATTAGGATCAATTTTGCATGCAAAAATTGGATAAATGTGATACTCTTGGACTAAATTGGTCTCATATGAATAGTTGGGAATTATTATAAGTTTTTTCTTAGATTTATTTTAAATTAAAAAAAAAAAACTAGCTTAGTATATCATGATCAAATCTTTGGTCATGATGGATCTCAATGTCGGGGAATTTACTTTGAGATAAGTATAATATAAATTTTGATTGACTTTCAATGTATTGCACTATTCTCAAAATAAATCTAATGGCATTGAGACTCTTTCATAATCAAAATTTAGTTGGGTTATCCAAACCCAAAAATTTTCCTATTTAAAATGTATTCTTCCTGCCACCTGTCTTGGTGAGTTATAACATGCAAATTTGGTTTAGACTTGCTTGCTGTTCTCGTTTCATTTCAGGTTTTTGATTGATGCTGTTGCCTATATCATACCCTTTGCAAAGCAACATCTAAGCTCTCTAATCTTCAAGTGTGCTAGAAATTTACCTTTTTCATCTAACTTCCTTTTGAGGTAAATCTAGGAATCAATTATTGAACATTTTTGCTCATAATTATGAATGTGCGACTGCAGGAACTAATGTGAAGATAGCAAGTGTTCCTTCAAGTGTCGTGATACTTACTCCTGAGAACTTTGATCAGGTTGTCCACGATTCAAACAAAGATGTCCTTGTGGAGTTCTATGCACCTTGGTCAGTTTTTCTTTTCTTTCCATCTTTTGCAGGCGTGGTCACTGTAAAGTTTAACAACATAAAGGATATTTAATTTGTTGTTGTGATAATAAATCACTTTTTTATGCAGGTGTGGTCACTGTAAAATGCTTGCTCCTGTAAGTGCATAACAACTTCTATTTAGTTTTAGGAGGGTTTACATACATTGCATTCAAAACTGTCCATCTACACCTCCAGCTAATCTTGGTCTTTATATATTGTCTTTAGATTTATGAGAAACTGGCCAATGTCTACAAATTGGACGAAGATGTTGTCATAGCTAATTTAGATGCTGACAAGTACAAAGATTTGGCTGAAAAGTAAGTTGAAAACATATTTCTTTGCATTTCAAAATAATTCCTTCTTCCACCCTCTTGCTAATATGCTCATTGAATTGTTCGAATAGGTTCGGAGTTACTGGCTATCCTACCCTGAAGTTCTTTCCCAAGACGAACAAAGCTGGTGAAGACTACGATGGTGGCCGCGACTTGGATGCTTTTGTTAGTTTTATCAATGAGAAGAGTGGCGCAAGCCGTGATACAACGGGACAACTAACTTCTCAGGCCAGTAGCCTATGTAACTCTATCGCAGCTTGCAAACACTTAAGATTATTTCTTGACTTTTCCTGGTCTCCTTGCTTCAGGCTGGTATTGTGGCAACTATAGATTCGTTAGTGAAGGAACTCATCAGTGTTGCCAACGATGAGCGGAAGGCAGTGCTCTCAAAAATAGAAGAGGAAGTTGAGAAATTAGAGGGATCCTCTGTAAGGTAACGACTCCAATTGCCCTTTTGGAACCCCCTATTGATATTTACTGTCCCATCTCATGTTTTTGAACTGTTAAAATTATGTTATCATTTTGTCAGGTACGGAAAGGTCTACCTGAAGGCCGCCAAGAGTTACATTGATAAAGGTTCGGAATATGCTAACAAGGAAATTGAGCGGCTCCAGCGCATGTTGGAGAAGGTACACAGTACATACTTTACTTTGATAGTGAAATTTTACCAGAAAATTCATTTCGGGCATAGATAATTGATTAGGGGTGTCCAAACGGGTCAATGGGTTGGGTTCGAATCCGATTTAAAATTGTTACCCGACTCGAATTTGATTAACATGAATCCGACCTGTTTAATAAAAGGATAAAAATGCGAACCCGAACCCAACTTGCTAGCAGCTCGAATGATTTGAACCCGACCCGACCCCGGATAACTCTTTTTTATTTAAAAAAAAGAAAAATATATTTTTAATAATAGATTTTTGATTAATTAATAAAAAAAAATACAATTATACAAACAAATAAAAATTTAATTTAAAGTGATCATTTCAGGTGAAAATTAGGTTGACGAGTTTACTCGAACTCGACCTGTTTAATAAACATGTGAAATTTTGAACTCAAATTCAATCCGTTTATTAAACGGGTTAATCCGAACTCGAATTTATTGGATCGGGTCCACGAAATGGCTCATTTTTTGACACCCCTATGATAAATTGATGGTACTATTGGGAAGGCTGACTTACATGTAATTTTTCTTTGTAACAGTCGATCAGTCCGGCCAAGGCGGATGAATTTATTATCAAGAAGAACATTCTTTCAACTTTTGTTGCTTGAATATTAAGCAGATTTTGAACTGGACCTGGAGTTTATTTACGTCTAATAACTTTTATTAGAATTTCAAGTTTTGGCTGAGTTTTAATACCTTTTTTTATTATTATTATTTTTTAAATTTTCTCCAACGGTTAGGATTCTGACCGGGACTGTACTTTTGTGATGACCGTATGATCACAAATTACGTAACATTACAAATTTATTTGCTTTGGAATAATTTTGTAGACTTTTTTTGTTGTTGCTTTCAGAAGGTTTTGATAGGACTTTATGAGCAGAGAATTTATTAATGATAAATGATCTAATATGATTATATATATATATATATATATATATATTTATGATGCGAAATTAGTATATAATTTAAGGTGTAAATCACTTCTAAATATATTATATAAATTAGTAAAATTTATAAGTTCTTATGTGAATTAAATTTATATTACATATGAATTAAATTTAAAATTGAAGGTATTTAGATTTAAAATTATTAATCATAATATTTGTGTATAAATTTTATTTATTTTTTTAATTATAAATTTCTATTATTAGATAATTATTACATTAGTACTATTTTATTTACATATTATTTTAAAAATTTTAATATTTATTACATCATCTATTAAATAATGATTGAATAATTAAATTTTGAACATCATTTTTTTACTTCTATACACGATCTAGGTTTCACAGCCTTGTGTAAAATATAATAGGAAATTTTATTTTTTTTAATGTGTTTAAATTATTATAATTTGAGGTATTATATATATTATATCAATAAAAAGTAAGAGGTTTGAAGTTTATTTTGATTAATTTATTAGTTATATATTTTTTTTCGATTGTGTTAAAATTTATTTAAAAAATTATTAGATTTATTTTATATTAGTATAGTGCTAATTTTTAAATTAAATTGAATGGTTCTTAATTTTGTCTTGCCACATATTTTCTCCAAACCTGACAGATAAAATACAAGTCGGATGTATTGGCTTTAGCAAGAAAGAAGAGAACTCTCCATGATTTTAGTGCTTTGAATTTTTAGATTATATTCTTGTTTGTTGTTTCTCCTGACGGTTGCTCAAGTCCACTAAAATGCTGCTCAGGATCCTAGCGACTCAAATGTCTGGTGGTGGAGAAATTAAGAAGGCTAGGAGTGTCAAAAAAAAAATGATCGGATCTATTAATTTGATTCAAAAAATTCATGTTCGAATTGACCCGTTTAATAAATTAGTCGTCGGACTTGGATTAGGATTTTCTTCAACGGCTTTGATCTAGATTGATCCACAAACTTATTTTTTACTCAAAAATGACTTGTTTAATATTTTTTTTTATTTTTTTCCTTGTAAATATAATTTTCTTATTGCTAATTAAATATGTAGTTAATAAATTTTAAAAAAATTAATTAAAATGAGTTAATGAATCGGGTTTAAATCATTCAGATTTTTAGCAGATTGAGTTTGAATTGGTGTTTTTGACCTGTTTATTTAATGGGTCAAATTCGAGTTGATTAAATTCGATTCAGATCAATTTTGAATCAGACCTGTCAATCCATTTTGAAGTCCGGGTATTTGATGCAATTGGTTGTCCGCATAAATTTCTATCAGGACTGTATGGATGATAGTTTATTAATTCATTCCGAATTATTTGGCAAATAATTTAATAAATATAAATATTGCTAATTCAAGAAATATTTGTATTAGAAAGCTACTTTAAAAAAATAATATGAGAGCTATTCCAAACAAAAACTAAATCTCGCATAAAAAGAAGGGAGATTTATACCCAGCAAAAGCTCTAACAATAGCACAAAATGCTCTAGATACAAAACAAAAAAAAAAAAAAAAAGAAGCTGATCATAAATTAGATAGCTAAATTAATTAGCATCAGGATGTACAATACCTTAGAGAGGGAATTAGTTAAAAAACAAGAAAATAGTCCTGCTTTAAAAGTTAGCAAAAAGTTAAGGCAAATTTACCTCAAAGATGAACAGAAAGAACCCTAAATCAGTGTCAGAAAATGCTGAAGAAGACTTCTGGCTGCAATCACTCCTCGCCAAACTT
Organism: Dendrobium officinale; assembly: GCA_019514585.1. Classification (NCBI taxonomy): domain Eukaryota; kingdom Viridiplantae; phylum Streptophyta; class Magnoliopsida; order Asparagales; family Orchidaceae; genus Dendrobium; species Dendrobium officinale. The sequence goes on along the minus strand of CM033684.1, from coordinate 24,697,925 downwards.
AGATTCATTGAGGCCATCTACTGAAGAACAATCCTCAATGTAGTCCTCTGCTTCCCTTTCTGGGCTCTGATAGCCAGCATCATCTTTCATGAACAAGCATGGCTTCTCTTCCCCCTGTGTTCGAATCTGTACCGACCTGAGAAGAGCAGTTCTTCTCAGATCACCAGTATGGCAAACATCATTGGGTGACGACGGAAACCGGCTGTCATTATCGGAGCCCCGCTGCTGCCGAGAGTGGGAGCAGACGACGGCGGCAAGAGTGCAGCTTGGAAGGGGAGGAAACATGGTTGTCACAGGCCCTATTTGAGTTCTTTGGTGCCTGTGAGGAGAAACTGGGCTGGTGTTGCTGGTTGTGGCTTCAGAATGCACAGTGGAACTTATTGGGTTTTCACAAAAGCGCGAGTCATCTGAGTCCTCGGACATGGGAGAGTACTGTGAGGCAATCTCATCTCTGTAACATTTTAAGAAAACTTAATAAAATTGCCAGAAAAGCTTGCCATTCAATGAAATTTAGCTATTAAAAGCTGATTATGCTGAAAGAAACATAAATAAAGAGAACAGGTTAAGGCCGTTTGAGGCGGCTAACACTATTGTAAAAATAGTTGAAGAATTGTTGTGATGCAAATGCTGGGAAAACTATGAGCAGAAACAGCTTAAATAGAAGACCATCTCACCACAAAGAAATAAGCATAATCTTGAATAACTATACAATCTAAGACTTTAAGAGAAACAATGCCAAAAATCAGAATTTAAAGGATGTAAGTAAATAAAAAAAAGGAACCTATAAATTCTTAAACAGGTTTAGTATTCCTGCTTTAGTCAATGAGATAAGATTGAAAAGTTCCCAAATATATAACTTTCAAAACATATACCCAAGATTTCAAATGATGTTTTTATGGCTTTTGTCAGGACCGCATAGAGAATTATCCACTAAAATTGTATTATATGTTCCAAATCTAGGCTTCGTTTGGGCTATTTCAAGAGATATTTTATTAAAAATTAGCTTTACAAAGTGAGAAAAATGCCATTCCAATCAATAATTCCTTATGTTATGCTTGTATGGAGAATTTAATTTGAGAGTGTTGTAGTTTTCTTTTTGTGAAGGATCCTAGCGACGTCTAAGGTTTGGGAGAGAAGGACCTCCTCTCGAAAGAGGATCATTGTATCTTATTTTGATCATATTTGATTTTTCTATCAATAAAAATCTATTTTTGTGTTTAATCTCTTGGAGTTTGTTGCTGTTTTTGATACCAAGACGCATCAAATTGATATCAGAGAGAGATTTTTGGAGAGATGACAGCAAAGAAAGTGGATGCGTTGAAAGGCAAAACAGAGCAAATCAAATTCGGCATGAAGGTGAAGTTTTAACTATGGAGAATCCGATGGAGAGACGATTTGGAGGATAGAAAAAATGTTAAGGAAACTCAAGAAGATGCAATCCAAAACTCCACTAGTGGTTCCAATTACTAACCCTAACGAAGATTTGACCGGAATTTCCTTGGCCGAATCTAAGGGAAAGGAGATCGGACGAAAGGGGTCCAACAAGAAGAGTTTTGTCCATCAAGAGCCTCCTCCCAGGGCTCCAATAAAGCGTGGATCAGGGTTTCCAAAATAGGAGATAGCAAAGAGGGAATTGTGTGGTGGAGTGGCCGACCAATATGGGAGGCATTTCCGGTAAGGGGAGTGCGCGACCTGAGATGGAGGGGATCGAGCTGAATCATGGGATCGTGTCATGCAAGAACAGATGGAAGAAAAGTGGGAATCACGCCCTCGATACACGGGGGAAACATGGAGGGATCATGACAACCGCTACACAGGAGGAGGAAGAAGCTATTGGGGTGGTAGCGACCCTAGGGTGAGGAAGTTGAGGATGCAAATATTTAAAGGAAAGGATGCCTATGGTTGGTTATATCGAGTGGAGATGTATTTCATGGAGAATGGGTTGAATGAGGAGAAGTTTACAGCTGCATTGTTATGTCTGGAGAGCAAAGCTTTAGCTTGGTTCCAGTGGATGATAGCATGGCCACTAACTGAGCAGCTGAAGAAAGTCATGAACAATGTCCCATCCTTCCACCTTGAGGACAAGGTGAGTCTTTGGTGTTACGGCTGCAGGACAAGGGAGGCTAGACCGACAGTGGAGGGAACAAAACCTGAAACAAAATCCAGGGAGATTTCGGCCCCTCTTGTGGGGCCCAACAAAGCAATAATTCATTATGTTAGGAGGGTAATTAAGGAGATAATTAATGAGGGGAATATCTCATATTTGAATTCAAATAGGAGAGAAAAATTAATAAGGAAAGCAGGCTAATTTTGAGGGGATTAATTATGAGATATTTCCTAATTAAAGATGATAGATTTGATGCTGATTTAGAGGGGATTAAATTGGAGATTTTTTATAATTAAAGATGACAGATATTGAGCTGATTAATTAGGAGCTATTTCTTAATTGAAGATGATAGATTTGGGAGGGAATTAGGGGATGGTTGTTTTGGTATTTATTATTTATTATTTGCTATAAGTAGTATGATTTATGTTATATTTGCATGGAGAATTTGATTTGAGAGTTGTAGGTTCTTTTTGTGAGGGATCATAGTGGCGTCTAGGTTTTGGGAGAGAATGTTCTCCTCTCGAAAGATGATCATTGTATCTTGCTTTGTTCATATTTGATTTTCTATCAATAAAAATCTATTTTGTGTTGAATTTCTTGGAGTTTGTTGTTGTTTTTGATACCAAGGCGCATCAAATACCTAAATCAATTTATGGGACTTTTCCTCACTCTTCAGATAGATGTAAAAAATAAGTCATATACCAATTGGCATCACAGCCTTAGTTGTGGTTATGACAAAGTTGACGTCCAAGAAAAAACTCTCCCGGCACATAAGAACAAATTGATTTTGAAGGAAGCAGTTTCGCCCCCTCAAAACTTCAAATTATAGAAAGGCCCTTCAGGCCTTACAACATAAACATAAAATATTCTAAGCAATCTGTCATGTATTGGAGTTTAGAGTGAACACACATAAAAATGTTGATTAGCCTATGCTTTTTATTCATATTAATAATTATATGAATCCTTGCATTAGTGAAATAGGCAGGCATAATATTCTTATGTAAAAACTTCACTTAACCTTCTATCAGGTCCTTTGGATCTGCTTCGAGTTTTGAAGATTTGTTGTTATTTCTGCCCATAAAATCTTTGTAATCTTTATCTAGATTGTCCCCCTAAGCCATGTTCTTGGCTATGATTCACAATGCAAGTAGGAACACCTGGTCCACAAGATACATAAGGGACAACATATGCTATTTGAATGTATGCCAGCAAATAAGCAGGAAACATGGGTAAGGTTAACTTTAGGTCCATATATCACATTAGATTATAAGCTCAACAAATAAATTCATATTCGGTAACATAAATAGGAACATATCGCAAGTTGGACTGGCTATTCACTAGATGATCCTAAAGGAACTCGGAAGGCCCTTCTTGTTAAAGAGGTTCCCTTCATATCATTTCAGCGACCAATAAAGTCCCAACTCAACTTGGTTATTAGGCTTAGCCATTTGTGCTAGTCAAATGAAGCATAGCTTTATTAGCCTATCTAACAGGTTCCAACTAAACAAAAACCAAACCTAATGGTCTTCTGACATCGTATGCCATTCAAACTTGATCTATGTAAGATATCAAGGCCTGAGCAGACCACATCCAATCCACCATCAAAATAGCACGCGTTAGTTCTTCATCCATCAGTCTGAGTGCATGATTGTCAATGTAAATACACTTTTATGACAATTGACAGTATTTATTGACCACAGGTCCATCAGTCTGAGTTCATGATTGTTAATGTAAATTTGCTCATTAAGTTAACTACCAATTAACAATTTCTTCTTCAACAATTTAACAACATTTCCTTGCAACACAAGAAATTGTTTACCCTTAAGAATTTGAAACAGAGAATTAAACAAAATGAATAAACTAAATCTAAATTTTATCTCAATTACCAGAATCTCTGAAACATGCCCTTTTTTTATGGTAATTTGTGCTGCATGCCAAAAAGAAGTAAGCTGCGATCAAATGAATTACAAAATGTTTTGAATCTATAAATGGAAACTAAACTAAGTTAAAATTTTCAGCTAATATTCCATCACTCGTACCAAAACCCACTCAAACAAAGATGATCACGCTTCTCTTGTTTATACCAAAATTTGTTATAATTCCATTGGATCCAACTGGATATTCTACCCTTTCCTCTTTTCATTATAAAAGAATATTAAAAAAAAAAACAGATATTTCACATTCCATATCTAAAATGGAAGCAAAGTCTTCCGTTTTGTCAAGATGATGCCAAAATTTTTTCCATCATATCCAAATTATCAAAGATAAACCAAAACGACTGCAAACTTTTGGAAAAAATAGAAAAATACAATGTTTATACTTGGCTTATATCCGAGTCTCCATAAATTTTTGACATCTCAAATTATTAACATACCTTTGGCAATGTTACAAAATGAAACATGTTAAGCATCATCTCCTATCATGAAATAGACTGCTACTTTCACTACTTTCCCGACAAACAGAGTTCTTTTATTACAAGTTTCCTCGCTATAAGAAAACAATAGAATTACCATCTATTGGATTACTTCAAGCTAACCTCATGAAGGTGCATGACAATCAGTTGGTTGAGCAAGGAAATTATTATTTCCAACAAACAAAGAGAGAGTGAACCCTCGAATAATTAATAATCATAAGGTATTTTCCATTTTAACCACAAACAATTTATTCATAGAGTAGCTTAATAGAATTATTATTGATAATTAGTAATCCTTAAAGATGTCAGAAAGTAAGAAAATCAAAAGAGATACTACCAAAAACAAGCTCTTTTAGCTCGACCTGGTAGATTTTGATAAAGCACATTCCTGACGATGAGAACAAAGCAATTCTCCTGCAACATATCCTACTAAATTTCCATGGCAGCACAACAATGCCTCCCAAACAGAATTCTCCGTTTTCTGGTGTCAATAAATAACTTGGGTGCATCTCTAGATAATCAATAGGGATTCTTCACTGAGCAAACTGGAAGCATAAATTCCTTGATGAAAACATAATTCGTATAGGTTTGAGACCTCTACTAAAACCCTTTAGGTAGATCGTTGTGTGCAAAGCGCATCATGGTGAGCATCCAAGCTAGCTTTTGGAACAGTGGCCATATAGTTTTGTAATCAAGTCCAAAATAATCTCAATTGGCTAAATGGTCACCAAATTTAAATATATTAAAGAGAAAGGAAAGGTAATTTCTGTATTTAGAAGACCAAGCTTATTATAACTGCTTTCCAAAATGAAGCCTTTTGGAGTCGCAACAAAAACAAAAAAGAAATAACAACTAATTGACATTTTTCTCTATGATATTGGCCATTGAACTTCACATAGTTTTGAATGTTGAATCTTTTTTAAGCTTAAGGAGCTCTATCCATCAGCCATATTATTGTTAGCATACATGAATATGTGCATTTGCTAGAAGAGATGCCGTAGGGTAGCCGATCCCACATAGTGGGATAAAGGATTGATGCTGTTGTTGCATGAAGAGAACCTTGATGTTGTTGTTGCAAGAATAGAAACTGTAGGGTAGTGTAGAAAGAGAATCTATTTAATAATTTTGGTTACGTAGATTACAATAATCTCTTTGAAGGAACACTTTCATAAGAAGGGCCATAAGAAAGTACAATTTCAACTTGTTTTATAATAAATTGAGATTAACAGAAAATAATGATAAAGGAGCGAATCGACAAACAAAAAAAAGGAGTGGCTAACAAGGGTAAAAAGATCAAACCAAACTCTAAAAAAAGTTTATAGGTTAGGTTTTGAGCCTCTAGCAAGACTCAATCCATCAAAAAAAAATATTCATCTTGAGGCCAAAAATTCCATTTCCTCAAAAACATATGGCATCAATGCAGTCTAAGATCCCAAATGAAGCAACCAATAAATTGGCCTCTTATAGTTCTTAAAGTTCATGTTCTCAACATTGAAACTATTTCCCAAATCTCATTGTCAAAAAAAGAGGAAGTCATTTCTCCTAGATAACTATAAAGTGACTAAAGAAAATAAACACCAAATAAACAAGGAATATATGTGATAGATTGATCATAGATCTAGCATAAAAATGAGGTCAAAAAGGTAGATGGACAGGATTATTGCAAACAGCTTTGTATCCAACACAGTTAGATAAACAAGATCAGAAGTACTGAGGACAGCAGAACAGCATCATTCTTTCATCTGTATCATAAGGAATAAAGATACAAAACAAAATACAGTAACATAAGAAAACAAAATACCTTGGGTAACAGATGCTTTCAGACCTCATTGGAGAATCCATAAGATTCTCAGCCAAGGAGTCACCAACCGTTAGTCCATTTAGACTAGAAGCCATTATCTGAAACGACACCATAAACCAAATTCTTCAAAAATTCAAATGTTAGCACAAAGAGCATCAGCAAAAGCATCAGAAGCAAGGATACCCACAAATCTGCAAACAGACCAAACCACCAAACCACTTAGGAAATTAATCGAACTGCTTGTTAGCACATTCAAAGCCCAAGCAGCAGAAGAAGTGCAACAAGTAAATGACGGCTAGCATTTTGTACAATTAGTCAAAATAAAAGTAGAATTTCGGACAAGCCATAAATGGCATTCGAAGACCAACAAAAAACAAGTTTCTTTCCCTTATAGAAACCAATATATCAAACAATGGTAACAATAACCATCAGACAAGGAAATTTCTGAAGGAATCAATCTAACACTGGTGGTGGTGCAATTGATAAAAAGCGACTGCGAATTCGGAAAATGATCAATTTAGATAGATACAAAGATTAAAATCAAGACTCGCCTTCAAAACATCATATTTTTATTGCAAGGAATTGCAGAAACACGGGAAAGAACTAGCGAAAATGTTAGAAAAAACAAATAGGAAAAAGTGTGGATTTCAAAAGATCGAAAAAGGGAAGATAAATCATCGACATTCAAATATTTATACAACTTACTTCACTAAGATATCTCTTGTGTGAATGCAAATTGTCAAGGTAGACCTCCTCCTCCGGATCCCTCCCCCGCTTCCCGCTCGGAGACGCCGCCGTCGACTCGCATCCCATCTCCCTCTCACCCACCTTTCCACAATCCTCAGACACACTCTCTCTTGCCCGCTCTCTCTGTGCTGGATCAACCCTCCGATCCCATAGTTTGCTTACAGATGAAGCGGCTCGCCCAAGTTAATCCGTAAAGCATATGCGAAAAAACCAGACCCTTAGATCAATTACGATGTTATGACTAACGGTAATTTATTATGAGTAGCATATCTCAAAGCTTTTGATCTATTTTAAAATAAGTATAATGTTATTTATTCTTATTTTATTTGAAAATAATTTTAGAATTTTGATATTCATCTTGATCTAAATTTTGATAAAAAAAATATTCTTATCATCCAAAAATTCATTTAATTAAGCACGAATCTTGATTTAATATTTTAAATAGAAAATTTTGAAATTCAATTCATGACCATTCGGTCTTCGATTTCAACAAACTTATAGTGGAAACATTCAAACTAGATGATACCATAGTTATCTAATTTGACTTTAAATGAGCCTTAATGAACTACCAAAATGACATTTAGAAACTCCATGATATTAATTGAAAAGCCATATAATCTTCAAACCTCATGTGCTTGTAGTCAAATGAGCATATGATTCTAAGATTATTTAATTTTAAAATCATTAAGATAAATATTAAAAGATGATTAAAAGAACAAAAAATATCATTATTTAAGTTAAAATTAACAAAATTTTACTTAAGAAGATTATAAACAGACCTCATTCTTTACATGAAGGAGAGCTTGAACTTTTAGCAAAATTTGAAGAGCTTAGAGATCTGAAGATCTTTGGAGCTCTGTCTAATAATTGGAACCAACAACCATCACCCACAATCATCGTCACCCTACCACTATCGCTCAATCATCATTACGAAACACCATTGCTCCATAGTTGTCATTCAAATACATTCATCTGATTGTAATTGTTTGAGTGTCACCACCTTACTGCCATCTCCTAACAATTGTCGCTCGACTTTGATCATCAGCCTGCCATCTCTTAACCACCTTATCGGGCTTCACTACTCCGTATATATTAGTTAATACATACACAGAAAGTTAAGATACTATTCTACACAGTATTATTATATTTTATCCCATTTAAAGAAAAAGCTACTTATATAGTGAAATATTCCAATGGGGCATGCCCGTTTTTTTTTGTGAAGGTTTTCCACTTAAAAATTATGATTTCACCTGATAAATTTTCTTTTATCCATGTTATGTTGAATATTCATACAAAATTTTGATGTTAAAATTGGACAACTTGTTGTCGTGAATATTATAACACGTAATAATTTTCCATCATTTGTTAAAAAGTAGTTTCAACATACTATAAATATTTCTCAAATGGTTGAAACTAATAAATCAATCAAGAACAGCATAATCTAGCTAGTGAATGCTACTTAGGATTGACTCTGGAGATTGTATAAACAATATGGAGAAAAATCATACTTTATGTCCTTCATCTCTTAAAGGAGACCAGATAATAGAAAGCATATTAACAACATGATGAAGTTCATTTGCTATAAGATTAATAACAAGTTAGAGCTAATCAATTTGATGACACTCATGTATGTCCCTCTTATCATCATGTTAAAATTCCTTGACCATGACTTTACCAAGATCTCCTCATTACTGTCAGTTCAACACATCATTGTATGCTGCCCAACTAGCCCATGATCATGCAGTATCCTTGGAGAACTTGATCTGTAAAGACTATTTTTCCTCCCAGGGTCGTCCCGGGACGATCGGTACAGGTTGTGAAAAAATTTGCTGGTTTGTCTGTACGAAATGGGTTCGTCCAGGGACGAAATTTTCCCGAGAGTTTCATCCAGGGACGAAGAAATTGGAATTTATTTTCGTTTGGACGATCCGTATCCACAGAAGATCATCCCGGGACGATCGGGACATCGTCCGGGACGATCCTGCTTAATAAATATCTGAATAGTGCCGATTTTGAAGAGAGAGAGAAAGTCAAGGAGAGAGAAAATCGTGGAAAGAGGAAGAAAAGTGGATTTTTGGGCGACTTCGGTCCGTTTTTGTCCGTCGCCGTAGTTGGGAAAGTTGATCGACTCGAGGTAAGACACATTCCGCCTTTTTCAATTTTCAAAAACGTGGATTTTAATGACTTTTCTGTTCCGAATTTTGTTTCCGTTAGCGAATTTCTGGTATTATTTTCTTCTGACAAAGGTTTTACCGCGTAACTTTTGGTATGTTTTTGAGATGATAATTGTGCACATTTTGAGTATTTTCTAGAAAAGTTTTACCGGATATTTTGAATTCTGCGGTGTTTTAATTGAATTGCGAATTATCAGGATGTTGAAAAATGTTATGTCAGTACAATGAAAGTCTTATAATATTGTTGTGGATATTCTGTGGTAATTTGGTAAATTTCTGAATCTGTGAATTTTATGTAAATTCAATATATTGTCGTTATGCCGCTGATTTTTCATATGAATTCTGATTTTTCTGAATTGATACATTGAATAAATTGAAGTGTTTGTATGCTATCAGAAGGGAGTTATAAGGGGCCAGGATCCTTTGAGATTCTGTAAGTGTCAGGAAAATCTGAAATGAGCTCTAAAATCTGAAAATAAGTTATATTCCAGAAATTCTGTGTATCTGATCTGTTCTGGTGCTATAAGCACAACGGGAGACATAAGGGGCCAGAATCCGTCGAGATTCTGTTTGTGTCAGGAAAGGGAGGCATAAGGGGACGAATTCGTTGAGATTCTATTATGATCAGGGAATCTGATGTTTGATATTTGATAATCTGTTCTGTGATTTATCTGGTCTGTTTTATGAATTATCTGATATATGATTTCTGATTCATGTACGATTCTTTCTGCTCTGTGATTTGATAGCTTTATAATATTTGTTCTGAACTCTGATTTGAAATGACTTCAGTTTTCTGTATCCGTAAGCTAATTTCTGATTGATCAAGTATCTGTTCTGTCTGTTCTACGATTTCCGTATAGCTATTTTCTGATGTATTTTCTGATGTGAATTTCTGATGATTTTGATCGATGAGTGATGTCTTGCTGAGCTGTTAGCTCATCCTTATTTTCTGCGTGGTTTTCAAGTTCTGGGAAAGGGAAGGAGGTCTTGGACTAGAAGTTCTGTGTCTGATCTGAGATTAGGTATTTTGTACTTTTGATTTTGTACAGTCATGGCTTTTCTATTTCTGTTATGTTCTTTCTATCTGTAGCCATACACTGTATTTGTATATGATTGTTTTGAGAAAAGAAAAGATAGATGAACTGTTCTGTATTTGGATGTTTATAGTAGCTCTGTGTTTTTCTGTCTATTTAATATTTGGAAGACAGTCTGAAGCAAATTCTAAAATTAGATCCTGGATTTTCAAGTTTAAGTTCCGTCGCGACCCGATGCGAGCGGGATCCGTCCCGGTCGGGTTGGGTCGTGACAAATTTTAGTGGTATCAGAGCAATAGTTTTGGAAATTGGATTGTAAGATAGAGCTATAGGAATTGATCTCTAAGTCTGTCGGGGTAGTTCTGGTTTGTCTGGATTTTTATTATGTTATTTTTGTGCATAGTTTTCTGTGTGATTATGGATCTGTCAGACCCAGATATGACTGATGGGCAGAGTGCTAGTCAGGCAGCTCCAGTGAGTAGTACTGCCCTAGTGGTTGGTTCTGATTCACTTGCTCAGTTTGCTATATTGGTTGCTTAGATGATGAGCGAGACTTAGAGTAAAGCCTATACTATTCGATCTGAGGATGTGGATAGACATCTACAGATGTTTTTGAGATTGAAACCTCCGAGGTTTGAGGGCACTGTTGAGCCCAGAGCAGCTGAAAAGTGGCTAAAAAGGTTAGAGAAGACTTTTGACGGTATGCAGTGTCCTTCAGACAGGAAGGTACTGTTAGCAGTTTTTCTGTTGGATGGCGAGGCTGAGAGCTGGTGGATGGGCCAGCAGGAGGAAAAGTTCCAAGGAAAGTTGAATTCGCTGATTTCTTGGGAAGAGTTTTCTGAGGTATTTTGATCGTGGTTTGTACCTCCTTCTGCAAGATAGCAGATGCAGGAGACTTTTTTGAGGCTAGTTCAGGGGAGCAGGATAGTGATGTAGTACGAGGCAAAGTTCACTGCTTTAGCCCGATATGCTCCACAGTTGATAAGTACTTCCGCTGAGAAGTGTTATAGATTTCTGAGGGGATGACGAGATAGTCTGAGGCAGCCCCTGGTACCGTTTCATATTTCTGATTTCTTTGAGCTTGTGGAGAGAGCTCGTTTGATAGAGAATGATTTGATGGCTACTCAGCAACGGTGGACTGCAAGTAGGAAGAGATTCCAGGGTGATGCTTCTAGTAGTGGTTCCTCTAACAAGAAGAGATTTGTTTCTGGAGACTCCAGGAGGAGTGGACAGTCAGGATCCACTACAGTTTATGGTACTATCGCTACCAGAACGACCATTTTTGGATCTGTCAGTGGGGCACCTGTGTGCCAAAGTTGTGGACGACGACATTTTGGCCAGTGCTACAGGATGACTGGTTAGTGCTTCAGCTGTGGTAAGCCAGGACATCGGATTGCAGAGTGTCCACAGGCTGGATTTGATAGACGATCTGATAGTAGACCTGTTGGTTCAGCAGGAAGGTCGAGGACTGTTCCTCCACGTACTGTGACTAAAGGATCCTCTGGTAGAGGTGGTGGGTCGAGTTCTGTGGCATGGAGACCACCTACTAGTAATTAGCTGGAGTCTAGTAGTTCAGTAGCTCCAGCTCCAGTTCAGCCACGTGTGTACAGTTTGAGTCAGTAGGAGGCTCGAGATGCTCCGAATGTGGTGAAAGGTACGATTTATATTTTTGAACATCCCTGTCGTGTTCTGTTTGATTCTGGAGCCAGTCACTCGTTTCTTTATGAGCACTGTTTTGATGCTTTGCATTGGATTCTGTTTTGCTACCGGTTTCTCTTTCTGTTATTTTGTCGGCTGGAAGTAATTTGATCGCCCAGAAGTTTTGTTTCTCTGAGCTTGATATTTCTGGCAAGAAATGAAAGTCGAGTTTGATTTTAAAGCCGATTTCTTCTTACGACGTGATTTTGGGTATGGATTGGTTGAGTATGTATGAGGCTCAGATTGACTTTTTGAAGAAGCAAATGAGCTTGCTTATGGATGGTGAGAGATGTGTATTTCAAGGATTACGAGGTGTTCTATCCTGTCTGATTTCTGTGTTGGAAGTTAGAAGATTGTGGAAGAAAGGTTGCCCGGTATTGTTGGCTTCTGTACGGGATATGAACATAGATGTGGGTTCTATTTCTGATATCCCGGTTGTACGAGAGTTTTTAGATGTATTTCCTGAGGAGTTAGTTGGATTACCTCCGGACAGAGATGTTAAGTTCTCTATTGATATTTTTCTGGGTACAACTCCAATATCAAAAGCTCCGTACAGGATGGCACCGAAAGAACTTTCTGAGTTGAAAGTTCAGCTCCATGAGTTGGTGGATAGAGGATTTGTTCGTCCTAGTGTTTCTCTTTGGGGAGCACCTGTACTGTTTGTGAAGAAAAAGGACGGAACACTCCGTATGTGTGTTGATTACAGAGATTTGAATAAAGTCACGATCAAGAACAATTATCCATTACCACAGATTGATGATTTGTTTGATCAGCTTTCTGGTTCTTCTGTATTTTCAAAGATTGATTTGAGCTCTGGATGTTATCAGGTGAAGGTGAAGGAAGCTGATGTGTTGAAGACAGCTTTCAGTACTTGGTACGGGCACTACGAATTTTTGGTTATGCCTTTTGGGGTAACCAATGCACCTGCTGTTTTCATGTATCTGATGAACAGAGTGTTCAAGGAGTATCTGGATCAGTTTGTGATTGTCTTTATCGACGATATTCTGGTGTATTCTGCTTCTGAGGAAGATCATGCTAGCCACTTAAGCATTGTATTGGAGACTTTGAGGTAGCATCAGTTGTATGCTAAGTTTCCAAGTGTGAATTCTGGCTGAAGAACATTTCTTTTCTGGGGCACGTGGTGAGCGATGAAGGTATTTCTGTTGATCCCCAGAAGATTCAAGCTATTGCTGATTGGCCAAGGCCTACTACGGTATTTGAGGTACGTAGTTTCTTAGGCATGGCTGTATATTATAGGAAATTTGTGAAGGGATTTTCTCAGATTTATACACCTCTGACGAGACTGACTCAGAAGTCAGCAGCTTTTGTTTGGACACCGGAATGTGAAGCCAGTTTTCAGAGATTGAAGGATTGTTTGACATCTGCTCCTGTGTTAGCACTTCCGTCAGGTACAGAAGGATTTCAGGTACAAAAAGATGGCTTGAGTTGATCAAGGACTACGACCTGACGATTTAGTATCAGCCTGGTAAGGCTAATGTGGTAGCAGATGCTTTGACTAGGAAGTCTTCTGGATTATTAGGTATTCAGCTCACTTCTTATGACTATCTGATACGAGATATGGAAAGATTACACTTAGAGGTGATTTCCTCTACTGGTCCGGATTCTGTTGTTTTGACTCAGATGAGCATTCAGTCTTCTCTAGAAGAAAGGATTCAGGAAGCTCAGAAGTCAGACTCCAACTATTTGAAGTTAATTGCTCAGATTGAATCTGGTAAGAAACCTGAACTACATCCAGGAAGTGGTAAGATGTACGGAGACATGAAGAGTTTGTTCTGGTGGCCTGGAATGAAAAGAGATGTAGCAGATTTTGTTGCGAAATACGAAGCTTGTCAGTTAGTGAAGGCAGAGCATTAGCGACCAGGAGGTCTTTTGCAGTCGTTGCCTATCCCTGAGTGGAAGTGGGAGGAGGTAACGATGGACTTTGCTATGGGTTTCCCTCGATCTAGGCAAGGGCATGATGCCATCTGGGTGATTGTGGATCGATTGACGAAGTCTGCACACTTTCTTCCGATCAGGCAGACTGATCCGGTGGATAAGTTGGCACAGGTATATATGAAGGAAATTGTTAGACTACATGGTGTGCCTAAAGTAATTGTATCTGATCGAGATGGACGGTTTACTTCCAGACTTTGGAAGGGTATTCAGCAAGGCTTGGGTACGAAGTTGCATTTCAGTACTGCTTTTCATCCGTAGACTGACGGACAGTCTGAGAGGACTATTTAGGTACTGGAAGATCTTCTAAGGTTATGTGTTTTGTATTTTGGAGGAAGCTGGGAAGATCATAACCCTTTAATCGAATTTGCTTATAATAACAATTTCCAGTCCAGTATTGGTATGGCACCTTACGAAGCTTTGTATAGTCGGAAGTGTAGAACTCCTTTGACTCTGACAGAGGTGGGCGATAGACAGGAAATGGGTGTGACGTTTGTGGATGAAACTATTAAGAAAATCAATCTGATTAAAGAAAGATTGAAAGCTGCACAAGATAGACAACAGAAGTATTACAATCAGAAGCACAGATTTGTGGAATTTCATATTGGCAACTTTGTGTATGTCAAAGTCAGTCCGATGAAAGGTGTCAACAGATTTGATAGAGTGAGCAAACTCAGTCCAAGGTATGTCGGACCTTTTGAGATTATCGAAAGGATTGGAAAGTCTGCTTATAGATTGTTATTATCAGATCAGCTGTCTGATGTGCATAATATTTTTCACATATCCTCTTTGAGAAAGTGGATATCTGATTCTGACAAGAAGCTATCTGCTGACGAGATTAAGATTCAGGAGAATTTGCAGTATAAAGAAGAACCTGAGAAAATTTTGGCCTATGATGTGCGTAAGTTAAGAAATAAAAAGATTCATATGGTTAAAGTTTAGTGGAAGCACAGAACAGCTAGAGAAGCGACTTGGGAGAAAGAGTCGGACATGAGACAGTCCTATCCGTATCTGTTTTGACAGAGTTTTGGTTTGGCAATGTCGAGGACGACATTTTTCTTAAGTTGGGAAGATTATAAAGACTTTTTTTCCTCCCAGGATCGTCCGAGACGAAGTGGATCGTCCCGGGACGATCAGTACAGGTTGTGAAGAAATCTGCTAGTTCGTCTGTACGAAATGGGTTCGTTCAGGGGCGAAATTTTCCCTAGAGTTTCGTCCAGGGACGAAGAAATTGGAATTTATTTTTGTCTGGATGATCTATATCCAGAGAAGATCGTCCCGGGATGATCGGGACATCATCCGGGATGATCATGCTTAATAAATATCTGAATAGTGCCGATTTTGAAGAGAGAGAAAGTCCAAGAGAGAGAAAACCGTGGAAAGAGGAAGAAAAGTGGATTTTTGGGCGACTTCGGTCCGTTTTCGTCTGTCGCCGTAGTTGGGAAAGTTGATCAACTCGAGGTAAGACACATTCCGCCTTTCTCAATTTTCAGAAACGTGGATTTTAACGACTTTTTTGTTCCGAATTTTATTTTCGTTAGCGAATTTCTGATATTATTTTTTTCTAACAAAGGTTTTACCGCGTAACTTTTGCTATGTTTTTGAGATGATAATTGTGCACGTTTTGAGCATTTTCTGGAAGAGTTTTATCGGATATTTTGAATTCTGCAGCATTTTAATTGAATTGCGAATTATCAGGATGTTGAAAAATGTTATGTCAGTACAATGAAAGTCTTATAATGTTGTTGTGGATATTCTGTGGTTATTTGGTAAATTTTTGAATATGTGAATTTTGTGTAAATTCCGTATACTGCCGTTATGCCGCTGATTTTTCGTACGAATTCTGATTTTTCTGAATTGATATATTGAATAAATTGAAGTGTTTGTATGCTATCAGAAGGGAGTTATAAGGGGCCAGGATCCTTTGAGATTCTGTAAGTGTCAGGGAAATCTGAAATGAGCTCTGAAATATGAAAATAAGTTATGTTCCAGAAATTCTGTGTATCTGATCTGTTCTGGTGCTATAAGCACAACGGGAGACATAAGGGGCCAGAATCCGTCGAGATTCTGTCTGTGTTAGGGAATCTGATGTTTGATATCTGATAATCTGTTCTGTGATTTATCTAGTCTGTTTTATGAATTATCCGATATATGATTTCTGATTCCTGTATGATTCTTTCTGCTCTGTGATTTGATAGCTTTATAATATCTGTTCTGAACTCTGATTTAAAATGACTTCAATTTTCTGTATCCGTAAGCTAATTTTTTGATTGATCAAGTATCTGTTCTGTCTGTTCTACGATTTCCGTACGATTATCTTCTGATGTATTTTCTGATGTGAATTTCTGATGATTTTGATTGGTGAGTGATGTCTTGCTGAGCTGTTAGCTCATCCTTGTTTTCTGCGTAGTTTTCAGGTTCTGGGAAAGGGAATGAGGTCTTGGACTAGAAGTTCTGTGTCTGATCTGAGATTAGGTATTTTGTACTTTTGATTTTGTACAGTTATGACTTTTCTATTTCTGTTATGTTCTTTCTGTCTGTAGCCATGCACTGTATCTGTATATGATTATTTTGACGAAAGAAAAGATAGATGAACTGTTCTGTATTTGGATGTTTATAGTAGCTCTGTGTTTTTCTGTCTATTTAATATTTGGAAGAAAGTCTGAAGCAAATTCCAAAACAAGATCATGGATTTCCAAGTTTAAGTTCCGTCGCGACCCGATGCGAGCGGGATCCATCCCGATCGGGTTGGGTCGTGACATGATCTAACCCCACCGTGTTGATAACCCTCATGATATCATGAGAAATAAACATCAACTTCTTATTTAAAAGGAATTTTCTTTTAGGGACAAAATTCAGCTCACTCCATGCCATAGTTTCAAAATTTCACCCTAAACTAATGTATTTCTTCACCATCTCAATTTAGTGGGGTTTAAGATAAAACCTTATAATGGGTCTGCTAATTTCTACAAGCATATTAACCACTATACGACTACATTCATATGCAACAAGCTTTTAATTCACTCTTTTGGTAGGTCTCACTTGCCACACTTAACAGTCAAGCTCACAATAGGTTCTTTTCTCTCTCAAATAAAACTATATACACCTTCATCATCCTCACTAGATTTTCATTGAGTAATTTATTACAAATCAAAGGATTTTTAAGGACTCGTCATCATCCTCATCTAGGTTTCTCTAAAATAAGGTAGAAACACTTAAGAAATGGATGTGTTTTTCATGGATGCCCTGGATCTTTGTAATCATCATTGATGTGAGATATAATTTACTCCTACAATGATCTTATTTATTGAGTAGAAGTACAACTTATTATCGATAGACCTATTAATGATTATCAAAAGATGTTCAAACAATCCTTAAGTAAATAAAAGAATATAAAACAATATATAAGGAAGAGAAAGTTAAGAGATCAAAGCCCTTCTCACCATACTCAATATGAGTCATATATTTAATGTCACAACCTAAGCTAATCAGAACATGTTCTATCGTGTTGAGTTATGACAGACTAATCTCAAAATCTAGTTTTGGAATATTTCATATTCTCTTTAAATATTATTTTTAAATAAATAATAGACTACATAGCTATTAAAATATCAAAGTATTGAAAATAAATTCATCGACAAGATTTCTTTTATTTCATCAAAATATATTTACACTACAAGACATGACTACAAATAGAAGCTACATAACTATATAATAAGCTAATCATAAATGTACAAAAATCAAAACAGAGAAATACTTCTAAACTCATATCAGATCCTGAAATTCTAATCTATAATCTCCTTCTCCTTCATAGGCCCTGAAAATAAGAAATAAAACTGTCGTGAGCTATAACATATCAGTATGTCACACAAACTGATCTAAATTTCTGAAATTCTTTTATTAAATCTTTTTCTGAATATTTAACAACAGTTAAATGTAGTATAATAAATTACTATATTGAGAAAGATAATAAGAGCATGGTAGTTATTCAATTCTTTAAATAAAAATACTAAACAGAAATAAACTAAAATTCATATACTATAGTAGTTCATATCACATATTGCAATTCTACATAGAATATTAAATGATTCTTGGCCCTTATGACTCCCTTTCATTCTTATAACACTAGAACATACATGTAGGCATCAAAATATGACTCATAGCCTCCAGAATATGACTATATAGCCACTAGAATATGCTTTATAGGCACCAAAATATTTCGTGACATATACAGAATCTCAAAGGATTCTAGTCTATTATATCTCCCAGTAAATATTTTTTAATCATATATGCATATATTCCATCACATTGTAACACTTAAAGTGTAATTTATCAGATGTTAGAATTGCAAAAGTTTTTTTATAACAATAGACAATAGAAAATCCTATTGAATACAATTTAATAGTTTCAAAATATAACCAAATTACCAAGGATTGTGTAAAATACTATTTTAAGATATTAATTATACTATCACACTATTTTCAATTTTCAAACTATTTCAATTTGATAAAAAAAATATACAATTTTTAAAATACCTTGTACAAATTTTTCTGAAAATATTCAGAATATTCATAATCTCACTATATAACATATAAAAAAAATACGCAATGAAAGTTTTATTGTTGCAAAACTATTCACGTTTTTTAGTAATAAAAATATAAATTCAATTAGAAAACTAAAAAAAATTTGTAATTTTGAAAATTGAGATAAACATAATGTGACATGTCTTGATCCGGACAACTTTTCAACTAGCCGGATTGCTAAAAATGACTGAAAGTAGCTCAAAAGTCCTCTTGTCCCTCTCAAAAGCTTTCTTTCTCTCTCCTTCTCGTCTAATTGCTCGATCAAAATGAATGGAATAGTGCTTTTAAAATATATTTAATGTGCTACTAGTGGACTATTGTTGTGGCGTGATAAATTGAATGCTGCGATGCTATTCACATTTTTTTAGTGGACTATTGTCATTATTTTGCGCCTGGTACTGTAACAAAGCTGAGGCGCTCGGACGCCCAGGGCTGAGGTGCTCAAATAGTAACGTTTTGTTGATTTTGCTAAAATTCACACCAAACACTTAGGACTCATTCTAGATCACACACAATCATTTTCAATCATTAAAACACTCACAAAGACATGTAAATAAATGGGTTCAAAACTCAAAAATCCAAAATTTATCTTTTTCCAAATCCGGTCAGAATAGGTAGAACTACATGATGAACATGGAGGTGTCACATTTAAACCACATTAAATGCATCTAGGGCTAATATTCTAAAGGAGAATAACATTTCTTAGCACCTTAACAACAACATCAACATCAAGCCTTTATCCTACTATATGAGGTCGGCTTCATGAATCTTTTTTCTCCATTGTGTGTCCTGTTAAGAGTCAAATTCTTATAGCACCTTAAATATCATAAATTATTAAAAAGGTCAAATGGCGGAGAACAATCCCAGTATTATCATTTTCATTGCTTAAAAAGGCATTCAATAGAAAAACATCTTTATTTGAAGCAAAAAGGTTGCCCAACTAATTTGTCACGAATGAATAAGCCATTTTTTACAAAAACAATCTTCAGATCTAAAAAATTAAGCTCCTTATCTCGTTAAAATTTTTTAAAGAATTTATATCTTGCCAATATATAGTTTCCATTAGAAGTAATTAAAGAATTAGCATTTTCATTTAATATTTTATTTAAACTACCTTGTACCCCATGCTACATAATAATGAATTTTTTTATAAATAATGTTGCATCTTATTAAATCCTATGAGGGAAAGTGGGAGATAGGATCTACAATTTAAGCTTCTAGAAGACATGCATATACGAAGGCCTTGATGAGAAGGTCCTCATTAGAAAGACTATCTAAGAGAAACTATAAAAACTAAAAAGATACAGATAATTTTCTAAATATCTTATATTTCAACTAGAGTTATATCCTTTTACTAACTCAACTATTCAACAATAATATAATGGCATAAAGATTTTAGAGATATATGATGAGTTATGATCAATTTATAATAATTAATTTTTAATAAATTTTGATTTCAACTTTTAACCTCTTGTGTGTGTGCATTATTTTTTAATCTCTAAACCTATATATATATATATATAATAAAGACCAAATAATAATTTGACTCTTAAATTTTCATGCTTAATTATATCTCATCAACTTAATTAGATATTTTTCATGAGATATACCTAGCATTATGAATTATCTTCAATAGAAATAAACACCTACAAAAAAAAAACACACAAGTAATAAAATAGGTCAACCTACTAATATTTGTGATCAATAGTGCACTAAGCTCATGAGGTCAATAATCTCCCTATTTTTTATGATATAAAATATATTTGGATTGTTTGTATATCATTAAGATTTATACGACTCATAAATTATCGCCCTTTTAAAATATTTAAAAATAATTAGAAAATTAAAGTGCAAGATAATCGAGAGGTATAAGGATAAATATTTTTTTTATTTTTATTAGTAACACCAAGAGAAACAATAGCGTGCGAGATAACACCAATCATGAAAATATAGACAAATGAAAAAAAATTGCACTTGAGGGAAATAAAACCACATTCTCCTACTACTTTTGACATGTCCAAAAAGCAAAAGTTGACAAACAATAAAACAACAAACATAGAACAAAAGTACAAACATTGAAACACAAGTACAAATTAGAGGTGTAAGCAAGCCGAGGAAGCTCATGAGCCAACTTGAACTCAACTCAATAATGAGCTCATAAGTCAAGCTTATTAAGCCATCTTGGTTCATTGGCTCATGAGCTGACTGAATTAAAAATGCTAAATCTAATTTTTTGTCTCTCCTTTGATTAGTCAATTTGTCCCCAATTTATAAACTCCTTTTCTTCTTCAAAAGCTTCCTAACATGTCGATTCCTTCTAAAGCAAAGCTCCCACCATAATTTCCATTTGCTAGACTCATTGATGTCTTCTACAACGAACTCCTGCTTTGACTTCAAACCTATGGATTTATTGATGCATTCCATAATATAGAATTCTCCGCGAAGAATCTGATGAAATTCATTAGTAAATGGGAGGATAGAAACATCATAAATTTTTTACATGAAAATGGAAGTAGAGATATCAGATATCACCTCGGCTGTCTGGCAAGTAAAACAGTGTCAGGAAGGCAACTTTAAGCAGTTATCACAAGGACTGGGACCGAATTTGCAGCAATTCCTGTCAATAGACTCCCCAAAGTGCTCCAGAAGCATCTGTCTTCGGCATTCTGTCTAAAACATCCACAAGCTCAGAAGTCATGCACAAAGGGGAGAGATAGAAAGAGAAAAAGAGAGACAAAGTATAGACAAATATTTTGTCATAATATATGATTCAAATTTGTGAGGATAAACTTAATATTTTTAGATGAAAATCATATGGCTAATTAATTAAAATTTATATTGTAATCTTAAAGTAAATCGAATCATTACAAAACTTAGGCTTCATTTGGGATAGCTTTATTATTGCTTTATGAAGTAGTTTCTTAGTACAAAAATTTTTTAAATTTGAAATTTTTGGGCTAGAAATATGCTTCATAAAACAGTAAGAAAATTGTCCCAAACGAAGCATTATTTTGATCAAAGTTAGGTCTAGATATTAACATATTATGTAAAGATTAATATTTATCCATGACAAGAATGATTCTAATCATTCATAATATTTCATACATATATATTGTTCAATGATATGATAATAATATTTAAAAAAAAATGATATGATAATATTTCATCAACATTGGCTAGAATTATGGCGCATCTTCAATCTGGCGGCTATCTTAAATCTTCAAAATGGTAATGCTAGTTTATACTATTTGAAATACTACTGCCTGTTGGATCAGAAGTTCCGTTATACCTAAAGCTATTATAAACATCTCTTAATAAACTTTGTGCCGGTTTTCTCTACTATAGTGATATCTCAGCAAAGAAAATGAGGCTGATTACTGGGAAAAACACATGTAAACCGTATAAATTTGGTTGGGGTATACCTGCTTTGTTTTATCTCAATTTTACGAATAACTATTCTTTAATTTGGAGATTTTTATCTAGTGTTAGTCTCTTGGCTAGGTAGTGGAAGCATAGATACACATTCCTTCATAAACCAATCTCTACTAGCTAGCTCCAAAACAACTAAACGTTGGAACAACCTGAGGGTTATTGCAAACAACGTTTAAAAAGCTCCCCTCATTTAAAATTTATGAAAATAGTACTGTTTCTCTCCTTTGAGACCACTGGTTGAAGGATAAATCCATCATGGATCATTTTGGCACCTCAGAAGTTTCTATCTCCCCTCACTCAAATGATTGCGTCTGATATTATTGTAAATGGAACCTGGAACTTGGACTCTCAATGACCTACGCTGCTGAAGATGGTAATTTATACTAATCCGATATCGTATGGCTGTGGTGATTCTATTTTTTGGTTGGGATCTGAAAGATCGAGACTGAATTTTTTTCCTAAATTTCCTATACCAAAATTTGGATCTTGTTCCTTGGTCCAAGCAACTATGGCGCAAAAACATTCCCTAAAAATTTTGTGTTTGCTTGGCTTGCCATAAGAGGGCTCAAAACAGCTGATATTCTCATTAAAAGAAATACTATCATTTCACCTTCTTGCTGCTTATGCAAATGATCATCCTGAATCTGTTTCCCATCTTCTTTTTCTTCCGTGGGATTTCTCTTTCAATTATATGCAGATCTCTTCCTATGCTAAATTCCTTTTTGCTGAGTCTGAACATTGACCATGTTCTAGATTGTATTGATGAGCTGAAAGATCTAAAAAATGATACTTATACACTTGCTGCTGCATCTACTATGTTTGGAGGGAACATAATAACAGGAGATTTGAGAATTAATTTAGCTGTCAATCTATGATTTAAGCTCTTATTATGGATGTCTTTTCACACAATATTTTTGGCTAGGTGTTTTCAAGATGTCAAGATTTTTTCATTGGTATTCAGAGGCTCCCGATGTTTACTAGACAAAGATGAATTGAATTCCTTTTCCTCCTGATAGTATTTTCATGATCCCATGGACGACCATCCTTGGTTAGGGAACCTGGGATCTTTTTTTGATTGTTTTCACGTCTCTTCCCGCAGATCCCGCAAGCTCGCCTCGATCAAACCTCCGAGCTCGCATTATTAAAACGAAAGCTTATGCTTGATTTCATTTCTTCTTCCTCTATGCAGCCGAACTCCTCGCATCCCGTAAACTCCCTTCCTCACTGCTGCATTCGACTACACAGCCCGTCACTCTTCCATTCTGTTAAACCAGTCCATTGGACCGGTACAGCCATGTGAAACAGGCAGGAGTCTCCGCCTCGTGTACTGCAGGATCTGACCACCCAGGTTCTACAGATCTGTTTAGGAAGGTTTTTGAAGGGAGTTAGGAGGGAAATTTCAAAGTATGGGCTGTTTAGATATTTCTTTTTGAATTGCATGCATTAAATAGTTTGTTTTCATAGGGTTAGGGCATCTCGAATTTGGCTGAAATTTGAGATCTCTTAGATTTTTGGGCTCTAGAAGCATCTAAAGATTTGGAAGAGATAGATCATCCTCTTGAATAGAGGATCAATTGTATCTTGGTATTTTTCATTACTATTTCATCAAATAATACAAATTATCTACTATTTTCTTGATTTTGTGTGGATTGTTGTGGAGAATTTTCATTGTTTTCCAAAGATCGCTAGAACATTCTTAAGGTCTTCAAGTGTTTCCTATCGCTTTCACTCGACTGATCCAATAGCTCCTCACACCCTATTCAACCCGTACTTCCTCCGATCCTCACACAATCCAGCTGCTCAACCACTTCAAGCCGCAGCTCTCCCCTGTCATGGATACCCTGATTTCCACCTCTTCCAATCCAGAACTTCACAAGCCGAATTTGCTCCAGAGCAGCGATCGGCTCACGACTCCGATCTTTCTCACTCTTTCAAGTCAGCCAAACACCTCCGACCTGCATCCTTGCCCCCATCCGATCCTAATTGATCTCGCTCCACCTACCCGATCTTTTCACTGCCTAGCCGAGCTCTCTGCATAGTTTTGGCAGCCGAACACAACGATCCCATCACCCTTCACTATGCCAAACTACATCACCCGACCCTCCTCAACCTCTGATCCAAACCTCCAATCTTCATAGCAACTACCGATCTCCTACCTTGTCGGATGGGTACTACGTCACCCAACGCCAGCACCCATCCTACCTCACAATCCCGCCAAACTCCACTCTTTCAGTTCTCCACTTACACTAAACCAAAGCCAAATCTCCCTCTTCCTCTGTTCCTACAACCTACAGCCTTCACAAGCCAACCATCTGCAGCTCCTCACATCCAATTCAGCCCTCACACAAGGCGATTTCCATTACCTAACACTTCCCCTCCTTGTTATAGTTGAACACTACTGCAGCCCACCTTTAGCCCATTCCATTTCCAAATTACAACCCAAAGCCCATCTCTCTCTCTCTCATATATATATATATCATTATATAGCAAAAAAAGAATAAAAAAAAAAAAGAAAAAAAAAAAGAGATAAGAAGAAAAGAAGAGGGAAAGAAAAAAGATTTGTGCATGTTTACGTCATTGGCGATTTCGTCACCGCCGCCCTCACTCTCATTAAGGTATAACACTCTCTGAACTAAGAAACCCTCAAATTCAGCTTTCATCGCTTGTGGCACACCGAAAAATCACCATGCACACTCTCGTAGCATGGTGGGATGGAACCCGGTGCGATGTTTGCGATGAGGCAGGTAGACCTTTGCGTGCTCTTGTAGCGTGGCAAGGACAATTCTAGTATCCGTGTATGTGCCGTCATGCTGCGAGGAAAAGAACTGTGTATTTTTAGATAGGTGCCCCGAAGACCCCTACATGCTCTCGTATCGTGGTGGGATTAAAAATCACGGCTATGGTTTCGCATGACACCTACCCTATGCGCTCTCGTAGCATGGTAGGGAAGGCTTAGCTCCTGAAAATTTTTCCTAAATGGGGGAAGATGCCAGAAGGCTACCAAAATTTCAAATGACAAGGGACTTGTACTTGAACAAAATAACAGAGGAACTAATTTGAACAAAAAACATAGCGGTCTTAACTTGAACAATGGGGAACTAAACACTTAAATGAACAACAGAGAACCTAACTTGAAATAAATGCATAAAATGGATCTATAATTCACCAAATGACAAACAGTTAAACACAAGTGAATGAATATAGAATTTGTGCCGTACAAAGAACTTCAAACACAACAATACGATAACTCCAATGAATGTTATAGTTTGTTCATGACGGTTGTATTAATTAAAATGAAAATGCCAACTAGCAGGAGCGAATCCATATTTTTTTTTAGGGTGGGCAAACTCAATATATAAAAAATAAATACCAATATATATATATATATATATATATATATATATATATATATATATATATATATATATATATATATATATATATATATATATATATATATATATATATTTATATATATGTATATTTATATATATATATTTCATTAGCAAAATTCTAAGCACCCTATATTTCATTATAATTTATGAAATAAAAAAAATTACAAACTTTGCATTCTACTTTAGATTTTCTGATAATGTTGCATAATAACTGCATGCGAAACAGAATCAAATACTTCTTTCTCAATATATGGCACTAGACAGTCATTGAGCTAAATATCAACCATTTTGCTACGTAGTCAATGCTTAATAATCTTCCTTACAAAAAATACTGATGAGGACATCAGATTTCGACACGCGTACCATCGCCGGAGACGCAGATCGACAGCTACGATCCAGAGCCTTTATTTCTGATTTACTTGTATTTTATTTATGCTTGTATTTTTATTTTTCCTAGTTTGCCCCTGTGGGTATTGAGTCATTTATGTAGCCCTGAGGGCATTTGTGTCATTTTAGTTTTATTTTTATCTTGGCCTATTTAAAGGAGGCCTCATGCAATGTATAGGATGATGAATTATTAATGAAAGTTTATTCTACTTGTTTGATCTTTTAGTGAGTTCATGAGAGGAGAATGATCTCTTTGTGAGTTCTGAGATTCTCAATATCTCTTTGTGAGTTCTTGAGGAGGAGATACTCAAGGTTTGTAGCTCCTTAGATTTTTCCAAATTTTTCTCTCTTTTCTCCTGGCATTTGTTTTCCCCTCCCCAATACCCTCCCTTGCCGCCGGCCTCCTTGGGCCGCCTAAGCCGTCGGCCACCACCCACCAACTCCCCAACTGTCGGCCTCCCTCTCCCCCATTTCCCCCCCCCCCCCCCCTCTCCACCTCTCTAACCGCCGGCCCCCTCTTGGGATCATAAATTTGAAATTCAAATTTTCCAAGAGGCATTGATGACTTTCCTAAAATAAGTCCAAGATTTTAGGCAAGCTTCTTAATTGAATTTCAATTCAAATTTGAAATTCAAGCGATTTTCAATTACTTGCATTTAAATTAGGAAACTTTCATTTCATATAAAATCTGAAATTTAATTCAGATTTTCTTAAAATCTTTGATTAGTGTGTGGGCCCCACCTAATTAACACCAATCCCTCTCCCTCTTCTCTTATTTGGCCGGCCCCCTTCATGGGCCCTCTCTCTCTCCCAAATTAACTCCAATTCCCCTACTAAATCAGCCCCAATCCCCTCCCCATTTCCGCCCCTCTCCCCCTTGGGATTAATTTGAATTTTCAAATTAAATCCCTCCCAATCCACTAAAATCTGAAGCAATTTCATATTTTCTGCATTTATCTCTTGGCCTCCCACCCTAGTCGATCCCCTCAAATTCCTCAAGCCGGCCTAACACCCACCCCCCTCCAAGCCGCCACCTACTCTCTCTCTTCTTTCCATTGGCGCTCCTTCATCTCTCGGCAAGGATGCATGGCGGATCAAGAAGTTAATCACGGCTTCGCTTACAACGAACAAGGGGAGATAGACATCTTCCTCTCCCCCTTCTACAAGCCGGATTGAGAGTATGACGTCACCGTGGAACGTTACGTCAATCGCATAGTCTATTGTCTCGTCGGGACCATCGAGCTTCAACGACCAAGAACACCATGGACTCTTATCGGAAGATAGCGCACTTCCCCTACTCCGGCTTCCTCCCCGACGACTAGTCCTCTCGGCATCACTTGCGTGATAGTGGCATCCTTAAGTGTGCTTGCAATCCTCTGCCGCTAGCCTCCACTTTCAAGAGTTGAGTGAAGGATCTCTAGGTGAAGGATCTATATTTTAAACTTTAGGCTTTTGTTATATTTACTATTTGCATTACCTATTAATTATTGGTTGTTATTTTGCAAGTCTTACTAATCTCAAAGTGTAACCTATTGCTATTGCTTAATCACTCATGACATTTTCTTAAACTTTCATTTGAGTAAACAAGAGTTTATTAGTAGTAAAGCAAAGTAACCTCTTCTATTAATATCTTAATTGCAATTCTTGTACATCGCATTTAGTTTTACATCAAATACTCTCTCCACCATAGCAGTAACAATTAGTAAAGTCAATGTCAAAACAATAAGTCTAAGGATACAACCCAACCTCATGGGAATAACCATAGTAGGCATAAGTTATGAAATAAATTAAAACTAATAAATAAGCAAAAACAACAAAAACAAGCCAAAATAAAAATTGTCAAGTTCATTAACTTGCTCACCTCAACATTTAAGGCAAGTATACAACCAAAAATGTGAATCATTTCCCCCAATCACAAGATTCTTGATTGCAAACGGTCGATTAAAAAATTTTCAATATGCAGGTAAGAAAAAGAGCAAGTGAAGTAGTAGGGAAGCTTCGGGCCGAAGGCTGCGACTGCGAAGAGCTGAAGAAGAGGGAGGTTGTGACTTGCGAGAAGGCTGCTAAGTCTGAACTGAGAGCGAACTCTTAAACGTCGAATGAGACTGGGAAGAAGAGGGTTGCGAAGATGAAGGTGGCGTCATCTTGAACGCCGAATGCGACGGAGAAGAAGAGATTCACGATTCGCGAAAGCAGGCCAATGGCTGCGAAGTGCGAACTGGCGGGATGGGCAATGACACTTAGAATTGATAAAATTAGGGCAATTTTAGGGTGGGCATTTGCCCACCCTAACTTCAACGGAGATCCGCCCATGCCAACTAGCAACAATGATAATGTTATCACTCATGTCACAAATCATCAGGCAACGTGACAAAAGATTTGTAACACGCACAACGAATTGTATAGAGGTAAACAACAAGAGGCATGTAATGATGACCTGCTAGTGACCATGTACAATGAATGTAGAGTGCCTACGAGTAAAGCAAGAAAGTTGTAAGGGAGATAGTTTCCTTACTACCAACACCAGTGAACTTGCAAATGAATACGCAGCAGCCTACCTGCAAGCAACGACGACTGGTGTGATCTATTTGAGGATAGAAAATAACTGAGATGTTGTGAGTGCGACCAATGTTTAAAATTGCGTATTCGGGTATTGAGGCGTTTTTCATTCATGAGGCGAGGCGTAAGCCTCAAGTCGTTTTGAGGCAAAAGCCTCAAAATCAAAAGATTGCGTAAACATAAAATAATAAATTTTTTATATACTAATGAGTGAATAATATAAAACATTAAAAAACATAAGATATGAAGTAAAATCAAAACATCTCAATAATAAGATAACATGAAATATAGTTCAACTCAAAATTTTATCTTTCCCAAATCCCAATATTTTTTTCATTAACATATAGTTCCAATTTCTAAAAATAAATAGCAATGACATATCACATAAGAACTCATGAGTCATCAACACTGTCATCACTAAGGAGTTTTTCATTTGAATCATCATTATGGTGAACTGCTCTCTCGCCTTCCTCCTCTCCTATAGAGTCTAATGTTGGGCATTTACTTCAAGATTTATGCAAGTTTTAATATATATAGTGTGAGGCGTAAGCCTCATGCCAGTGAGGCGAGGCGGGCCTCAACCAAGTTGAGGCGCAAGCCTCATAAAAAAAAACTCAAGGCGTAAGAATCGAGGCGTTTTTTACTGGAATTGCGAAAAGGAGGGCCTCAAGGCGAGCCTCATATTGCGCAATTTTAAACCATGAGTGCGGCATATCACATATGAACACAATTGCACATGTTATCTACAAACAGGAACCGAGAGTCTTCTATGAACATGAGCACCTACAAGCAATTGTAGGAGACTTGTCATGCATACACCAATCTTCCTACAGGTGACGATGAACAACATGCAGCAAATGCTAGGACAATTGTACAACTCAATGTCCGACAAATACATTCATCTTTGCAAACAAAGGTGATCGATGTGCAACAAATGGGAACACCCACGAGCCACTACTGAAGACTCGTCATGTGCAGACACCTACGAGTTGTTGTAGGAGACTTTTCATGTATATGACACGTTATCTGTGAGAAAATATGGAATAACTGCAGCAAATGCAAGCATCCACAAGTAGTTCTGGGGGATGTCACATTGAAAACAATTTGCCGCCATACGACGACCAGTGACTCTTGAACGTATACTGCCGACCTACAAACTAATCTAACAAACCTCACAATGCACAACAACATGCTTATAGGAAGCAGCAAATGAACTATAACAAAACGCTACGATTCGCCTATAAGTAAAAATAAGGAATCGGCAATAAAAAAACTGCGGGTCACTGATAAATTAAGGCAGTAGATTTGCAACGTTAGGCTATCACTCCGAATAGACCAGTTTACTTACATAAGTCAGGTAGAAGGTTCTTGATATGTCGTATAGTGTATCTACAGGCAAAAATACAATCATGCAGGTTGAATGTTGACGAAGATGACAACATGCAAAAAATGAACAAGCCAAACCGCATTATCAATGCACTACAAATGAAATTCAATACGCTGCAATACCACGCCACCAAATCTGCAACACTTATACAAGCGGACAGAATGTGTTTCTCAAGCTTCAAATGAAATCTTGCACAAACCTTAATGATAATCACATGGCACAAATAATTATATTTAAATACTTAAATGCTCCCCCTCATGCATTAAAATATGATTACCTGCATAGGCCCTAGCGAGCACGTAGTATGCACACAAGCGACGTCTGAGGATGCTACGCGGGTCAAACAATGAGCTTAAATTCGAGCCCCATCCTTCTATGTGGATAGATAGAGGTCGACACGTGTTGACCTTCACGGTGAAGCCAAAAAGACACAGACAAATCAAAATAAAAAAAAATCGCTAAAATGATTACCTGTGAGAGCCCATCCCGATTTCCTGCATCAAATCCCGCTCAAATCCCTGCAACGGCGCCGAATGCAGTCGCTTCACCCACGCTCGCCTCGATCAAGCTTCCCTCAGTGTCGTTAAATACCCGAGTGAACGAAGCCTTCGAGCCATTCCAATTCGCAGAGCTCCCGTCGCTGGTTCCCTCTCTTCCCACGACCTTCTCCCGAACCCTCTCCCCTAGCCGATCCCACACGACCCCAGCTCTCTGTACCGACGCCAGAACCAAGCCCCGAGCTCTCTGTCTCCACCGAATCCCAAGCCTCTGCCCTTGCCCGAGCTTCCTCTGTGTCCGACCCCTCTCCACCTCCTGTGCCGACCCCAAGCCGAGAGAGAGAGAGAGAGAGAGAGAGAGAGAGAGAGAGATCTTCTCCATACCTCTTCCGACCGAACCGGCCGAGCTTCTCTCGACGTCCCGATCCCGAGCCGGCTCCCATCTCCAGCCCGATTCTCCCCTTCTGTCCGATACTTCCTGATAGATCGGAAGTTATAACATTTGGATCGGGAGCAAGAGCAAGAGCTCACTTGCTCTTAAGGTAACTTTCTCCCTCAAACGTGCTTCTTCGGTCAGGCCCAGTAAATCTACCAAACTGTAGAGAGAGGGGAGGGAGCGATTTATTAGTTTTTTTTATTTATTACTATTTATTATTATAATAATTATTTAATTAATTATATTTGCTGTAATTAATTAGATTTAATTTTAACTAAATGGTTATAATTAATTTTAATTAATTATAATTAGTTTAATTAGAATTAAATTTAATTAATAAATTTTTAATTATTATTAATTATGATTAATTAATTATCATTTATTAAAGTTAATTAATATGAATTAATTATAATTAATTAAATTTAATTATAATTAATCATTCCTAATTAATTTTATTAAATATAATTAATTATTTTCTTAATTGATTATAATTAATTATAAGTAAATTTAATTAATTAGGAATAATTATAATAAATGAAACTTGCCTCCCGCCTCGATCCGTATGCCAACCGCGCCGACATCCGCCAAGGTATAACTTCTAAAACCTAAAACTCCGAGAACCCGATTTCATCACATTCGTCGAGACAAAACGACCACCTATGCATGCTTTTCTTAGCGTGGTGGGAGGGAGTGCGTCTCGACGCTTGCGACGAAGCGGGTAATCACCAAATTCCTTCTTCGAAGTTCGTATCGCCTTGGAAACCCCGCCTATGCATGCTTTTCTTAGCGTGGTGGGAAGGGATCCCGGTGCGATGCGCACGAAGAAGCGGGGATACCCATAAGTACCCGCTTGCGGGGAAATAACTGTTCTTGCAAAATATTTTCAAAATTAAAAAAAATAAATAAATACTTTTTTTATAAACAAAAAATACTCATGCACGCTTTTCTTAGCGTGGTGGGGAATCGAAAAATTACACGGCCACGGTGTCCTCGAAAGAGGGCATCTACCATGCACGCTTTTCTTAGCGTGGTGGGAAAGGCCCAGTTTTTCCGTAGTTTTCCCCTAAACGGGGGAGACGCCGGAAGGCTGCCGAAATTTCGGGTGAATTATTGCTACATTTGGATCTGGTTGAACTCAAAAGAAGGATTTGAACTTGAACTCAACAGAACAACAAAATGGGACTTGTACTTGGACTTTGAACAGGATCCAAATGATTTAATAAAATTTGAACTCAAGTAAAGTGAAATTGAACTGGACCCGAGTAAGAGCATGATTTGAACATTAAGCCAACAAAGCTTGGACTTGACTTGAACAAATCTGCAAAGACTTTCAGAAGATAGTGAACTTTGACATTGAACTAAAATTTGTGGATATAGAACTTGAGCTCGGATTTGAACAAGACTACAAGAACTTGATTGAACTTGAAAGAACAATGTAGAATATCATAAGGAGCTTGAAAATGATCTTAATTTGAATCTTAATAAGTGATAAGCTCAAGCTAAATCCAAACAACTTGAAGCTTGATTCAAATTAGATGGCGAAGACTTGCAAATTCAAGTGTTACTTGAACAATCACAAGGTTTTGAATCATATGCAAAAGCATTTGAATCCGAATAAGGAACTAATACATAGAACTTTGAACTTAAGCTAAGTTCAACAAGTTTATTCGGGACTTAAACTTGCAAGCATTTGATTCGAATTCGAGCAAACTCAATGTGACAACATGAGACTCTAACTTAGTAATTACTCCATGCTAAGTAGAGAACTAAATCTTTTTGATGGATACCAATAATCAAACAAAAAGCTTGCATATTTTAACATATCATTGATTGCAATGAATGAAGCCTCTTCACAAGCAAATATTGAATAAAGAATGATATGTCCACAATCAACAACAAAGAATGACATTGAAGTATCGAAAGATCAACATGTCAATCAACATACAAATATCAATGAAGGAAGCTACACACAAAATACAAGCTATGTTCAAAGGCAATAAAAGATCCAATGATTCATGAGCCAACACATGTGAAGGGATGTAAAGTCTTTTTGACAGTGAGGTGAGCCGCATGTTGAGGAGGATGATCAGCATGTGATGTATACAAAAGATACAACAATCCTCACAAATAATGTGGTCTCCTACCAATAAGTTCATTGTAATATATGATGAATATTAGGGACATCCCTACAATTAATGTCAATCCATTCTGATGATCAAGATTTGGCAAATGTGTTGTTAAAAGACAATACAAATCTTGGTAATCTAAACTCACAGCGGCAAGTAGAGAGTACATACACTACTCCAACTACGTCAAGAGCTACAACGATCATTTTTGGGATGAACATCTTGATATCAGCAAGGGCACAATCATCCAAGGTAGAAGTGATGGGTTCTTCAAGCCAATAACGGAAAACAAGGAAGACGACATAATTGATAAAGCACTTATTGATTTCTATACGAATTTTGGAAAGAGAAAGTCAGATCAAATCAAGATTGAGTGAATTTTAATTAAACTAAATTATGAACATTTAGTTGGATAAGATTATAGGGGCTTACAAATTTCTTGATGAACAGTAGTCGTGCTTCCAACATATTGTCTGTGTGCAAATATTGAAGTACTACAACAAGTACAAGCTCCTATGACCTAAGGCAGGAGATTAGTTAGTGCACTATGATCCGCCTACAAAAATCAACAGGTAGTGCACGACAGTCTACCTGTGTGAAGCAGCAAACCATTCTATTCAGAAGCTGCTACGCCACGCCACCGGATCTACAACATTCGTACAAGCAGACAGAAGGCGTCCACAATTATTTCAAAGTACCCCCTGCACGTGCACTATAAATTGTATACACATAGGTACACTAAAAGGGGTAAAAATATATTCTCAACCCGCATGGGCCCCGGCGAGCGTGTTATTGGTACACACGTGACGTCTAGGGATGTTGCGCGGGCTGACAAGTGAATTCTTGTTCGAACCCGATCCTCCTATACGGATCAATAGGAGTCGAAAAGGTTCGAACTCTCAAACAAATACACGGTTGAGAGGACCAGTATATTTGTTTTAATACATTCATATCAGGCCTCCAAAGCCTTTAATCAAAAGAATTCACTTACAAGGGCAAACAGCCTACGAAACCCGATCCTCTGTCGACAGCCCGACAGAGTCGACAAGGTTCAATCCGTAAAGAGAAATGACCCAACACCCCGATGATGGCCGTGTTGAATGCATATCTCAACCGGAGGGGTTTCCAAATATTTTCAAATATCTCCCAAATATCCAAAATTTTATTTCAAATATTCCAAAGCTCCACCCAAAATACTACAAAAAAAACTCAAAAATCCCAAAAATCCAAAAATATTTAAAATGAAATCAATCCATCAATCGCTTAAAGCAAAAACCATCCACCCTCCGCAACAGTCTGTCGGGGTGGACAAATTCAAATAAACTCTAGCTCACAAAGAGCCAAATGCCTAGTCGAAAATATCACTAGGATTCATTCTCAAACAATCTATTGCCAGTAAGGACGTGGTACGTGTCCTCTAACCGGCAGTTTCGCCGCCAAATGGCACTGCAGGTAAACGGTTATGACCCGGGGCCCTCTGAACCGAGTGGTTTTGCCGCCAAATGGCACCACAGATAGCGGTTATGGCCAGAGCCAATACGCTCCTTAATGGCGTTAAATCCTTGAGATATGAATCAATAGGATATGATTGATAGGGCACAAAGCCCTCTGTCAGCTAAGGTGGATTTAAATTTGTCCCCTTAGACAAACATTCATCCCAGGTCTACAAGGTCCCCTTGGACGAAGCAACCCATGGCTGCCGACAAGGATCCTTCTGTCAGGTTGGATCGACTACCTCCTCTGACTAAGTAGACCAGGGACCATGATGGCCCGGGACGACGGAACCATGGGATCTTGATCGGGTCCATCATCCATTCCCCCACCATCCGCTTTAAGTGAG
This sequence comes from Dendrobium officinale, assembly GCA_019514585.1. Lineage (NCBI taxonomy): Eukaryota > Viridiplantae > Streptophyta > Magnoliopsida > Asparagales > Orchidaceae > Dendrobium > Dendrobium officinale. The sequence continues at coordinate 24,663,356 of CM033684.1, read as the reverse complement.
AGATGGTAAAATTTCTATTTTGAATATTAAACCTTTACAAATTCCCAAATTCTCAAATCTTTCCAATCTCAAACCCATTGCTGCTGCTATATGCCAGATGCACGTATTTCTATACGTATCTGATTGACGACTAGCCTTAATCGAAAGTTCTCTCTTGTTATCGGGAGGGGTAATTAACTATAGGGGCTTGCGCCTATAGGAAACCAGAACTCAGATCATAAAGTCCTCGCAAATGAGGGCGAAATCTCTGGGTAGTGTCTTATCTACAAACCCATCTGCCTTCCAAAATTTACCTCGGAACTTAGCTCGTTAAAACTCCCTCGCCGAATAAGAAAAGCGAGCGGAGGCCGGGGCCGAATTTTCGGAGCCCACAGATTTCTGGCGACTCCGCTGGGGTTTGGTTTCTCTTTCCATCTTTGGCTAGTCGTCTCAGTGCTATAGTAGTAGCTAATCTATACTGAATTCTGTACGGTGAACATCAGGATGTGACATTTGGTCCTTATGTCCAAAAATCCATCACTGAAAGGTCCCGATAAAGCTAAAAGCCAACCATTGTAGTCGCCTACAGATTTCTGGCGACTCCGCTGGGGATTGGTTTCTCTTTCCATCTCTGGCTAGTCATTCATAAGCTATAGTAGCAGCTATATCAAATCGTACTCAAAATTTTGAATCTTTCAAAATGATCATTCAAGAAATTAAATATTTGAATTTTCTAAAGAATGATCGTTCAAAAATTTTTATTGAGATAGCGTATTTAGCAGCATTTTAGATTTATATTATTTGAATTGCTCGCTAATGTTATCTTCTCTTATTTTTGTGTTCTGTGCAAGTCTCTGCATTTTGAAAGTGCGGGGTGATGTATCAGATTCTGATTACTAACCATTGTCTTTCATTTATGCAGATGGATCTACAGAACACCCCGATGACTGTCCAGCTGGGACAAGGAGCCAGGATCCAGCTGGCTAATGCTATTATTGAGACCAGAAATGCCGGAGCTACCATCCAGTTTGGTAGCGTTGACTTCCCGGCGATCGCTACAAGGAGTGCCACCATTCCTGCGAATGGTAGGAATGCTGAGAAGTCTGCCAGGAGATTCAATGAAGCTCCTATCCGTCGTGTGCATCTGCCGGCACAACGACCTGTTGCTGAAAATTCTCGTGGGAGAATTTCTGTGTTTGAGAGGCTGTCACAGCCTGAGGCCCTGACCACCAGGAGAACTGTGAATGGTGGAAGAATCTCCGTGGTGACTGCAAACACCACCACTCTGTCAACCAGGTTATCTGCACCTGAAAAATACGATGCTGAGGCCTCCTCATCTGGAGGAAGGCCTATGAGAAGGCAAAGAAGGAAGATGAATGCTGAGCTCCGAGCTCAACATCAACAACTCCCGACCCATCCTTCTAATCTGTCGGCCCAAGAGCCTGAAGCCAATGTTCCCACTCGGAACAAGTTTACTGACCTGAAATGGGTCAAAAGGAATAGCTCTACTGGAGAGCTAAAGAAATCCTTTTGGGATCGACGGCCTGAAGCCCCAATCCCTCCAAAGAAGAAAGAGCCCGAAACTCTGTCTGCTCGAGTATACAGAGTCCTGAAGACTGTAAAGGAGAAGGGGCTGAAGAAAAAGAAGTTCCAACGGCCTTTGGTGATCGAGGCTAGGAGAACCCCGCCAAGGGAGCATCTATCTGCTGTGGCGGAAAGAAGAGAAAGAAGATATATTCCACGCGGTGAACATCGGGGTGTGACACCTGAACCATATGTTCAGAGATCCACCGCTAAAAGGTCCCAGTGGAAAGGAAAACAAGTTTGGAGGCCAAAGCCTCGAAGAAATGAAAAGGAAGATAAAAAAGAAAAGAGGATTGATCTTGGCGTGACATCCGGTGAGGCTTCCCGGAGATCCGCCCCCATCTACAAACAATATCAGAAGTGGGCCCCAAAAAGGACCCATAATGACATTCCTATAGACGGTAGACACCTTGGAGAATCCTCCAAGGGATCCCATCGCCCTCCATCCCCTCCAAAAGAAGAAACCAACTTCGATCGCAGCCCACTGATCGAAGAAATCCCCGTGCCTAATCAGGAACCGGAAATCCAGTGGCGGCGCCGCTCGGAGATCCGAGTACTAGAAGAGGAAGGAAATGTACAAGGGGAAGACAACATTGAAGAAGAGGAATTCCTTGAAGAGGGTGAAAATATACAAGAATACCTCGAAGGGGATGAAAACATTGAAGAAAATATGGAAGAAAATATGGATGAATTTATGGAGGGAAACCTAGAAGAAGAAATGCAAGAAATAAATAATACTCTGGACATGGAGGTGGTCTACATGGTGAGACACACCAATACTAATGAGGAAACCTATTATGATGAGGGTGAAGATGAAGATGATCAACAACCGCCGATTAGGCGAGTTTATCACCGTCGTCGTGAAGCTGGGTCCACCACTGGCAGAGGTGGTCACTCCCAAGCAGAAGAAGAAGGAGGAGAAGCTGAGGAGAATCCCTTCGCTGACGATAATGTCACGCTTGCAGACATGCAAAGACATATGAGGCGACAAATGAGAGCCAAAGATAGAGAAATTTCTCAGTTAAATGAGAAGATGACTGAGATGATGGCTCAGATGAGGGCAATGATGCAGATGATGCAGAGAACTGTTGCTGTTGGCGCCATGCCCAGTCCTCCTCCGGATCCTCTAAATTTTCAAATTCCTCAAGTCTCAGAAGTACGAGGTATTCCTGAAGGTGGTCACGAGGCTCATAATGTCATCCGTCAGCCCACTCCACAGAATGTTGCAAGTACTTCTGAACCTGTGACTGCTGCACAATTGGAAGGAATAATCACAGAAAGAATCAGGGCCATCATAGTCGTTGATCAAGCAGAAAAGTTGGTGGGCAAAGGTCGTCCGTATCCTGCTGAATACGACCAAGTACCATACCCGAAAGGATATTCGGTCCCAAAGTTCAACACTTTCAATGGTAATAACAACCCCAGACAGCATCTGGCACAGTTTAAAGCCACCTGTGGGAATACAGGAGGAAATGACGCCCTACTCTTCCGACAGTTCGTTAGTAGTTTAACAGCAACTGCTTTCGAATGGTATGCTGAACTGCCGAATGATTCTGTGAAGACTTTTGCAGAATTGGAAAATATGTTCGTGAAAAGGTTTGCTAGTGCAACTGAGAAGATCACGATTGCTGATCTCGCTCTGGATAAGAGAAAAAGAGAAGAATCAGTGACCAAATATATCACTCGCTGGCGCAATTTGAGCATGAAATGTGAGCAGCAGTTAGAAGAAGAGCATGCCGTACAGTTGTTAATGGGCAACATTGACGACAAAATGCAACCCTTCCTGTGCATGGCTACAATCAACACATTTCAAGATTTGCTAGACAGAGTGGCCAAGTTCGAGAAACTGAATTTTTCCAGATCAGAAAACCACCCTGATAAGCCTAAGAAGGCTAAGGCCCTAGGTGCTAGAAGGGGTGAAGCCGACTCTACATTCTTCTCTAGAGCTGATAGAGAAAAGCAGGTGATTTACAATGTAGACAAGGGCAAGCAGCCGATGCAATATCAAGAAAAGCCCAAACAGGCCTACAACCCTAACCCCCAGCCGAAGCTGATATTCGGGGGCAATGATAAGCCACGAACTTATCAAACTGGAGGTCAGAGACAAGCAATAGGAACTGGTGATAGAACGTTCCAATCCCTCAAAGATAAAATGAATAAAGAATATTCATTCAAAAGGGAGAGTGTCGCCAAATTATTTCGACAAGTGTTAAAATCGGGTTTAGAACTGCCTGAATGCAAGAGACCCGAAGAGTCGAAGCACACTGGTGACCCAAATTATTGCCCATATCATCGGGTACTCAGCCATCCTATTGAAGATTGCTACATATTCAAGGATTGGCTTGAAAGAAAATATCAAAAGGGGGAGCTGACACTGTCCGATAATGTGTTGTCTCACCCTAGAAAGGAATCAACTCGAGTGGTCACGTCCTCTTCCGTACCCCGGGTTGAAGAAAGAAGAAATGAAAAGAAACCAATTCAAGAAGAACAGTGGGAGACTGCGGTCTCTAAGAAAACTGTAAAAATGTTGAAGCAGCTTGAAGGAGTTTCAGGTGTAAAGTGGAAGTCTCCTATTGAGCCAATGATAGATTTGAAGGCACTGCCGGTGGTACGACTTTCTACTTCAAAACAGTTCTCCAACCAAGTTGGTTCTTCAAAGACTGAAAAGAAGAAATCATCCAAGAAGAAAACGAAGCTGAAGAAGCCTAAGGAGAAAATGACTGCAACTCAGAGAGTTATCAACAGTTTGGATGAATATTACCAGACTGTGAGGCGACCTGTCAAGCTCGCTGACTTCATGTCGGAGCTTAAGATAGATGAAGCCGAAGAAAATGATGAGAATTCTCTTCCCAAAGAAGTATGTCGGGTCATCTCAGTGGCGCCGAGTACCTCAATGAAAGAAGAATACACAGAAGAAGTACCCTCTGAATCTTGTATGATGGTTTTGCCAATGGATTACAGCTCGGAGGAGGATTTATATTTTCCAGAGGGAGACGAATCAGACCCTAGCATAGCGTCTCGGATGGGACATGTAAACCTAGGTGGTGATTCTGAATCAACGGATGAGTCCCTAGACGCAACGATGGCTGACTCTGAAGAAAATGTACAGTTAAATGACTCTGAACCGGAGGAGATTGCTCAAGTGCAGTTAAGAAGTGAAAAAAAATACTACCGCCTCCACCGAAGAAAGGGGTCTCCAATAAAGATAAGGAAAAAGAAATAGTTATCAACGATGATATTATCCCTGAAGATCCTAAGAAAAAGAACACTTCATCCAAGGGGATAGATTATAATATCTTATCCCATTTGAGAAAAATCCCAGCACAACTCAGTATATACGACGCTTTGATAATGTCTAAAGACCTTCGGGAGACTCTGATTCAGGCTCTCAAAGATCCCGAAAGATATGAGGCATATTTTGCTGAACGTAGTTTGACTGAGGTTCTACAAGCTCGAAATGAGCCATTCATTACTTTCTCCGAAGAGGACATGATGCTCGGAACTGCAGACCATAATCGTCCTCTGTACGTTACTGCAGAGAGCGATAAGCTGATTATCAGTCGAATCCTGATCGATCCTGGATCCTCCATAAATCTGATAAGCTTGAAAGCACTGAGATCCCTCTGCCTTGATGTGGAACACCTCGGGCCAGATAAGTTAATGGTGCATGGTTTCAACGAAAAAGGACAGAAAACCCTTGGATCATTTATGCTCCCTCTTGTATTTGGAGAGCTCCATACAGAAGCTAAATTTCATGTGATTGATGCGGATACTTCATTCAAGGCGCTACTAGGTCGTCCCTGGTTGCACGAATATGGCATTGTCCCATCAACATTACACCAGTGTATGAAATATCTCAAAGATGGAGAAGAATTCAGGATCTCTGGTGACATTCAGCCCTTTACAGTTCATGAAGCAACAGTTTATGAAGATGCACGGTATTTCATGCCAAAGAAGCAAAAGTCTTCGAGCTCTCTCGAAGCTAGAGCATCAAATTCAAAGGCTGTAAAGCGACCTGAAAGAGAAGGTGAGAAAAAGCAGGTGGGGAGAAAGAAGGCAGCGCCGACTCTTCCCAAGGGCACCGACCATTCCCAAAGAGAAGAAATTTATACCTCATCTGGGAAGTGACACAGATGAAGATGATGATACTCCCGCTAAATCTCGGAAAGTATGCCAGTCCACGGATGAATGGAGCAGGCAGGTCGAATTTTCAAATGATGATTATGACTACGACTCCATTTATATGAACACGGTGCAGAATGTGTTCTCTAGAAGAATTGACAGTCTATCAATTTCAGATAGTGTACTCGTAGTTACGCGTGTTCCTTTACAACACTTCAAAGAAATCATTTCGCGTGAGGTGCATAAGGTTGAAGAACTCGCCACTCTCTATCTGCCTCCCCGTAAAAATGGGACTGTGCCAAAGAATGTGTTATATTCTACGGGAGTTCGTGAAGAAGAGAATCACGACTGGGATTGTATGCTCCTCGACTCCGATGAATTATTTCCTACGAGGCTACCTAGGTTCAATACCAAAAATATCCAGAGAATGCTACGAAAACAAGTCAATATTCCTACCACTAAACGACAACTTCGTACAAGTTTAGGCCTCTGGTATGGGAGAAGTCCTCGTCCGTTACGGCAGAAGGATACACAGACGCATATAAAGGTATTGGATTCATCAAAAAGAAAATTCCTCCGGAAAGAGATTTGTCGCGCCATCACATGCGTGGAAATTGAATCCGAAGATGGTGATGCTGAAGAGATATACGAAGCTGACGATTATGATGAACAGCCCGTAGAAGCCGAACCTGCACCAGAAGAGCTTGAAGATGGTGGACAGGCGGCCACTATGGATGAGCTAAAAGAAGTCAACTTGGGAACTGAGGAAGACCCTCGCCCAACCTTCATTAGTTTCTCTTTTACCCGAGGATCAAATAGAAGAAAATAAAAGAACTTCTCTGTGAATTCAGGGACTGCTTTGCCTGGACATATGCTGAGATGCCTGGCTTATCCCCTGACGTAGCAGTTCACAGATTAGCAATCAAACCGGGATGTAGTACCTGTCAAACAAGCTCCAAGGAGAATGAGACTGGAGATTGAAGAACAGGTGATTGTAGAGAGAAAAGAAGCTCATTGATGCCGGCTTTATCCGAGAAGAAAAGTACGCTGACTGGATTGCTAATATCGTCCCAGTGAAGAAGAAGAACGGACAAATTCGTATCTGTATTGACTTTAGGGACCTCAACAAGGCGTGCCCAAAAGATGATTTTCCACTCCTTGTATCAGAACTCCTAGTGGACAACACTTCCAACTACGACATGTTCTCCTTCATGGATGGATCGTCAGGATACAATCAAATCAAAATGGCGCCCGAAGATGAAAAACACACATCATTCAAAATGCCCATTGGCATTTTCTGTTACACAGTCATGCCCTTTGGCCTGAAGAACGCCGGTGCCACCTATCAGCAGGCGATGACTCATATATTTGATGATTTGATACATCAGAAGGTCGAGTGTTATGTAGATGACCTTGTTGTCAAAAAAGTCTTGGCCGAAATGATCACTTAAAAGATCTCAGAATCGTATTTGAGAGAATCAGAAAGTTTGATCTGAAGATGAATCCTCTCAAATGTGCTTTTGGGGTTTCCTCCGGCAAATTCCTGGGGTATGTTGTTCGTCATCGAGGAATAGAGATCGACCCCAACAAAATTAAGGCAATAACGGAGATGCCACCACCAAGGAACCTTCGACAGCTTCGCTCACTGCAAGGACAACTGGCTTTCATTCGGAGATTCATATCAAATCTATCGGGTAGGTGCCAGCCATTTTCAAAGCTAATGAAAGAAAGACGTCCGTTTCAAATGGGATGCAGAATGCCAGGAGGCATTTGATAGCATCAAGAGATATCTGTTGAATCCGCCCATTCTAGCAGCGCCAATTCCGGGGAAGCTCTCTTATATTGTATACAGCTGCACTAGAAGAGTCCCTCGGAGCACTATTGGCCCAGAATAATGAAGATGGCAAAGAAAATGCGCTTTACTACATCAGTCGAAGGTTGATTGGAGCAGAAAGCCGTTATTCCCCAATTGAAAAGCATTGTCTGGCGCTAATTTTTGCAGTTCAGAAACTCCGCCACTATATGCTATCCCATAAAATCACACTGATATCAAAGATCGATCCGCTGAAGTTCTTGATGACAAGACCAGCGTTGACAGGTCGTCTAGCCAGGTGGGCAGTATTGTTATTGCAGTTTGAAATCATATACATGCCACAAAAGGCAGTGAAAGGACAAGGCCTTGGCAGATTTTCTTGCTGCACATCCAATCCCGGCCGATTCTCCACTAAATGATGATTTGCCCGATGAGCAAATAATGCAGGTCGAGGAGAATGAAAAGCTACCGTTCTGGGAGATGTACTTTGATGGGGCATCTCAATTAGACCTGTCCGACCTCCAAATATTGCAAGAGCCCGAACCGGCATTGGCCTCATTTTCGTAGCACCGGAGGGAGGTATAATGAGATTTTCATTCAGTTTGACTGAACCTCGAACCAATAACGAAGCCGAATACGAAGCTCTATTAGCAGGGTTGGAGATTGCGATCGATGTCAGAATCCAACATCTCCAAATCTTTGGTGATTCTCAGCTCGTGATAAATCAGGTCCTCGGTATTTTACAAGGTTGGCAAAGTTGAATTAGCCCACTATCACCGGCGAGCTCTCGAGCTTCTGAAGCAAGTTCCAAATGTCAAAATGGCTCGAGTTCCTCGAGGACAGAATGCTAAAGCAGATTGTCTGGCCAAATTAGCCAAAGAAATGACGAACATCAACGAGGAGAGTCCTATATATTCATCGGGGTTTACACTCGTAGGGTCTTGGAACCCGCTCTATTACAATTCCCGAGGGCAGAAGGAATTCCAGATTCAAGTCAGCAGGATGAAACTCCAGTTGACCCTCAACCTCTCCATCAGATGTTATGGAGAATTATCCAGAAGAGCATCATGTGGCCAAGAGACGTAAAGCTAGTCAAGCTTCAGAATCGTGGTGGCATTGTTTAGATATTGAAGTCGAAAATGATTGGAGACAACCATTCATTGACTACTTCAAGAAAACAAACTCCCGACAGAAAAGTCTATGGCCGCACAAATTCGAAAAAGGGCGTTGCGATACGCATTTGTTAATGATACGTTATACAGACGAGCCTTTGATCAAATGTGGCTAAAGGTGCCTGGGGACCAAGGAAGCTGATAAAGTAGTAACAGAAGTCCATGAAGGGCTTTGTGGAGCACATCAGTCAGGTCCTAAAATGGCCGTCAAAATCAAGAGGATGGGATATTATTGGCCAACTATGGTCAAGGATTGTATCGATCACGCTAAGAGGTGTCACGAATGTCAAATTCACGGTGATGTTATACATCAGCCTCCAAATCCACTACACCCAACAATAGCTTCTTGGCCATTTGAATGTGGGGGCACAGACATAATTGGGCCAATAGATCCGCCATCATCAGCGGGACACCGTTTTCATTCTAGCAGCGACGGACTACTTTTCCAAGTGGGCAGAAGCAGCTCCATTCAGAGAGGTCACATCCGAGCATGTGATCAATTTCTTCACCCATAATGTCGTCTACAGATTCGGTGTGCCACGCCGCATAATCTCAGATAATGGTACTGCATTTCAAAAGTACAAAAATCTACAAGTTCGTTGATCGGCACAAAATCGATTGGCGATATTCATCCATATACAATCCAAGGGCAAATGGATTGGCAGAAGCCTTCAACAAAACGCTGGTGAAATTGTTGAAGAAGATCCTCACCAAGAACAAAAGAGAGTGGCATACGAAGATGGCAGAAGCACTGTGGGCCTATCGTACAACCTACAAGACGCCAACCAAAGCCACTCCTTATTCATTGGTGTTCGGTGTTGAAGCCGTATTACCATTAGAGATTGAACTACCGTCACTCCGGGTAGCAATTCAGAATGATCTCACTCAAGAGCAAAATGCCCGCCTCAGAATGGAGGAGCTCGACGCACTTGATGAACGCAGGTTACAAGCCCAACAAAAATTTGGAAATCTACCGAGGAAGAATGGCAAAGTCTTTTGATCGAATGGTGCGTCCTCGATCATTTCAGGAAGGGGAATTGGTCCTGGTGCTGAGAAGACCAATCATTCCACACAGAAAAAATTCGGTGGCAAATTCGTATCCAATTGGGAAGGCCCCTTCGTCATCGAGAAAGTGTACCAAGGAGGAGCATATCAGTTGATCGATCTGAACGGTCAGAGGCCTATGCCGCCAATCAAACGGTCGACATTTAAAGAAATATCATGCATAAAAAAGTTTCATAACTAATGTATTTTGTGAGGAACAATATTTTATATACATAGTTATCAATGCATGCTTATTTATATTTTGAAATTCTCTTGTATAGCAAGAACGCATTTCAAAATCCCCCATCAGACTGGGGGCATTTTAAATATTTATTTGGGTCGACATCGCGCTGCGTGTATGCGAGTTCCCCAAATAAATATTTAAAATCTCAAAGGTACAAAAAGCATATCCAAAATGTCCCTGCGAGACAGGGGGCATTTTAAATATTCATTTGGGTCGACATCGTGCTATACGCCGAGATCCCCAAATGAATATTTAAAATTTTATATTCCAAATCTATTTCATTCTGAAATGTCCCTGCGAGACAGGGGGCATTTTAAATATTTATTCGGGTCGACATCGCGCTGCATGCCGAGATCCCCGAATAAATATTTAAAATTATCAATTCAAATATTCTTTTTTGTGCTAAAGAATACAAAGATTTCTTTTTCAAAGTCTATGCAGGTGATCTTTCAAAAGATAGAGACAACACCTTCTACAACAAACCAAGACTCAAAGGTCAAGAAAGTGACTTTTGTGGCTACACACTCCTACAAAAATTGAGCGAAGAAGCTTGAAGTCTTTTGACAGCCTGAAGCTTAAGGTTCGAATGGGTGTAAAAAGGTCGGATCCAACACGCCCAAATATGGCCGGATCGCTGGCAGCTCCGTCTACTCAACAAGCCATAAGAAAGGCCGTAGTAGCGGAACCCCCACTTCGTCAACCCGTCAGTAGGGACTGAAGAAAGAACGAAGGCAAATTTGACTCGACAAGTTCAAGTGATCGTAGTCTACAAAATTCTCCCAAATGACTGGAGAATCAAAGTTCCAGTGGAAGGAGGAGTCTCGAACAACCACTAAATGTTCGTAGGCTCAAAAATCTACAAACCACAAAGGATGACTCCAAATCTATCAACTTCAGTAAAATCAGCATTGGGGAGCGCAATTCCCATAGCTCAAGTCTGAAGCCTGAATGGGTGTATGAGGTCGGATCCAACAAGCCCAAATATGGCCGGATCGCTGGCAGCTCCATCTACTCAACAAGCCATAAGAAAGGCCGTAGTAGAGGAACCCCCATCTCAGCAACCAGAGGACAAAGAGCTATCAAATTTTAGCTCTCCCGATCTGACGAAATCAACTGATTCAGATTAAAGTCTTCTCAAGTGGTTAAGGATCAAGATACTACCTACGTTCGGTACTATCAACTAAATCCAGAACCTGCAAATCCTTCAACGAATCCGTAAAGCACAAAGCGAGGATCGAAGGAATATTTCTTCAACAAGTCCGTCAAACCACAAAGCAAAAGACCGAAGAAAATTATCCCAAAGTTCATGAAAAGCTTTAGGCTGAACTAAGTGGATTCCGTCATCAACAAGTCCGCTATGCACAAAGCTCTGGACCGATGACTTCTTGCCATCAACCTAACACAAACCTAAGGGTTTAGGTCGCCGGCATCTACTCCTTCAACAAGCCCGCCAAAGCTAGAAGCATAGGGCCGAAGGAACACAAATCTCCTGACAAGTCAATAAAGACAAATCAGGAAATTCTCCATCATTGTCCGCAGCACAAAGCATAGGGCAAAAGAAATCAGTATTTCAACCATCTATTGATAGATCCAAGAGATTCATTGAGAAAGAACATTTTAGTGTGACATCCAAGCAAATAATTGGAGATCCACTAAATGAAAGACATTGTGTGACATCTAGAATAAATATCTAGAGATCCACAGGTTCAAACAGCTTACAACAAACGTGATTTGCTCTAGTCGCATACCACATTTGTTGGGGGGCATTTGTTGACCTTCACGGTGAAGCCAAAAAGACACAGACAAATCAAAATAAAAAAAATCGCTAAAATGATTACCTGTGAGAGCCCATCCCGATTTCCTGCATCAAATCCCGCTCAAATCCCTGCAACGGCGCCGAATGCAGTCGCTTCACCCACGCTCGCCTCGATTAAGCTTCCCTAAGTGTCGTTAAATACCCGAGTGAACGAAGCCTTCGAGCCATTCCAATTCGCAGAGCTCCCGTCGCTGGTTCCCTCTCTTCCCACGACCTTCTCCCGAACCCTCTCCCCTAGCCGATCCCACACGACCCCAGCTCTCTGTACCGACGCCAGAACCAAGCCCCGAGCTCTCTGTCTCCACCGAATCCCAAGCCTCTGCCCTTGCCCGAGCTTCCTCTGTGTCCGACCCCTCTCCACCTCCTGTGCCGACCCCAAGCCGAGAGAGAGAGAGAGAGAGAGAGAGAGAGAGAGAGAGAGAGAGAGATCTTCTCCATACCTCTTCCGACCGAACCCGCCGAGCTTCTCTCGACGTCCCGATCCCGAGCCGGCTCCCATCTCCAGCCCGATTCTCCCCTCCTGTCCGATACTTCCTGATAGATCGGAAGTTATAACATTTGGATCGGGAGCAAGAGCAAGAGCTCACTTGCTCTTAAGGTAACTTTCTCCCTCAAACGTGCTTCTTCGGCCAGGCCCAGTAAATCTACCAAACTGTAGAGAGAGGGGAGGGAGTGATTTATTAGTTTTTTTATTTATTACTATTTATTATTATAATAATTATTTAATTAATTATATTTGCTGTAATTAATTAGATTTAATTTTAACTAAATGGTTATAATTAATTAATTTTAATTAATTATAATTAGTTTAATTAGAATAAAATTTAATAATATAAATTTTTATTATTATTTATTAATTATGATTAATTAATTATCATTTATTAAAGTTAATTAATATGAATTAATTATAATTAATTAAATTTAATTATAATTAATCATTCCTAATTAATTTTATTAAATATAATTAATTATTTTCTTAATTGATTATAATTAATTATAAGTAAATTTAATTAATTAGGAATAATTATAATAAATGAAACTTGCCTCCCGCCTCGATCCGTATGCCAACCGCGCCGACATCCGCCAAGGTATAACTTCTAAAACCTAAAACTCCGAGAACCCGATTTCATCACATTCGTCGAGACAAAACGACCACCTATGCATGCTTTTCTTAGCGTGGTGGGAGGGAGTGCGTCCCGACGCTTGCGACGAAGCGGGTAATCACCAAATTCCTTCTTCGAAGTTCGTATCGCCTTGGAAACCCCGCCTATGCATGCTTTTCTTAGCGTGGTGGGAAGGGATCCCGGTGCGATGCGCACGACGAAGCGGGGATACCCATAAGTACCCGCTTGCGGGGAAATAACTGTTCTTGCAAAATATTTTCAAAATTAAAAAAAAAATAAATACTTTTTTACAAACAAAAAATACCCATGCACGCTTTTCTTAGCGTGGTGGGGAATCGAAAAATTACACGGCCACGGTGTCCTCGAAAGAGGGCATCTACCATGCACGCTTTTCTTAGCGTGGTGGGAAAGGCCCAGTTTTTCCGTAGTTTTCCCCTAAACGGGGGAGACGCCGGAAGGCTGCCGAAATTTCGGGTGAATTATTGCTACATTTGGATCTGGTTGAACTCAAAAGAAGGATTTGAACTTGAACTCAACAGAACAACAAAATGGGACTTGTACTTGGACTTTGAACAGGATCCAAATGATTTAATAAAATTTGAACTCAAGTAAAGTGAAATTGAACTGGACCCGAGTAAGAGCATGATTTGAACATTAAGCCAACAAAGCTTGGACTTGACTTGAACAAATCTGCAAAGACTTTCAGAAGACAGTGAACTTTGACATTGAACTAAAATTTGTGGATATAGAACTTGAGCTCGGATTTGAACAAGACTACAAGAACTTGATTGAACTTGAAAGAACAATGTAGAATATCATAAGGAGCTTGAAAATGATCTTAATTTGAATCTTAATAAGTGATAAGCTCAAGCTAAATCCAAACAACTTGAAGCTTGATTCAAATTAGATGGCGAAGACTTGCAAATTCAAGTGTTACATGAACAATCACAAGGTTTTGAATCATATGCAAAAGCATTTGAATCCGAATAAGGAACTAATACATAGAACTTTGAACTTAAGCTAAGTTCAACAAGTTTATTCGGGACTTAAACTTGCAAGCATTTGATTCGAATTCGAGCAAACTCAATGTGACAACATGAGACTCTAACTTAGTAATTACTCCATGCTAAGTAGAGAACTAAATCTTTTTGATGGATACCAATAATCAAACAAAAAGCTTGCATATTTTAACATATCATTGATTGCAATGAATGAAGCCTCTTCACAAGCAAATATTGAATAAAGAATGATATGTCCACAATCAACAACAAAGAATGACATTGAAGTATCGAAAGATCAACATGTCAATCAACATACAAATATCAATGAAAGGAAGCTACACACAAAATACAAGCTATGTTCAAAGGCAATAAAAGATCCAATGATTCATGAGCCAACACATGTGAAGGGATGTAAAGTCTTTTTGACAGTGAGGTGAGCCGCATGTTGAGGAGGATGATCAGCATGTGATGTATACAAAAGATACAACAATCCTCACAAATAATGTGGTCTCCTACCAATAAGTTCATTGTAATATATGATGAATATTAGGGACATCCCTACAATTAATGTCAATCCATTCTGATGATCAAGATTTGGCAAATGTGTTGTTAAAAGACAATACAAATCTTGGTAATCTAAACTCACAGCGGCAAGTAGAGAGTACATACACTACTCCAACTACGTCAAGAGCTACAACGATCATTTTTGGGATGAACATCTTGATATCAGCAAGGGCACAATCATCCAAGGTAGAAGTGATGGGTTCTTCAAGCCAATAACGGAAAACAAGGAAGACGACATAATTGATAAAGCACTTATTGATTTCTATACGAATTTTTGGAAAGAGAAAGTCAGATCAAATCAAGATTGAGTGAATTTTAATTAAACTAAATTATGAACATTTAGTTGGATAAGATTATAGGGGCTTACAAATTTCTTGATGAACAGTAGTCGTGCTTCCAACATATTGTCTGTGTGCAAATATTGAAGTACTACAACAAGTACAAGCTCCTATGACCTAAGGCAGGAGATTAGTTAGTGCACTATGATCCGCCTACAAAAATCAACAGGTAGTGCACGACAGTCTACCTGTGTGAAGCAGCAAACCATTCTATTCAGAAGCTGCTACGCCACGCCACCGGATCTACAACATTCGTACAAGCAGACAGAAGGCGTCCACAATTATTTCAAAGTACCCCCTGCACGTGCACTATAAATTGTATACACATAGGTACACTAAAGAGGGGAAATATATTCTCAACCCGCATGGGCCCCGGCGAGCGTGTTATTGGTACACACGTGACGTCTAGGGATGCTGCGCGGGCTGACAAGTGAATTCTTGTTCGAACCCGATCCTCCTATACGGATCAATAGGAGTCGAAAATGTTCGAACTCTCAAACAAATACACGGTTGAGAGGACCAGTATATTTGTTTTAATACATTCATATCAGGCCTCCAAAGCCTTTAATCAAAAGAATTCACTTACAAGGGCAAACAGCCTACGAAACCCGATCCTCTGTCGACAGCCCGATAGAGTCGACAAGGTTCAATCCGTAAAGAGAAATGACCCAACACCCCGATGATGGCCGTGTTGAATGCATATCTCAACCGGAGGGGTTTCCAAATATTTTCAAATATCTCCCAAATATCCAAAATTTTATTTCAAATATTCCAAAGCTCCACCCAAATACTACAAAAACTCAAAAATCCCAAAATCCAAAAATATTTAAAATGAAATCAATCCATCAATCGCTTAAAGCAAAAACCATCCACCCTCCGCAACAGTCTGTCGGGGTGGACAAATTCAAATAAACTCTAGCTCACAAAGAGCCAAATGCCTAGTCGAAAATATCACTAGGATCCATTCTCAAACAATCTATTGCCAGTAAGGACGTGGTACGTGTCCTCTAACCGGCAGTTTCGCCGCCAAATGGCACTGCAGGTAAACGGTTATGACCCGGGGCCCTCTGAACCGAGTGGTTTTGCCGCCAAATGGCACCACAGATAGCGGTTATGGCCAGAGCCAATACGCTCCTTAATGGCGTTAAATCCTTGAGAGATATGAATCAATAGGATATGATTGATAGGGCACAAAGCCCTCTGTCAGCTAAGGTGGATTTAAATTTGTCCCCTTAGACAAACATTCATCCCAGGTCTACAAGGTCCCCTTGGACGAAGCAACCCATGGCTGCCGACAAGGATCCTTCTGTCAGGTTGGATCGACTACCTCCTCTGACTAAGTAGACCAGGGACCATGATGGCCCGGGACGACGGAACCATGGGATCTTGATCGGGTCCATCATCCATTCCCCCACCATCCGCTTTAAGTGAGAGATGGTAAAATTTCTATTTTGAATATTAAACCTTTACAAATTCCCAAATTCTCAAATCTTTCCAATCTCAAACCCATTGCTGCTGCTATATGCCAGATGCACGTATTTCTATACGTATCTGATTGACGACTAGCCTTAATCGAAAGTTCTCTCTTGCTATCGGGAGGGGTAATTAACTATAGGGGCTTGCGCCTATAGGAAACCAGAACTCAGATCATAAAGTCCTCGCAAATGAGGGCGAAATCTCTGGGTAGTGTCTTATCTACAAACCCATCTGCCTTCCAAAATTTACCTCGGAACTTAGCTCGTTAAAACTCCCTCGCCGAATAAGAAAAGCGAGCGGAGGCCGTGGCCGAATTTTCGGAGCCCACAACACGGCTCAAACTATTGAACAAATATACGATTGCAGCATCGATCGAGATACTTATTTTATACATTCATATTAGGCCTTCAAGATCTATAATAAGGAAAATCCACTAATAAAGGCATAAAATCGGCAATGAACCGGATCCTTTGTTAGCAAGTAGTCACAGCCAACAAGGTTCAACCGACAAAATAAAAATGCCTATAAACACCTTGATGATGGCCGTGTTGACAGAAAATCTCAACCAGAGAAGACCCCCAAATATGAAAAAATATCTCTCAAATTCCCATGAAAATTAGAAGCTAAAAAATCAACGAAACTAAATATTTAAAATTGAAATAAAACACTTAAATACTTAAAGAAAAATTCATCCATCCTCCGCAACAATTTGTCGGGATGCACAAATTAAAAAATCACTTCAGCACATAAAGAGCAAATTCTGGTCGAGAATATCGCTACGATTCATTCTCAAATCATCTCTTGCTAGTAAGGGTGTGGCACGTGTCCTCTATTAGGTAGTTTTGCCGCCAAATGGCACCACATGTAAACGATTATGACTGGGACCCTCTGACCGGGTGGTTTTGCAGCCAAATGATACCATTATATTACGGTCATGATCAAACCCCATATGTTACTCAACAGTGTCAAATCTTTGAGTAATGAATCAATAGGATATAACCGATAGGGAACAAAGCCCTTTGTTAGCTATGGTTGATTCAAATTTGTCCCCTTAGATAAATATTCATCCCATGTCTACAAGATAAACTTGGACGAAACAACTCATGATTGGCGACAAGGATCCTTCTGTCAGGTTGGGTCGACTACCTCCTCTGACTAAGTAGACCATGAATCATGATGACCCAAGACGACGGAACCTTGGGATCTTGATCGAGTCTATCATCACTCCCCCCACCATCCACTTTAAGTGAAAGGGGTAAATTTCTAATTTTAAATATTAAATTTCCAAACACCCAAATCATGTTGCTACTATACACCAAATACTACGTATCTATTTGACGATTAGCTACCATAAGGGTTAATTAACTATTGGTGGGGAGGGGGGGGAGGGGAGTTGTCTGATTATCATCTCTTATTAGGCCTTTAGACCCTTTATTATTAAATACATGTTCAGTCCAATGATGAAAAGAGATTCATTACACAACCATGAAATGGTAAGCATTGACTATAATGCCATGAATAGGAAGAAGTTTATTATAAAATATCATAGTTATATACAATCTATAATGTACAGATGTGTGCTGATTCCCTTGACTAGCTATGTTGGACAAGGTAGTGAATTGGATTGTAAACATCCTACATGGATGAGATGCCGAGTTGAACTGTATTTGACATACTTGATGCTACTTTTCAATCCCCATTGTCTGAGCAACGAGCATCTTGGGTGAGGTCAAGATTATGATTTGGGTTCTGCACGTGTCTTAGCTGACTTAACCTAGGCCAATTGTGGTATACATCTTTTACTTTATTTTATGCATGTGATTCTTCAGCCTTAACTGAGATATTATATATTTTTAATCCAAACTGTTCTGGAAATGATCATAGAATTATGCTCTGCAATTAAAATCATAATGAGAGATGTCACCATAATGTCAAGTGAAGGAATTCAAGCTACCTTTAGCTCACAATATTCTTGCATTTTCTTTGCCTGGAGCATGGCTGTCTTAAAGCTTTCACTTTTGAAACCCTGCCCATGCCTCAGCATGCAAACAACTCTACTGAAATCTTTCTTCTGGTACAGGGCAACACAAGCTGCTGGAAGATCATCCCTTCCAGCCCTCCCTGATTCTTGGTAATAGCTCTCAATTGATTTTGACAGCGTATTATGAATCACAAACCGCTGCATAAGAAAAATAAGTACAATTATAGTTACAGAGATTTCTAATTAAAATAAAAGCAATGTTTGCAGGACTTTGCAGAACTCACAACATCTGCTTTGTCTATCCCCATTCCAAATGCAACAGTGGCACAGACGACTTGAACCTCCCCAGTCTGCCACTTCTTTTGAACAGTAACTCTCTGGCGAGCTGCCAAACCAGCATGATAATAAACAGTCTTTATCTTGCACTTCTGATTCAAGTAATTTGAAACCTCAACGCATTCATTTTTTGACAGACAATATACTATTCCGCACATATTATTAAAACGGTTTTTTATCAGTTGCCCAAGTTGTTTCAGTGAATCTTTGCATTTTACCACAACTTCATACTTCAGCTTAGGCCTATCAAAGCTTGCCTCAAGAACAAGCGCACCAGGAATCCTTAAAGTAGTTAAAATATCCTGAATATGATAATAATACTTGGCCTTCAATTTTATATCAAACCAAAAAAAAAAAAACTAAAGTTTTTCTCTTAATACCTTCCGAACTGAGTGAGTGGCAGTTGCCGTTAATGCCATCAGGGGCACTCTAGGAAAGTTCTGTTTAAGGCAGCCTAGTCCTCGATAGTCTGGACGAAAATCATGTCCCCATTGGCTGAAAGCATAACAAAGAATTTTTATTAGCTAAAGCCTTATTATCGAAAACACTTATCACAGTTTCCTGACAAGCTTAAGGATTATAAACATGCATTAGTAGAACCAACTCATATTAGATCACCTAACACAATGCGCTTCATCAATTACAAATCTTGCTAGAAGACCCTGTTGACAGGAAGCAACAATTGGCACCATCAATCTGAACACTTTTCCACTTCAATATGCAAAAATCTATTTATCAAAAAATGAAGAAAGTATTTAACTGAACTGCTACCTAGGTATAAAGGGCTACCTTCTGATGTAGACACCTCAGGATATCCATGAATGACATATTTCCAGCAAGCCTTTCCGGGGTGACATACAATAGTTTGCATGTTGGCCGCTCTTTTCTGCAAACAATGGCTATAAACATAAAGAAAGTACTGACAATTGCAAATTTAATCACTACTAATCTTGAGATATGCATATGAGAGAGAGAGAGAGAGAGAGAGAGAGAGAGAGAGAGAGAGAGAGAGAGAGAGAGAGAGAGAGAGAGAGGGAGCAAGGTTGTGTGACGAAGAAAGAGGATCGTGCAAGTGAGCAAGGTCTAGTGCATGCAACAGGGAGAGCAAGGGAGCAAGGTTGAGCAAGTTAGGGTATCAATTTGTAGCTCTTCATCCTTAGGGACTATTTGGTTTGAAGTAAAAGTAGGGTAAAGTATTCCAAATGCAAGGGTTTGGAGAATATTGGTGTTTGGTTTGTAGTAATCCAAATGCAATATAAAATTTTGGTGTACTTGAAACTCACTCTCTAATTCATTTTTAGTATATTTTGAATTCCTCATATTTGGGGATTTCCAAATACACTGGAACTTCAGTGCATGTTGCCACCCGCCGCCTATCACGGCCCTGCCCATCACTACCGCCAGTGGCCTCCCTCCGGAAGACGCCACCAACTGCCACCACCGCAGTCCGCCGCCTACCGCAACTGTTGACAACCTCAACCACCACACACTGTCGTCGCAGTCGCCTGCCACCACTGTCGTCTCCTTCCACGACCCGTCCACCACCACCACCAGTTCCCTCCCGCCGGAAGACGCCACCAACCGCTACCACCGTCGTCTGCCGCAATCGCACACCGCCACTCGCCGCAACGGTTGGCCACCACCACCACTGGCAACTGCCACCACCGCTCGCAACCACCACCCATCATCATCGCAGTCACCTGCCACCACCACCACCGCCTGCAGGATGCCGCCTCAACTCTCCGCCACTACTGTCAGCCACCACTGCCGACTACCACCACAAGCAACTGCTGGTTGCCGCAACTATAGTCCAACACTACCACCGTCAGCCACCACCTATCATGCTTTACACTACATTCCTTTTACTTCAAACTTAAAAAATAATAATAATTCCCCGCATTTATTTTATGCTCATCTAAACAACTCCAAAGAATTTCAAATACCCTACATCACTTCCACACTGCATTCCTTTTCAACCACCCAAACAACACCTTAATCATTTTGGATTTGAAGAAGAGTAACCTTACATTTACTATTGTGCATTATTTTCTCAAATACAAAGAATAAAATCTATACGATAAAAAATTATTCTAGGTTTCATTACATCATTATGAAGAAAATTTTCAAATTTCATGCCACTCACAAAATCCACAATATATATATATATATATAATTTAATTATGCTCAAAACAAAGATAGCATTAATTGGAAAGCAATTGTAGGATATTTTTTCCTTAAAGTGATGCAAGCTACTTTTATTAGGGATTTCATTTTGTAAGGCTTTCATGATTGTCGAGAATTATATGTATAAGGAAAGAAAATTGTGAGAACCGGATATGGCGGGTTCAACTGAACTGGCCAATGCTATTAATAGAGTCGCGACCCCGTATAGGGGGTCGGTACTGTTCATTTCGCGAAACAGAGAAGGGAGAATAGACGACCGAACTCGCGAAAAAGCTTGGGGAAGTTCTATTTCACCATTTTTAAGAAACGATCGCGTTGGAGGGTAAGATTAAACAACTCATTTTCATTTCTATTGTTATAGAAGCAGGGATTTGGGAGAAACGACGGTGAAAGAGAGGAACAATTTGGAAGGAAATAGGAAAAAGTTTATTTTCTCAAACTTTTATAAGTTGTTACTAATCTTTTCTCTAATTAGTGGAAACATTTAATTTGACGATAAGAAAGACATTTGGAAGCGAGGTGAGGAGATTTGTGCGGGAGAAAGAGGAAGCTTTGGGATTTGGAAAAACCCCTCATTGTAAGTAGACTTTCATCTGAATTTTGTTAAATATCATATTGTTTTATGAAAATTTTTATTGTTTAATTTTAGGGATCTAAAGGAAGAGACCAAGTTGTAAGAGTTCATTTCAACAAAAGACTCAATGACGAAAGAAGTGAAATTTTTGTAAGGTAATTCATGTGGAAGAATCCAATGTTTGTTGAGTCCTTCAAATTGAGATTTAATATTAATTAAATTGTATTATTCGTGTGAATAGTTAAAAGGATTTCAATACAAGACGAATATTGGAGGAGGAGAATCAAAATGGGTAATTATAATTATGAAACTCAATATTTTTATATTATTCTTTCAAATATGATATAGTATTTTTGTATCATAATATTGCTTTAAAAGTTTTTATTTTTTTAGAGACTATTATGTGCGAAATGTTGAAAGTTTAAATGCATAAATGAATGTAAATATTATTACAACAGAAAATGAAAGAATGAAATAATATGAATGAAATTGTGTATATGTGTGAAAAAGAATGTTATATGATACATGCATGTATTAAGAAAGTATGCAAACGAAGAAATGACATATGAAAATAAATAAAAAAGGGTCAAAATAAATGGAAAATAAAGGAAAAAGATATGCATGCAAACTACAAGAGTTCACCCTCTTATGATATTAGCTGGGGATGCCGTACTCATGCACGTAAAAAGAAAAATGTTATGGAAAATGGAAAAGGAAAAATATAAATGGTTGTACCTTTGAGTACATTTAGACGGTGCTCTTGTACGAATTAAATGAGAAAAATAAAATATTAAAGTTTTATAATGTTTTAAAGGAAAATGACCGGATATGTATAAATGACTGAAATGAGTGAAATAAAGTTAAGAAATGATAAGATGCATATTAAAGATTATAGATGCATTGTAAATAAAGAATATTCATATTAATTGTTTTAACAGTTACCCACTTAGTTTACTATGTAAACTCATTCTACTAATTAAATATTTCAGGTAAGTCTCCAAAAGATTTAGAAATGACAAAAAGAAAAGAGTTCGTCTATAGAAGACGACGTACAACTGATAACATATAATCTATGATTTGAGATAAATGTTAACTATTTTGAAAAAAAAAATTGTTAGTGGCTCTTTAGATAAAAGAAAAGAGAATTTAATGTTTTAATGTTGGTTTGTTTATGAACTAAAATGATTAGATCCTACCGTCCGACTTTTAGTTCCCGCCTCGTTAAATCGAGCATCCGGGCCGCATCGTGAAAAAAATATAATTTATTTTAAGAACATTTTGTGGATAAAGTATAGAATTTCAATTGGTTAAATCATACATTGTGTTAAACTGCATATCTAAATATGAAATTGAATAGAAGCAATAAAGCTTTATTAAATATATTACTTATGGTGATTAAATTGACCTTTAAATGAAAAAAAAAAAATTCACATATTGATCTAGAAAATAATTAAAATTATTTGAGTCATGTTGAGTTAATCTTTTGCTTAAATGGAGAATAGATTAATATTGTACGAAGAAAGGATTCACAAGTTATAAATTATTTCATACATAGATATGAAGTTAATAGGAATTAAGATGGTAAATTTATAAATGTATCCTAGCATGCAAGTAGATATAAAGAATTTTAGTGATTTTACTATATATGTCTCACATATGAAAATTGGTTTGGTTTATTGGAATATATATTTGAGGAGTCCATGGTAAAGCTGAGGAATGACATTGGAACATCTCAAAGTGAATAATCATGTTTCTAATTTATGGCATGATATTGTCTCCTCTAAATCAAATGCATTAATCACTATTGATATTCGTTAATCAATTGTTGCTACAACTCAATTTTAATTTTTATTTTATTCTAAAAAAGATTGATCATATTAAAATGAATGGTAGTTTCTTTTAGCATTTAATTGTTTATCATATTATTTAATGTCACTATATAAAATATATGGAATGACATGGAGAGCGGAGAGTGTAAAGAAACGAATCATATTAGGAATGCTTGCATTTGCATGCTTGATTAATGGAGTTTCACCCCTTATGATACTGACTGGGAATAAAATGTACCCACATGCATAAACTGAAAAAACTTGGAAAAAGAAAACGAAAAAGGAGGTATCTTAATTGATAATATTTAGATGATGTCTCTAGTAACAGTTGCATTATAATAATTGCATTATATATACACACACAAACACACACACACATATTCATAATATTATAGAATGATTTAAGATCCATTACAATATAATTTTTAATTTGAATTAACTATCAAATGAGTTTTTTTATTGTTTTACAATAAAAATCCATATTGTTCTAACATTTCTTCTCATTACTATAATTTGAAAAAACTATACACTCATTGAGTTGTGTCTTAACTCACTCCAATCTTTTAACAAATATATACATACATCGTCTGGAAAATTTAAATGAATGAAAGAAGAAAGAACATGTACCGTAGACGTGATACTGCAAGAGAGATGTATTTAGTTACAATAGTTATTTTAATTCACCTTAAAATGAATTAAAAGTTTAGTGCCTCTTTCAGTAATATTAGAAATAATTTGTTATTAGTAATATTAGTGAACGAAATTTAAAATATTCGTTCGTCTGTGAGTTTTCATCTTGTTAAGTTGAGTCTCCGAGTCTAAAAGACAAATACAACATGGATAGGTCGACTAAAACAAACCGAATGAGGCCTACAACAATAGATTGAGTCAACAAGGTCAACAATGATTATAAAAATTCAATTAAGACAACAATGCTATATGAATTTGAATATTAGACAATAAAAAAATTATTGATATATAAGTTGAGTGTAGAAATAGGAATGTTGAGATGGATGTTAAAGAATGATATACTAGAAAGATGATTAAAGTGGCATCTATTAAAAATAATGTCCTTGAAAAGAAATTTATATGATTTAGACATATAATAAAGGGTAGCAAATGCTCCAAGTATACAAGCAAATAAAATTATAGCTAGAAGATTATTAAGGAGAAGGGCTAGACTTAACTTTACATGGATAGAAGTACTGTAAAATAAGTTGCAAAGAAAAGCCGTGAACTCCTTAAATAGAAATTTGTAAGAACTAATAAAAAATGAATATTAATAAAGCCGTCTCCAAAAAGTTGGGACAGTATTAATGAAGATGATGATGACGCATTTCATCCAATACATTAGAGTAAATGACAATCAGACCCAACTAAAATGTTATAAAAATGACACGAAATATGCAATTCATCCAAAATATAGAAACATAGAGTTTCATCGCAAAGATACATGCCAAGCAAGAGATATAAACCTCACCATCATTATCTTCATTATATTAATCATCATCAAAGATAAAATGAACTTTATCAGCACCATATTCATCCCCTATAGAGTAATCTTCCTCAATCATTTCATCTTTTTCATCAAATAATATCCTAACCCTAGGAAAAATAGATATCATTTCCTTTTCCTTCGAAAGAATTTCAAATATAGCACATTTTTTTGTAGAAATTTCTAATCTTAACCATTGCCCCAAGTTGGATAGTTTTCAATAGACATCAAATCAACATCTTCAATAGAATAAATATCCAATTTTTAGTAAACCATTCATCGGCAACATCAAGGTTATCAAGCCAAATTGGATTGATAATATCACAATGGTTGTACATTGGATCTAAGCTCCATCATATTTCACAAACATCAATTTATAACGACGATCATGCTCCAACTTGTTACTTTTTTGCTATCGAGTTGTAATAAAGTCTACTAAGATTATTCAATTTGAAGCTTAAATTTAATTAATAACATAGAAAGAATTGTTTATTTTTGTAATAATTAAGGAGTTAGTATTCAACTTCAAAAAAATTTACATGTTCAAACACACTTCATTACACCCAATTGCACTGCATGTGAGACTAAGCACTTTAATCACAAAATCACGCAAGGTAGGAGCAGCTAAACCATATACTAGCCACCAATCAGTTATATGCATGACAAGCATTCATATAATTGGAGGCTCAAGGATGGGATTACTAGATAGGGTCTATCTGAGTAGAATATTAATCTGTTTTTATATTATTTTAGTAATTAATTGCTTAGGTGAGTGATTATTAGATTAACTAAGTGAGATTATCTAATCATTGTTAACAAATCGAGTGTAAAAAATATATAAAAGAGTGTTTTAAAATGACATACATGCACTTGGCACCATCGTGTGAAACATTTTCTGCATGTGCACAACATCATGACTATAACGCAGATAGTGCACCTGTTGTATTGTATACCAAGATGCATACCATTTTGTGACACTGACAAATATGACGGTAAAGTTGAACACATCAATTCCTCCTTACAACTTGCATTAGAAAAAATTTTATGTACCTCGAATAGGAGGCTTTGAATTAGGCCAAGAAATGTCAATGATTTATATAGTTAATTCAACCTAGTTTCTATCAATTTAAATTAAAACCTATAAGATGAAAAGTGTTGGAAAATTAGCAAAAATATGTTAGAAAACTCTGTTGCAGTCAATTAAATGGAAATGTTCAAAAACTATATCAAGTGTAGTTATCATGATCAAACACAACAAAACCTCTTAAAAAAAAATAGAGCTCGAGAGAAGAAATTATACCTAAGTTCTTGAATTACTGCCAAAGACTGCGAAGTTGTTTGCTGTGAATTCAGAAAGGTTGCCGCTATCCCATATTTAACATTCAAAGTAAAGATTTGATCTTGAATTAAAGAAAGGAGAGGACAAATGACAATAGTAATGCCAGGATGAAGAATTGCCGGAAGCTGTCAGAAATAGTACTGTCAGTTAACTAGCCATTAAACTAGACAAAATAAACAGCACCGTAGCTAAATTTTAGGCATGATATGAGTTAACTGAAAAAAATTCCAGACAAATGAAAAAGTGTGGCCTCAACTTCCAGCTGGATTGCACTGAGGTTGCTGAGCACTTTGAAATAACGATGAATTGAAGAACCTAGTCATATAGAATTTTTGAAGAAATGCAGTTTAAGTTATTGATGTAGAGTTCTCACTGTGAAGCCAAGATGTAGAGAGATCTATTACACTAACCATCTCAAAAGGAAGCCTAAATTAGGAGCAATTTGAAAGAAAAATGATGTCAAATCTTAGATGTAATAACCAAAGCTAATTACAAATTTACAACAAAGCCATCCATGTATTTAAGAAGGTACACGCAGTTTAATAAAAAATGAATAATGGGGCCAATCAATGGCATTTCACAGCAATCTCAAATGACTAGTTTCACAAATACATTGAATAATGAGTTCAACAAAGAATTTTGAACTTTTAGATTTCATACAAAAATCATAACAAAAAAAGTGTGGGCTTCGAAAATTCACGCCCCGGCCTCTCCATGGCCCCTTTCTTTTTAAGGATTGTCGAGGAGAGTTTTAACGAGTAGGTTCTAAGGTAAGTTTTTAGAAAGCATATTGGGTTTTGAATAAGATATTATCCAGAGATTTCGTCCTAATTTTATGAGAACTTTATGATATAAGTTCATGTTTCCTAAAGGCGCAAGCCCCTATAGTTAATTACCCCTCCCGAAAACGAGAGAAAACTTTCGATCAAGGCTAGTTGTTAAATAGATACATAGTATCCAGTGTATAGTAGCATAAAAATTAGACAATTAAACTTGAAAATTATCACCGTGCACTTGAAGCGGATGGTGAGGGCAATGATGATGAACCCGATCAAGATCCCATGGTTCCATCATCCCGGGTTATCCTGATCCCTAGTCTACTCAGTCAAAAAATATAGTTGATTCAACCTGACCAAATGATCCTTATTGACTGCCATTAATTGCTTCGTTCAAGGGTACCTTGTAGACTTGGGATGTATATTTGTCTAAGGAGACAGATTTGAAGCCACCTTAGCTAACAAAGAGCTTTGTGTCCTATCAGTCATACCCTATCGATTCATTACTCAATAATTTAAAGACGTTAGGGAACATACAGTCTCTGACCATGACCGTAATTTAGTAGTACCATTTCACAGCAGAAACACCCAGTCAGAGCGTCCCAAACATAACCATGTACCTGTGGTGCCATTTGGCAGCAAAACCACCAGTTAAAGGATATGTGTCACGTCTTTACTGACAAGAAATGATTTGAGAATGAATCCTAGTGATATTATCGAGTAGACATTCACTCTTTGTGAGCTGAAGTGACTTTTAAACTTGTCCACATTTATAAATTATTGCGGAGGGTAGATGAATTTTTTCTTTAAGAGTTAGATGATTTATTTCAATTGAATATCTTGAATTTTTGAAGAGTGCAAATTTGAAAATTTTATTTAAAATTGATCCCCGAACAATTAACTTTAAGATTTGCATGGACCCTTCCAGTGGAGATTTGCATTCAACACGGCCATCATTGATGTGACTATATTGTCAAATCATATGCTTGTATTTTATAGGAATTTGAGAGGCATTTTAAATGTTTGAGATCCCCTCCGATTAAGATTTTCTGTCAACATGGCCATCAACGGAGATATTTAAATAGGCCGTGTACCTATCATTTTGAACCGTGTCAACTCTGACCGCCTGCTGACAGAGGATTGGGTTCAATTACTGCTGTTGTGAATTATCACACGAATATTGAGAATCAAAAAAGTTTTACGCTTTTAGCAATGAACCCTTCTTGTAATAGACCTTGAAGGCCTAATATAAACATACAAAATCAAATACTTCGGTCGGTGCTATAATTGTGTATTTTATTCAGTAGTTCAAGTCGTATCAACTCCAGTCGGTTCAAAGAGGAGGATCAAACTTAAGCTCAGGTTCACTTCTGATTTGCGCAGCATCCTTAGACATCACATATGTATATACATCACGCTTGTCGGAGCACATGCGAGTATATGCTTTTAAATGCATTTTACATGATGTGTTGATATGTTGCATAATAGCTTAATGCATTAACATAGTGTATGATGTATTTGCATAATATGTATATATAATGCATTTATGTATTGCTTATTTGTTTGCATAATGCATTTGTATGATGATTCAGCGTTTCATGTAGTGCATGAAGTGTTAGCATGTCAACATAACGCGCGCTACCGCTATACAGTGCATTTTATGTGTTAGATAGTATACTTGCATAATGCATTTTTCATACTACAATGTGTAAATGTATAGTATGACTGCATTTTAGTGTAGCATGTCAATGCACGAGGGGGGTGTTTTTGCAATATTGAAATATAACTAATTGTGCAGGTGATGATCATTTGAAAAATGCACAAGTTTTATATTGTGTACTTGTAAACGTCTTCTGTTCACTTATATGAATGTTGCGGATCTAATGGCCTATTTGGCTCGTTTCATCTTGTGCGAGTTGCCATTCTTTTTAGTATTCAACCCGTAGGAGTGTATTTTTTCCTACAAACACGCCTTATGA
The DNA here is from genome assembly GCA_019514585.1 of Dendrobium officinale. Taxonomy (NCBI): domain Eukaryota; kingdom Viridiplantae; phylum Streptophyta; class Magnoliopsida; order Asparagales; family Orchidaceae; genus Dendrobium; species Dendrobium officinale. The sequence goes on along the minus strand of CM033684.1, from coordinate 24,634,586 downwards.
TGCATCAGGAGTCCTCCACCAATGCTCCATAATTTTCACTACAAATTCCATGCACCTACTTGCAGGTGAATCGTTGCGTTGGGCTACGGCTCATTTGCTGCTTTATGCAAATAGGTTGTCGCGCAATGCAAGCTTCATTAATATTGTTCGTGACCTAGCACTAGGCATTCAAGAGTCATCAGTTGTGGCTTAGAGGTGAACTGTGCTCAGGGCGTATATTCCAACATTACTTGTAGGTGGGTCATAGCATTGTGCTACGGGTCACTCGTAGCTTCTTGCATGCTAGATGTCATGTATTGCAAGCTTTGTTAACATCATTTACTAGCGAGCAGTGGACATTTAGAAGCCTCCAACTGTTGCATGTAAGTAGACTGCAGTCAGCATGAATCTTCCAACATTGCTTGTAGGTAGGTATAGGGGTGTATGTGAGTCGAGCTGGCTCGTGAGCCGAGCTTATCGAGCTCACGAGCGAGCTCGAGTTAGAGCTTGATGAGATCGGCTCGTGATCTCGCAAGCCGACTCGAATAATTATTAATATTTTTAAAATAATTTTATTTTATTTAATAAATTTAAATATTTAATAATAATAATAATAAATGATTAAAATATTTAATAATATAAAAATAAAATAATATTTAATGTTTTAAATTAATAATAAATGTTTAAAATATTAAAAAAAAAATATTTAAATATTTAAAATAATTAATAATATTAAAAAATTCTCGCCAAGGCTCGTGAGCCGGCTCGAGCTCTTTTATGGTCAGACAAACTCGAGCTCGGTATTTGAAAGTTGAGCACAACTCGAACACCCCCTGACTCGAGCTCGATTCGACTTGTTTGCACCCTTAAGTGTCGTAGCACTGAGCTATGGATTGCTCATTGCTTCTTGCAAGTGAGTGCTATGTACATGATGAATCTCTTACAATGGCTTGTAGGCACTTGCATTTATTGTGTATTGACCACCCTTGCTTGAGAAAAAATTACTGCATTTGCTTTGTACTGATTATTATTATTATTGTAGGAGTGTCGTAGCATTCATTGCATATTACATTATGTATGTTTGGGAGATGTTTCATTGTCTGTAGATGAGTTAGTGTATTCATTTACAAATTGATGTTGGCTATCAGGTAAGTTGCATTCATTCATATATCAACTTTCGTTGTTCACAAAGAACCCTCATCCTTGCAACATATCTACTATTGTTGCTTGCAAGCAAGCTAATGTATTCATTTGTAAGTTGATGTTGACTACCTGTGATTGTACTTAGTGCAGTATCTTCTAATATTGGTTGTAAACAATGCTATTGTGTGAGCTTCAAACCTTATGTCGTTTCTTGCAGGTATCTGCACTCATTACAATTTGTTGCCTTGGCTTGTAGAATGTGTTGCATGCATCATAATTCTCTTATCTGTGTCGGTAAAGAATCCATCACATTTGTCGCATATTGATTGCGAGCAGGATGTTGTGTTTGTTGGAACCCCAATATTAGTATTTGTGGGGGATTCTTCATATTCATTGCATATCGATCGTCATCACTTGCAAGGGTTTGGTAAGTGTGTTTGCGAGTTGAAATCAACTGCATGAAAGTTGTTGTATTTGTTGCATATCTCCTGATGTCATTTATAAGCAATTTGATGTATACATCACAGACCTTTTGTTATGTTGCTTGATGATTTGTAAATAAAACTGTCATTACTGCCTGTTGGCATTTGCAATGTTAACTTATATAATTGTCATATTCGTTGAAAGTTTGCACTATTACTTTTGAGCAAGTCAACATCTTTATTGTTCAATTGCTTATAAACAAATCATGTGCATTGAGATTTTAGCACAAGTTCCCTGTAATTATCTACTAGTGAGCCACCATTTAACTTTATGTTCATCATTTGTTATTTGATTGCGTTTTCTCACTTTAGATATTTATTTCAAGTCTAGTTCCCTGTGATTTTGTTCAAGTTCAGTCCCCTGCTTTTGCTCAAATTCAATTCCTTCTAATTTTAGTTAAGTTATGTTCCTTGTCGCTTTAAATTTCGGCAACCTCATGACCTATCCCCTGTTTAGGAGAATGTTTGGGAGTCTTAGTCTATCCACCATGTCACGAAAGACATGCATGATTGTGTTGACTAATATACGATAGCCGAAAGGGATTTTGCGTACCTATTGAGACGTCTTGCGCTGTCCTATGCACATTGATGCCTCTCCTCCCGCATACTAGACGTCATATCTCCCATGAACTTCGCATGTTCTGCTCGTCATTAAATGCCAAAGAAACGAATGTCTCATGCCTCTTCCTCAAGCGAAAACATTTCCAACTCGCGATCTTCCTCCCGCAAGCTTTCACGATCGTTGCCTTTGTTCACAAACCAATTGACCCCTCCGACCTCCGTCCGTCCCAAAGCCACAAGCACAACCATCCGTCCTCACGCCAAAAGCTGTCGACCTCTTCAACCTCAGCCGAAGAACTATAGATGATTGCCCTAGCACCGACCTCAGCCGCATTCGAGGACGTTCTTCCTGTTCGATCGGAAGCAACAACAACTCCAGGAGCTTGCTATTCATGAAGGCAGCCATCCTTCTTTCTGTCGCGCACTTTTTCCGTCAAATCCCTAGCAAAAAGAGGGAAACCAAAGGGTTTTAACTCAGTGAGGGATTTAACAGCTCCCTAAATCCTCTAATTAACAAGATTTAAGCTCAAATCCAGCATAAATCCTCGGTTTTAACAAGATTTAACGTAAATACGACTCAAAGTCGCATCAATCCTGCTTAACTATTGCATAAACCTCGTGTAAACTAATTATAATTAATTATGTTAATAATAATTAATTATTATTAATTATAAATTAGTTATAATTAATTAAATTTAATTATAATTAGTTATTTTTATTATACTTAATTATTATTAATTGTAATTAATTAAGTATAATTATGATAAATTATCTTTAATTATTAATTAATAATACATTAATTAGAATTAATTAAATCTAATTATAATTAAATATTTTGTAATCCTAATTACTTATTATTAATCATAATTAATTGTAATTAATTATACCAAAAAGATTAAAAAAAGGAAAGAGAAGGAAGAAGTAAATACTTCACTCTTGCCTCGATTTCCGTGCCAACATCGTTGCCCTGACACTACCGATGTCTACAGACATCTATCATACAATCTTTTCTTAGCATGGTAGGAATGCCTAATTCCCCCAAACAGAGATGTCGGGATGCTGCCGAAATTTCAATTGATAGAAAACCTGTATTTAAACATATAAGTAGGGGACTTGAATGAAGCACAGGGAACTTATACAAATAATAGGGAATAGGACTTGAACTGAATTACAAGAAACTGAATCCTAAATCCTAAAATACACAATTAAAAAATGAAAATGCAAATATCAAATGATAAAATTAATGCATTCAAACAAGCACAAGCAAACAAGCAGGGGACTCGTGGTGGGGAATTTTTAGATGTGATTGACTAACAAGCGACAACAATCAACTACGAAATACGTAAATACTTCCCAAATGTAACAACAAATGACCTGACATGCAAGTAACAGTCCACCTGTAAATTGAAACGGAGGCGCCTGAAATTAATAATAAAAATCTATCATGTATACAACAAATCACATCAAGACAATAGGCATTGAGTGCACCAATGTCTTGAAGTTAACATCAATACCTCGCATGTAATTAATGCTACTGTTAACAAGTACACAAATATCACCTGTAAATGATGATGGTGGATACAACACAAGTACAATGGCTCTTCTATGAGTACATTTAATAGGATTGCAATACATATGCTAACAGAGAACCTATGAAGTGATGATTTGTATGCAAGACTGTACCAACAGTCCGTTGTGAATATAAACACCAACAAACGGCTGTAGAAAGCTCATCAAGCTACAGTGACCTATCTAGGGATAATGACGTGCAACTTATTGCAAATGTCAGGCCACTCATGCAGTCAACAACAATGAGTTATGAACAAGTGCATTGATCTGTCTACAAGCAATGACAATTGATATGATATTTGTGGATAATAATAGTGGACACATCATAAGTACGGTGAATCCCCGGGATACAAGTACATACAACACCTACAAGCAACTGTAGAAGGTATGTCATGCATAATAATCCATCTATGGTTGATGATAAAAACATGCAATAGGTGCAAACACCTACAGGTTATTGTAGGAGATCCGTTGCACCCAATACATACTGTTGATCAACAAGTGCATGGAAATCGACAATAAATACACGTCACTGGTGATCAACAGTAACATGCAAATGCGTGTACTGGACGAGCACCTACAGTAGTGATGATTGAGATGCTACGAGCACGTTGGGTATAAAGACAACTCGATGCACGGAGGAAGTCTGTTGATACGTCGTCAAAAAGAGATTTCAATAACGATTATCATCTCTACAGAAATACTAAAGACTTCCAACAATTGCAAGTGTTTGCAAGCTATTGCAAGGAACTCGTTGGCCTACTAACAGCAGAAGGCCCTAGCTATGACACTATAATATGAAGTCAAATGATTTTTTGAATAATTCTGTAAAAACAAAGAATGAGCACGTGAAGAAAAAAAATGATGAAGAATGTTATCTCATTTTATCATCTCTGCAAAAATGTTGGGGCTCCCGAAAACTATGCCACGCCATTCAAGAGAAGACATGAAGATCAAGTCCTCCCTCAACTCAATGTCCTACCCTCGTGACGAGTCGAAGATAAGGCAATATAACGATGTACTAATCGAGCCTTTAGTCTCATTAGCTTGTGATACATCATCTATCACAAAACGACCCTCATGTCATTTAGATGTGTTTATCCAATCTGAACAAAGGTCAGTTGATTCATAGATCTTATCTCTTAAAGATTGAGAAAAAGGAGGCCTACATCAGAATAATGAGGTATCTTATGGCAGTCGAATAACAACGCTACGATTCACCTATAAGCAAAGACAAGAAATTAGAAGTAAAAACCATGGGCCATTAAAGTGCAATGCCACGCCACTAGATCTGCAACCTTCGTACAAGCAGACAGAAGCCGTCAACAAAACCCGAAATAAACCCCACACATTTAGCAGCAATAGTCACCTACTCACATATGAGTCGAACACCCCTTTGCATTGCATGCAAATATCTTAAAATGCCCCTTATACGTGCATCTGTAGGATGTCGATGATTTCATTCTAGCGTGTCGCCCTGACATTGCTACTGCAATCCAAAAATACCTTCGCATGTATTTACAATAAGCAAAGGATTTTACTCTAGTGTGTCTTGTGACACTATAATTATATTTCAAAAATCATATCATACACACACATGAATGCATCATATGAAACACATTCAATGGCATATACCCATGTAGGCCTTGGCGAGCGTACTGTAGGTACACATGTGATGCCTAAGAATGCTGCGAGAATTAAAAATGAATTTAGATACAAACCCGATTCTCTGTCGAAGATACAAACCCGATTCTCTGTCGACAAGTAAACAGAATTGACAATATTCAATGAACAAAAGCGTAACAACCTATGAACTCCCTGATGATGGCTATATTGAATGTAAATCTCAACCGGAGGGGATTATATATTTTTCGAATACCCTCAAACTTCCACAAAACACTAATATTTTCAACTGACTACAATGAAAACCTAATGATGGGTGTGTTGAATGTTTATCTCAACCGGAGCGAATCATATATTATCAAATCCCTTAAACTTTCAAAAAATACAAATGTTTTCAAATAACCTCAAAGCCTATACACCCCGATGATGGACGTGTTGAATGTTTATCTCAACCAGAGGGGATCATATATTTTTAAATACCCTCAAACTTCCACAAAATACAAATACTTTCAAATGACCCCATATACCCCAATGATGGCCGTGTTGACAGTAAATCTAAACCGGAGGGGACCACAAACATCACAAGCATTTAAAATGCTGCCCAAATGCCCATAAAATTTAAAATTGAGAGAAAATGCCAAATCTTGAAATATTTAAAATAGAAAAATTCAATCATCAAACACTTAAAACATAAAAAACACATCCATCCTTCGCAATAGTTTGTTTGGGTAGATAAATTGAAAACTACTTCAGCTCACAAACAGCTAATGTCTAATCAAGAATATCATTAGAATTAATTCTCAATCTCTCTTGTCAGTAAAGACGTGGTACGTGTCATCTAACATGTGGTTTTGCCGTCAAATTGTACCACAATGTGGATTTCACAGTTAAATGGCACCACATATAAAGGGTTATGACCGGGACCCTCTGAACCGAGTGGTTCGCCGCGAAATGGAACTATTATATTACGATCATGGTCAGAGCCCGTATGCTCCCAATGGCATTAAATCATTGATTTTTTTATGTGAATAATTAGGATATAATCAATAGGGCACAAAGCCCTCTATTAGCTAAGATAGATTCAAATTTATCCCCTTAGACAAACATCCGCCCCAAGTCTAAAAGATACCCTTAAACAACGCAAACCATGGTTGCTAACAAGGATCCTTCTGTTAGGTTGGGACGACTACCTCCTCTGACTAAGTAGACCAGTGACCACAATGGCCCGGGAAAACGGAACCATGGGATCTTGATCGAGCTCATCAACACTCTCCCTACCATTCTCTTTAAGTACAAGATGGTGATATTTTTAATTTTAAATATCAAATCTTCTAACACCTAAACCAATGTTGTTACAATATGTTAGATATCACGTATCTATAAGTACGACGTATTCATTGATGACTAGCCTTAATCGAAAGTTCTCTCTCATTATCGAGAGGGGTAATTAACTATAGAGGCTTGAGCCTATAATAAACCAGAACTCATATCATAAAGTCCTCACAAAATGAAGACGAAATCTCTGGGTGTGTCTTATCTACAATCCTAATATGTCTTCTGAAAATTTACCCCGAAACTTAATCTGTTAAAACTCCCCGATAGCAAAAAGTGAAAGAAGCAGGCAGCAAGGAGACCGGGCGCATTTTTTTTGGAGCCCATAGATCGGTGTTTGGCAACACCACAGCTATGGTTTTTCAATCCCACCATGCCAAGAAAGACGTGCATGGATCTTTAAGGGTAACTGTGTGAAATTCACAGTTTTTCCTTGAAGGCATAGAAGCTCATACACGTGTACTTAGGTTATACCCGCTACGCTAAAAATAATGTGCACAAGGCTCACCTGCCTCGCCGCAAGCACCACAATGAGTTTCCTCCCATCGTGCTGAGAAAAGCGTGCATAGGTGGTTGCTCTCCACACTGTAAGCGGTGAAAATAGGGTTTTGAGAGCTTTTGTGAGTTTGAAATTCAGTATATCTTGACGAGCGAGGCGACGACGACGACGGTGTCGATATCAACAACGAAATTGCGCACAAAAATTGAGGCACACTCAAAACTCTCTGCTAAAACGAAACAAATGGAGAGTGGGGTGGTTGTTGGAGTGTAGGGAGGTGGTGGACTATTTGGAGATTTTTTTAGAAGGATTTGGGGGGTTTTTTGGGTTGATAGTAGGTTGTTTTGGGTTGGGTTTGTAAGATAGATGGCTAGGAGGAAGTGGAGGAGCGTAAGGTTGATGTTGTTATGGAGGAGGTTGTAGTTGTTTGTTGTAGATAAGAGTAATGGGTAGAGGAGGGAGGGAAAGGATCGAGTGGAAATGAAGGCAGTGAGGAAGTACAATGGAGAGGGGTTTGGATTGGAGCAAAGGGTATTGCGGCTAGATTGGAGACTTGAGGAGGTGTTCGAACAATAACAGGATTTGGCGGTTGTAACAGATCGAGAGATATATTATTGAGATCAGCTAAAATAGGGAAGAGGTGGAGAGGAAGGCTAGGACTTGCGGCTTGTGGGGAGGAGTGGTCTGGGGGGTTTCGTTCAGTTAACAGGTGGTTGAGGGAGTTCGGATAGGTAGAAGGAATCTGGTTGCCTACAGCTAGAATAAAGATGGATCGGAAGACGTGTCCGTAGATGGGTCAGGTGAGGGTAATCGATGATTGGAAGGCCGGTGTTGGTCCATTCGGCTGGAGCAGAGAGCTCGAACGGCTCGGGTAGCTGAGAGAAACGGTACAGCATGAAGGTTCGGTCGATCGGGGGATCAACATAGTGCGTGCAGACTGGAGAGGCGATGGCGTCTGCAGGATGGGATTGGTCGGCCTGGGTGTGGAGAGTGGAGATCGGTTTGTCGGTCGACTATGGGTGTGATGCAGTTGGGCCGTGAGGCGATTCTGGAGTTTTGTAGAGAGGAATTCGGGGATTTGCCCGTGTGAGTGAATCAAGAGGAAGTATACATGGGATCTGAGCGTGGCCTGTTAGAAACGGTGCTGAATTGCATAACTCCGAGATTTGAGTCGAGACTTAGCTTAAAAAGGTATGAATTGCTCCCTCACATAATCTCTCATTTTGTATGCATCTTAATTTGCGAGCGTCATCTTGAAATTTATGTCATTGTTGCCTCAAAACTCAATAAATTATAAATTTACGCTCTTGCAGAGAACCAAAGCAATATTACAGTCGTTCTTAGGTATTTTCGACCTTCCGGATGCAACGACGAAGTCCGTTTTTTACGAACAAACATCGTTTGGGTTACATCACACATCATTATATTCGTAGACTGTTGATTTCGCTCATTGTTGCTTGATTCATCGCGAGGGGCCCCTGCTTGGGTAAACTCAATGCTCTAATTGCATCGACACGATCCATTTGGCGATTGGAAGCCGTTCGCGCACTTAAGTGAAGCGTCAGGCCGGTCAAAAGTCAAGTTTGTTGATTGTCACTTCCGTTGCGTTGATTTGGTGTTTATATGGAGGTCAACAAAAAACTCACATCAATTCCTTCAAAACATCAAGTTAATTTTCCTTGCATACATTTATGAAGGGAGGGGGCATATTTCCCAAGCAAATAACATGTCTTCCATAAGGAAATGACATAATGTAATAATTGTGTGTTTTCTATCTTTCGAAGTTGAAGAGATAGAAAGTCAGGTTTTGGAAAAATATAACAAATGAACTTAAATGGATAATATAAAATGTGGTAAAGCAAGTTAAAAGCAGTGTTAATTGTAGTCTTTTTTTCCTAACTCGCCTAAAATAATAGACCATTCAGGTAAGAAAACTATAATTTTAGGATTATATGCAAATAAATTCCCTAAAATGAAGAAAAATGAAGACATAATTTCCCATAAATAAGACATACTACCTGATAACATAAGCTTTTACCTCCACCAGTGGGCATAAGAACAAAACAATCCTTGTTTTCCATTGCTGCTTTACAGGCTTGATACTGCAAAGGTCGAAAAGTTCTGTTGCCAAAAACAACTACGTTAGCCAATCCAATTTGATCCATTGCCTTCAGTTCTTCAAACGTCAAAGATGCGTTAGTCTGTTCATCCTTGCTAACATATGCTGATGCGGCTTCACTCTTCTGATTTTTGTGTCCGGCCTTTATACAGTTAAATTAATATTTTATTATGAAGAAATAACTGGCAACTATTTAAGAAATCAGCAACTAGTTGCAATACAGTCCCGTTTCGTCACAGGAAAGTAATATACAGGATTCCAATAAAAAATGCCTAGTTCTTCAAGTAAAAAAAATGAAATTGAGCTTCCTACTCAAGTATAATATAACATTTTACAGAAGAATGCCAAAACACAACATAAAGTTTGGAAAACCTGTGCAGCTTGCACAAAACAATTACGTAAATGTTAAAAACTTCATTTTTATACCAAGTGAAAAATATAAATTTTAAAAGTTAATGAACAGATTTCAAACAAGGCCAATGAAATCAACAAAATAGAAACAGACCATATTCCTAGAAACTGTGCACATTAAACAACAACTCACAGATTGTGATAGCTCCAGCAGAGCCATATGAAATTATGCAACAACAACAACAACAACATCAAGCCTTTATCCCACTACGTGGGGTCGGCTACATGAATCATTTTTCTCCATTGTGTCCTATTAAAAGTCAAATTCTCGTTTAAATCTAATAAAGAAAGGTCATTCCTAATATTTTCTAACCAAGTCTTTTTAGGTCTACCCCTACCTTTCTTAACATAAGTCAAATCTAATACCTCTACTCTCCTAACCGGGTCATCGCAAGACCGCCGTTTTATGTGACCAAACCATCTAAGGCGACTTTCTCTAATCTTATCTTCTACTGGAGCTACTCCAACCAACCTTTTCGCGTATATGCTCATTTCGTATCCTATCTCTAAGGGTAAAGCCACTCTCATGCACCTGAGCATCCTCATCTCTGCCACACTTAACTTAGTATTATGCTTCTCCTTTAATGGCCAACATTCGGCACCATAAAGCATTGCAGGCCTCACTACCATCTTATAGAATTTTCCCTTAAGTTTGAGGGGTACATTTCTATCACATAACAAGCCCGATGCATTCCTCCACTTCAACCATCCAACTTGAATTCTGCTGATAATATCCCCATCTATTTCACCATCACTCTGAACAATAGATCCAAGATATCTAAAACGTGTACTCTTATTAATGACTTTATCGCCCAAAGTCACAATCCCCTCACTAGGTCTATTACTACTAAAATTACACTCCATATATTCCGTTTTAGATCTACTCAAGCGAAAACCTTTAGACTCTAAGGTTGACCTCCATAATTCAAGTTTACCTTCAACTCCCTCTCTAGTCTTATCAACAAGAAGAATATCATCAGCAAAAAGCATACACCAAGGTACATCCTCTTGCAAATGTCTAGTGAGAACATCCATGACTAAAGCAAAAAGATATGGGCTTAAGGCTGATCCTTGATGTAACCCAACCGAAATAGGGAAATACTTGGTCAATCCACCTTGTGTTTGAACACAAGTAATAGCTCCTGCATACATATCTTTAATGATTTGAATATAAGCATTATTGACGTCTTTCTTTTCAAGAACTCTCCATAGCACTTCTCTTGGAACTTTATCATATGCTTTTTCTAAATCAATAAATATCATATGTAGATCATCCTTATTTTCTCTATATTTCTCCATCAAACCTCTTAATAAATGTATGGCTTCCATAGTCGACCTACCCGGCATGAATCCAAATTGATTTTGAGAAACATTAGTATCACGCCGCAACCTATGCTCCATAACTCGCTCCCATAGTTTTAAAGTATGACACATTAACGTAATACCTCTATAATTCGCACAATCTTGTGCATCACCTTTATTCTTAAAAATAGGAATTAACACACTCATTCTCCACTCATCTGGCATCTTTTTAGTCTTCAAAATAGTATTAAAAAGTTTAGTAAGCCATGAAATTCCTTCATCTCCTAAGCATTTCCACACCTCTATTGGAATATCATCAGGTCCAACAGCTTTATCACCCTTCATTTTCTTTAAAGCCTCTCTAACTTCAGTTTTACTAATACGCCGATAAAAACATAAATCTTTATTTTCATTTAGGGTGCTAAGGTCACTATAGTCAATCTTATTTTCACAATCTTCATTAAAAAGATTAGCAAAATATCTCATCCATCTTTGTTGAATATCATCTTCTAAGAAAAAGTATTTTTTGATCTTCATCTTTAATACACTTCACTTGAACTAAATCCTTTACTACTCCTATCTCTTTGTTTGGCTAACTTATACATATATCTTTCTCCCTCTTTAGTATATAATCTATTATATAAATCACTAAAAGCTAATGCCTTTGCATCGCATATTGCTTTCTTAGCATCCTTACGAGCCACTTTATATATTTCCCAATTATCAGAATTTTTAAAATTAAACCAATTTTTATAACAAAGCTTCTTATTTTTAATTTTTTATTGCAAATTAGGATTCCACCACCAACTATTTTTACTATTAGGAGCTTTTCCCTTTGATACTCCAATGACATCTTTTGCAATATTCTTAATATCACTAGCCACTTTTTCCCACATAATATTAGCATCCTCATGTACAGACAAAATCTTAAGATCTAAAATCTTATTTCCAAAAATATTTTTGTTAATATTCTTTAAATGCCCCCATTTAATCATAGAAAATTGTTTTACTTTATTTTTTATTTTATGCCCCTTTATCTTAAAGTCCAAAACTAATAATCGATGTTGGGTACATAAATTTTCACTTGGAATAACTTTACAATCTTTGCAATCTAAACGATTTAATTTTCTAATAAGAAAATAGTCAATCTGAGTTGTATTATAACCATTTTTATAAGTGATGAGATGCTCATTTCTTTTCTTAAATAAGGTATTAGCAATTGAAAAATCATAAGCTAAACAAAAATCCAATATGGTCTTGCCACTTTCATTCGTCGTACCAAATCCATGGCCACCATGAATGCTTTTAAAATCATCTACCTCTCTACCAACATGTCCATTTAAATCTCCTCCAATAAAAACTCTTTCTTCAAGAGGTATATTTTGTATTAATTCTTCTAAGTCATTCTAAAAATTTAATTTAGAACTCATATCCAAACCTACTTGAGGAGCATAAGCACTTATAATATTAACAATCTTATCATCAACAACAATCTTTAAAGCTATAATTCTATCTCCAATCCTATTAATTTTTATAACATTATCCTTTAAACTCTTATCTATAATAACACCTACACCATTTCTAGTACTACTCCTACCCGAATACCAAAGTTTAAATCCTAAACTATTAATTTCCTTAGCCTTATCTCCAACCCATTTAGTTTCCCCTGAATGCACAAAATATTTAACTTCCTATGAATCATAATATCTATTAATTCCATTAACTTTCCTATAAGGGAACCTATATTCCAAGTTCTTATCCTAATTTTAGTTTCATGGACTAGCTTCTTTGCCCACATCCGTCCTTGATGTGGGAACCCTTGCCTATTTAACACTGTACCCGGGCGCCGGTGCAGCGGCCCTTGCACACTTGTTATGAAATTATGGAAGGACTAAAATACATGTTAGGATATTGCTAAAAACTTCAAGCAAAAAATTAAAGAAAAATGAGAGAATAACCATACCAAAGATCTCAAACACATCACATATAGGTTCGCATAGTTTGGAGAGATTCACTTGCTAGTTGCACACATTAAATAACAGACCCATTTAGGACATTCATATTGTTAAAAAGAGCCACTATTTTCAATAATTAAAAAAATTTTGACTCCACACTTAACAATAGAAGCATTGGTTATAGACAAAAATATGTATATTACCTTAATTAGTTTTGCTTTATCAGTTAGTGGGCTGACCATTGGTGTGCCATTCTCCACAGAGTTGTAAAGTTACAAGAGATCCACTTGAACATGAGTGACAATAGGTTTCAAAAGCCAGTTTACACACTGATGTACAATAGTACTAAGATATGCAATGAGAAGCACATAAAGAAACTCTAGAGATAGGATAGCATTCACTTGATGAAAGATTAAAAGTTCAAAACCATAGAGAAGCATGGGTTTAGGAAGTTGGGCTTTATAACATAATGCATGCATGGGTATAGAGCAAACATAAAGATGCATGGGGGCAAGTGTTTAACAATTTAAACTACACTGCATTTCAAGGGATTAAATTTCCCTCGCTCTAACATTTAGTAAATGCGATGACACCTTTAACCCTTTAAACGCACAAGACATGAGAGAAGACATAATCCTTGTCCTTGAAGTCTTTGTTGCAAACACCAGATATGTACTCCTAGCTGTAGTTATGCCGTTATGGTGACAATCACCAGTCCAGGAACCCAATTCAGGCACCCTGACCAAGAACGAAATCAAAAGGATATGGCATTGTGAAAAGAAAAAAATGGTGAACCAACATAACAAAATAAGCAAATGTGTAATTGGCTCCTTTTGTAAATAAACAAAATGATTCCTAGACTATTTAGGTAATATCTATTTTAGTCCAAAACTTATCTAATTTAGTAATACAATTTGTGAAATCCTACTTTATTTGGCCCTTCAGTCACGTACCTTGGGAACTGACAGAAATCAAACATGAGAAGCAAGAGCTGAGACTAATTTTGATCATTCAAGCAAAGAAATACTATAGAGATCCTCTACAATGACTTTAGAAATAAGAAACCTCTATAGGTGCAAGGGAACAAACAAGAGAGCCTCCTTGAGAACCGAACTGTACTGATTACATAGTCAGATCTTTTACAATGAAAAGTGTCAAGAGTCCTCTACAGTGACATGCCAGCAATCTTCTTCAGCGATGATAACGCAAATTAACACTTTTGAAAATAGGGGGCAAGCACGGACGAATCCTCATTAGATCATTCACAAAAGCAAAATTTCAAGAAAATTAATTATAAATTGTTATGTATTATTTTACTTTGAAATTTAAGATCACCGGTTTATATAGGTTTTGGAATTAACTTTTATAAAAGAATTTAAACCTTTTTCGAAGCTCACCAATCAACACAAACTGATAGAATCTCATGGCAATAAAAAAAAAGTATTGACCTCATTCATATTTTTTATTTTTTAATTAAGAGATGTTACTAGTTTTTAAAATAAGTCATTAATGAGGGGACTGCCAAAACCAAGTCCTTAAACACAATAATTCTAGAGAGTTTTGCTGTATTATCCTTATGTGTTGCCCTCCTTGTCACAACACTTTGTGGGGCTCCCGAAAATTCGGCCTCGGCCTCCACTCCTCTTTCTTATTTCGGCGAAGGGAGATTTTAAACGAACTAAGTTCCGAGGTAAAATTTTGGAAGGCAGATGGGCTTTGTATAAAAGACACTACCCAGAGATTCGCCCTCCATTTTGCGAGTACTTTATGATCCTGAGTTCTGGTTTCCTATAGGCCAAGCCCCTATAGTAATACCCCCTCCCGATCACGAGAGAGAACTTTCAGAATAAGGCTAGTCATCGATCAGAACTACGGATATACAAATACGATTGCGTTATATCCTTGCATATATAAGCAGCAATAGGTTTGGAATTTGGAGAACGGGATTTGGACTTTGGGATTTGAGTTGAAAGTTTTGAAAATTATCTGAAAGGTTTCTGATATTTAACAAATAGAAAATTAGCAACATCTAGCACGTAAGCCGGATGGTGCGGGAATGGATGATGGAACCGCGATCAAGAACTCATGGTAGTCCTTCGCCCGAGGCCCATCGTAGTCCCTGAGTCCCTACTATAGTCAGAGCGTAGATAGTCACGACCCAACCTGACATAAGGATACACCTTGTCGGTCAGCCATGGGTTGCTTTTTTCAGACCAAGGGACCTTGTATAACCTGGTTGTGATGTATTTATGCTTTATAAAAGGGGACCAAAAAATAATGTGCACAAGGCTCACCTGCCTCGCCGCAAGCACCACAATGAGTTTCCTCCCATCGTGCTGAGAAAAGCGTGCATAGGTGGTTGCTCTCCACACTGTAAGCGGTGAAAAATAGGGTTTTGAGAGCTTTTGTGAGTTTGAAATTCAGTATATCTTGACGAGCGAGGCGACGACGACGACGGTGTCGATATCAACAACGAAATTGCGCACAAAAATTGAGGCACACTCAAAACTCTCTGCTAAAGCGAAACAAATGGAGAGTGGGGTGGTTGTTGGAGTGTAGGGAGGTGGTGGACTATTTGGAGATTTTTTTAGAAGGATTTGGGGGGTTTTTTGGGTTGATAGTAGGTTGTTTTGGGTTGGGTTTGTAAGATAGATGGCTAGGAGGAAGTGGAGGAGCGTAAGGTTGATGTTGTTATGGAGGAGGTTGTAGTTGTTTGTTGTAGATAAGAGTAATGGGTAGAGGAGGGAGGAGGGAAGGGATCGAGTGGAAATGAAGGCAGTGAGGAAGTACAATGGAGAGGGGGTTTGGATTGGAGCAAAGGGTATTGCGGCTAGATTGGAGACTTGAGGAGGTGTTCGAACAATAACAGGATTTGGCGGTTGTAACAGATCGAGAGATATATTATTGAGATCAGCTAAAATAGGGAAGAGGTGGAGAGGAAGGCTAGGACTTGCGGCTTGTGGGGAGGAGTGGTCTGGGGGGTTTCATTCAGTTAACAGGTGGTTGAGGGAGTTCGGATAGGTAGAAGGAATCTGGTTGCCTACAGCTAGAATAAAGATGGATCGGAAGACGTGTCCGTAGATGGGTCAGGTGAGGGTAATCGATGATTGGAAGGCCGGTGTTGGTCCATTCGGCTGGAGCAGAGAGCTCGAACGGCTCGGGTAGCTGAGAGAAACGGTACAGCATGAAGGTTCGGTCGATCGGGGGGATCAACATAGTGCGTGCAGACTGGAGAGGCGATGGCGTCTGCAGGATGGGATTGGTCGGCCTGGGTGTGGAGAGTGGAGATCGGTTTGTCGGTCGACTATGGGTGTGATGCAGTTGGGCCCGTGAGGCGATTTCTGGAGTTTTGTAGAGAGGAATTCGGGGATTTGCCCGTGTGAGTGAATCAAGAGGAAGTATACATGGGATCTGAGCGTGGCCTGTTAGAAACGGTGCTGAATTGCATAACTCCGAGATTTGAGTCGAGACTTAGCTTAAAAAGGTATGAATTGCTCCCTCACATAATCTCTCATTTTGTATGCATCTTAATTTGCGAGCGTCATCTTGAAATTTATGTCATTGTTGCCTCAAAACTCAATAAATTATAAATTTACGCTCTTGCAGAGAACCAAAGCAATATTACAGTCGTTCTTAGGTATTTTCGACCTTCCGGATGCAACGACGAAGTCCGTTTTACGAACAAACATCGTTTGGGTTACATCACACATCATTATATTCGTAGACTGTTGATTTCGCTCATTGTTGCTTGATTCATCGCGAGGGGCCCCTGCTTGGGTAAACTCAATGCTCTAATTGCATCGACACGATCCATTTGGCGATTGGAAGCCGTTCGCGCACTTAAGTGAAGCGTCAGGCCGGTCAAAAGTCAAGTTTGTTGATTGTCACTTCCGTTGCGTTGATTTGGTGTTTATATGGAGGTCAACAAAAAACTCACATCAATTCCTTCAAAACATCAAGTTAATTTTCCTTGCATACATTTATGAAGGGAGGGGGGCATATTTCCCAAAGGAAATAACATGTCTTCCATAAGGAAATGACATAATGTAATAATTGTGTGTTTTCTATCTTTCGAAGTTGAAGAGATAGAAAGTCAGGTTTTGGAAAAATATAACAAATGAACTTAAATGGATAATATAAAATGTGGTAAAAGCAAGTTAAAAGCAGTGTTAATTGTAGTCTTTTTTTTCCTAACTCGCCTAAAATAATAGACCATTCAGGTAAGAAAACTATAATTTTAGGATTATATGCAAATAAATTCCCTAAAATGAAGAAAAAATGAAGACATAATTTCCCATAAATAAGACATACTACCTGATAACATAAGCTTTTACCTCCACCAGTGGGCATAAGAACAAAACAATCCTTGTTTTCCATTGCTGCTTTACAGGCTTGATACTGCAAAGGTCGAAAAGTTCTGTTGCCAAAAACAACTACGTTAGCCAATCCAATTTGATCCATTGCCTTCAGTTCTTCAAACGTCAAAGATGCGTTAGTCTGTTCATCCTTGCTAACATATGCTGATGCGGCTTCACTCTTCTGATTTTTGTGTCCGGCCTTTATACAGTTAAATTAATATTTTTATTATGAAGAAATAACTGGCAACTATTTAAGAAATCAGCAACTAGTTGCAATACAGTCCCGTTTCGTCACAGGAAAGTAATATACAGGATTCCAATAAAAAATAACTAGTTCTTCAAGTAAAAAAAAATGAAATTGAGCTTCCTACTCAAGTATAATATAACATTTTACAGAAGAATGCCAAAAACACAACATAAAGTTTGGAAAACCTGTGCAGCTTGCACAAAACAATTACGTAAATGTTAAAAACTTCATTTTTATACCAAGTGAAAAATATAAATTTTAAAAGTTAATGAACAGATTTCAAACAAGGCCAATGAAATCAACAAAATAGAAACAGACCATATTCCTAGAAACTGTGCACATTAAACAACAACTCACAGATTGTGATAGCTCCAGCAGAGCCATATGAAATTATGCAACAACAACAACAACAACATCAAGCCTTTATCCCACTACGTGGGGTCGGCTACATGAATCATTTTTCTCCATTGTGTCCTATTAAAAGTCAAATTCTCGTTTAAATCTAATAAAGAAAGGTCATTCCTAATATTTTCTAACCAAGTCTTTTTAGGTCTACCCCTACCTTTCTTAACATAAGTCAAATCTAATACCTCTACTCTCCTAACCGGGTCATCGCAAGACCGCCGTTTTATGTGACCAAACCATCTAAGGCGACTTTCTCTAATCTTATCTTCTACTGGAGCTACTCCAACCTTTTCGCGTATATGCTCATTTCGTATCCTATCTCTAAGGGTAAAGCCACTCATGCACCTGAGCATCCTCATCTCTGCCACACTTAACTTAGTATTATGCTTCTCCTTTAATGGCCAACATTCGGCACCATAAAGCATTGAAGGCCTCACTACCATCTTATAGAAATTTTCCCTTAAGTTTGAGGGGTACATTTCTATCACATAACAAGCCCGATGCATTCCTCCACTTCAACCATCCAACTTGAATTCTGCTGATAATATCCCCATCTATTTCACCATCACTCTGAACAATAGATCCAAGATATCTAAAACGTGTACTCTTATTAATGACTTGATCGCCCAAAGTCACAATCCCCTCACTAGGTCTATTACTACTAAAATTACACTCCATATATTCCGTTTTAGATCTACTCAAGCGAAAACCTTTAGACTCTAAGGTTGACCTCCATAATTCAAGTTTACCTTCAACTCCCTCTCTAGTCTTATCAACAAGAAGAATATCATCAGCAAAAAGCATACACCAAGGTACATCCTCTTGCAAATGTCTAGTGAGAACATCCATGACTAAAGCAAAAAGATATGGGCTTAAGGCTGATCCTTGATGTAACCCAACCGAAATAGGGAAATACTTGGTCAATCCACCTTGTGTTTGAACACAAGTAATAGCTCCTGCATACATATCTTTAATGATTTGAATATAAGCATTATTGACGTCTTTCTTTTCAAGAACTCTCCATAGCACTTCTCTTGGAACTTTATCATATGCTTTTTCTAAATCAATAAATATCATATGTAGATCATCCTTATTTTCTCTATATTTCTCCATCAAACCTCTTAATAAATGTATGGCTTCCATAGTCGACCTACCCGGCATGAATCCAAATTGATTTTGAGAAACATTAGTATCACGCCGCAACCTATGCTCCATAACTCGCTCCCATAGTTTTAAAGTATGACACATTAACGTAATACCTCTATAATTCGCACAATCTTGTGCATCACCTTTATTCTTAAAAATAGGAATTAACACACTCATTCTCCACTCATCTGGCATCTTTTTAGTCTTCAAAATAGTATTAAAAAGTTTAGTAAGCCATGAAATTCCTTCATCTCCTAAGCATTTCCACACCTCTATTGGAATATCATCAGGTCCAACAGCTTTATCACCCTTCATTTTCTTTAAAGCCTCTCTAACTTCAGTTTTACTAATACGCCGATAAAAACATAAATCTTTATTTTCATTTAGGGTGCTAAGGTCACTATAGTCAATCTTATTTTCACAATCTTCATTAAAAAGATTAGCAAAATATCTCATCCATCTTTGTTGAATATCATCTTCTAAGAAAAGTATTTTTTGATCTTCATCTTTAATACACTTCACTTGAACTAAATCCTTACTACTCCTATCTCTTTGTTTGGCTAACTTATACATATATCTTTCTCCCTCTTTAGTATATAATCTATTATATAAATCACTAAAAGCTAATGCCTTTGCATCGCATATTGCTTTCTTAGCATCCTTACGAGCCACTTTATATATTTCCCAATTATCAGAATTTTTAAAATTAAACCAATTTTTATAACAAAGCTTCTTATTTTTAATTTTTTATTGCAAATTAGGATTCCACCACCAACTATTTTTACTATTAGGAGCTTTTCCCTTTGATACTCTAATGACATCTTTTGCAATATTCTTAATATCACTAGCCACTTTTTCCCACATAATATTAGCATCCTCATGTACAGACAAAATCTTAAGATCTAAAATCTTATTTCCCAAAATATTTTTGTTAATATTCTTTAAATGCCCCCATTTAATCATAGAAAATTGTTTTACTTTATTTTTTATTTTATGCCCCTTTATCTTAAAGTCCAAACTAATAATCGATGTTGGGTACATAAATTTTCACTCGGAATAACTTTACAATCTTTGCAATCTAAACGATTTAATTTTCTAATAAGAAAATAGTCAATCTGAGTTGTATTATAACCATTTTTATAAGTGATGAGATGCTCATTTCTTTTCTTAAATAAGGTATTAGCAATTGAAAAATCATAAGCTAAACAAAAATCCAATATGGTCTTGCCACTTTCATTCGTCGTACCAAATCCATGGCCACCATGAATGCTTTTAAAATCATCTACCTCTCTACCAACATGTCCATTTAAATCTCCTCCAATAAAAACTCTTTCTTCAAGAGGTATATTTTGTATTAATTCTTCTAAGTCATTCCAAAAATTTAATTTAGAACTCATATCCAAACCTACTTGAGGAGCATAAGCACTTATAATATTAACAATCTTATCATCAACAACAATCTTTAAAGCTATAATTCTATCTCCAATCCTATTAATTTTTATAACATTATCCTTTAAACTCTTATCTATAATAACACCTACACCATTTCTAGTACTACTCCTACCCGAATACCAAAGTTTAAATCCTAAACTATTAATTTCCTTAGCCTTATCTCCAACCCATTTAGTTTCCTGAATGCACAAAATATTTAACTTCCTATGAATCATAATATCTATTAATTCCATTAACTTTCCTATAAGGGAACCTATATTCCAAGTTCTTATCCTAATTTTAGTTTCATGGACTAGCTTCTTTGCCCACATCCGTCCTTGATGTGGGAACCCTTGCCTATTTAACACTGTACCCGGGCGCCGGTGCAGCGGCCCTTGCACACTTGTTATGAAATTATGGAAGGACTAAAATACATGTTAGGATATTTGCTAAAAACTTCAAGCAAAAAATTAAAGAAAAATGAGAGAATAACCATACCAAAGATCTCAAACACATCACATATAGGTTCGCATAGTTTGGAGAGATTCACTTGCTAGTTGCACACATTAAATAACAGACCCATTTAGGACATTCATATTGTTAAAAAGAGCCACTATTTTCAATAATTAAAAAAATTTTGACTCCACACTTAACAATAGAAGCATTGGTTATAGACAAAAATATGTATATTACCTTAATTAGTTTTGCTTTATCAGTTAGTGGGCTGACCATTGGTGTGCCATTCTCCACAGAGTTGTAAAGTTACAAGAGATCCACTTGAACATGAGTGACAATAGGTTTCAAAAGCCAGTTTACACACACTGATGTACAATAGTACTAAGATATGCAATGAGAAGCACATAAAGAAACTCTAGAGATAGGATAGCATTCACTTGATGAAAGATTAAAAGTTCAAAACCATAGAGAAGCATGGGTTTAGGAAGTTGGGCTTTATAAACATAATGCATGCATGGGTATAGAGCAAACATAAAGATGCATGGGGGCAAGTGTTTAACAATTTAAACTACACTGCATTTCAAGGGATTAAATTTCCCTCGCTCTAACATTTAGTAAATGCGATGACACCTTTAACCCTTTAAACGCACAAGACATGAGAGAAGACATAATCCTTGTCCTTGAAGTCTTTGTTGCAAACACCAGATATGTACTCCTAGCTGTAGTTATGCCGTTATGGTGACAATCACCAGTCCAGGAACCCAATTCAGGCACCCTGACCAAGAACGAAATCAAAAGGATATGGCATTGTGAAAAGAAAAAAATGGTGTGAACCAACATAACAAAATAAGCAAATGTGTAATTGGCTCCTTTTGTAAATAAACAAAATGATTCCTAGACTATTTAGGTAATATCTATTTTAGTCCAAAACTTATCTAATTTAGTAATACAATTTGTGAAATCCTACTTTATTTGGCCCTTCAGTCACGTACCTTGGGAACTGACAGAAATCAAACATGAGAAGCAAGAGCTGAGACTAATTTTGATCATTCAAGCAAAGAAATACTATAGAGATCCTCTACAATGACTTTAGAAATAAGAAACCTCTATAGGTGCAAGGGAACAAACAAGAGAGCCTCCTTGAGAACCGAACTGTACTGATTACATAGTCAGATCTTTTACAATGAAAAGTGTCAAGAGTCCTCTACAGTGACATGCCAGCAATCTTCTTCAGCGATGATAACGCAATAAACCCTTTTTGAAATAGGGCAAGCAAGGACGTATCCCATTAGATCAATCACAAAAGCAAAATTTCATGAAAATTAATTATAATTTTTTTATTATTTTTCTTTTTGAAATTTAAGTCACCGGTTATATGAGGTTTGGAATTAATTTTATAAAAGTTAAACCTTTTTTGGAAGCTCACCAATCAACACAAACTGAAGAATCTCAATGGCAATAAAAAAAAAAGTATTGACTCATTCATATTTAGAGTTGTTTACTTAGTTTTTAAAATAGGCATTAATGAGGGGACTGCCAAAACAGTCCTTAAACACATTTTTCTAGAGAGGTTTTGCTGTATTTCCTTATGTGTTTTCCCTCCTTGTCTACAACACTTCTGTGGGCTCCGAAAATTCGGCCTCGGCCTCCACTCTCTTTTCTTATTCGGCGAGGGAGTTTTAACGAACTAAGTTCCGAGGTAAATTTTGGAAGGCAGATGGGTTTGTAGATAAGACACTACCCAGAGATTTCGCCCTCATTTTGCGAGGACTTTATGATCTGAGTTCTGGTTTCCTATAGGCGCAAGCCCCTATAGTTAATTACCCCTCCCCCGATCACGAGAGAGAACTTTCGATTAAGGCTAGTCATCGATCAGATACGTATAGAAATACGTGTTATCTGGCATATAGTAGCAGCAATAGGTTTGGAATTTGGAGAACTGGATTTGGATTTGGGATTTGAGTTGAAAGTTTGAAAATTTGAAAGGTTTGATATTTAAAATAGAAATTGCACCATCTAGCACTTAAAGCGGATGGTGGGGGAATGGATGATGGACCCGATCAAGATCCCATGGTTCCGTCGTCCCGGGCCATCGTGGTCCCTGGTCTACTTAGTCAGAGGAGATAGTCGACCCAACCTGACATAAGGATCCTTGTCGGCAGCCATGGGTTGCTTCGTCCAAGGGGACCTTGTAGACCTGGGTTGGATGTTTGCTTAAGGGGACAAATTTGAATCCACCTTAGCTTACAGAGGGCTTTGTGCCCTATCGATCATATCCTATTGATTCATATCTCAAGGATTTGATGCCAATAAGGAACGTATTGGCTCTGGCCATAACCGGTATTTCGTGGTGCCATTTGGCGGCAAAACCACTCGGTTCAGAGGGCCCCGGGTCATAACCGTTTATCCTGCGGTGCCATTTGGCGGCAGACCGCCGGTTAGAGGACACGTACCACGTCCTTACTGGCAGGAGACTGTTTGAGAATGGATCCTAGTGATATTTTCGACTAAGCATTTCGCTCTTTGTGAGCTAGAGTTTATTTGAATTTGTCCGCCTCGGCAAACTGTTGCGGAGGGTGGATGGATTTTGCTTTGAGTGATTGATGGTTTGATTTCGATTTTAAATATCTTGGAATTTGGGATTGATTTTGGATTTTTGTGGAGTATTTGGGTGGCATTTTGAAATATTTTGTGGACCCCTCCGGTTGAGATAAGCAATCAACACGGCCATCATCGGGGTGTTTGGGGGTCATTTCCATTTGATTGAACCTTGTCGACCCTCTCAACTTATCGATAGGGGATCGGGTTTCTCGTAGGCTTTGTGCCTTTGTTTATGAATTTTCTTGATTTTAGGCATTGAAGGCTTAAAAAGAATGTATTTAAACAAATACACCGGTCACTACAACCGTGTATCTATTTGATAGTTCGAACCCTGTCGACTCCTATTGATCCGTGTAGAAGGATCGGGTTCTTTAGGCTTCATGCCTTTGTTCATGAACTTTCTTTGTTGAAGGCCTTAAAGGCCGAATATGAATGTTGTAGACGCCTTCTGTCTGCTTATATCAGTGTTGCAGATCCGGTGGCGATGCATTGTAGATCGTAGACGCCTTATGTCTGCTAATAGGAGTGTTGCAGATCCGGTGGCGTGCATCTTGATATAGACTCCCCCTTTCTCAAATCACCAGGGGAATGGGTCTTTCTGAATTTTGGAGTCAATGACTGCTGATTTGGAAAGAACTCCTTTTAGGATCTTTGGTGTTGCGGACTCGTTATTTTCGGTGTTTGTAGACACCAGAACAATTTTCTTCTTAAATATAGGACTAAGAAGAGGCTTGGGAACACCAGGAAGTTTGGTTCTAATTTGTTCAAACATTTCCTTTCTTCTGCCAGGGGGTGTCCTTTTTCGTACATCAGGCTGCATTTGTACCCGGCATGCTTGAAGATCTTGACCGCCAATGTTGTAGGTGATATCAATACTTGTGCCCACAGTGGTTCGTTGTGCTTACGATATACCCACTGTTGTTATCCACAAGCGGTTCGTATTTGTTTGTAAGGATCCGTTGTGTTTTTGCTACGAGCTCCTAGGAATGTTCGTAGGAGACCCATTATTGCCTACATCATACCCACCTGTCGCCAATCTCAGGTGGTTGTTGTTGGGTTGCATTTGTTTGTAGAGGAGGCAGATTCTACGTCATTTGGTCTTCCGTATCGCCACCTCAATCAACAGGCGTTGTAGGAAATTATCGTAGGAGATTCCAACAGTATATGTAGGAAGGACACCGATTGTAGCCACTACGAGCTCGTAGGAGTATTCGTAGGAAAACCCTTGCTTTTGCATTGAAACCACCTTTCACCACCATCTCAGGTGGTTGTTAGCCATTTGTAGAGGACCGTACTGAATGCGACGGGTCATTCATTGTTCAGGTCTGACTCAAGTCCTGATGCCCAAGTAATGTTTGGATTTGCAGTTCTCTGGCACAAACCCCCTGCACATTTGTTTTGGCTTGAGTCCGAATAGATTTATTCCTTGCAGTCAAATTTGATTTGAGTTTTTTTTGATTGAGTTTTGATTCCAATTTGATTTCATTCCATTTGGGTTTGATCTTTATTAATCATTTGAGTTCAGGTTCTGGTCCACAAGTTCACTGTTCTTCGTATAGGTCCTCTGCTCATTTTAGTTCAAGTTCTGTGCTATTCTGTTCAAGTACAGATTTTCTATATTATTGCCCAAGAAGATTTTCAAATTGTTCAAGTCTTTGTAGATTTCAGTGAAAATTTCGGCAGCACCCCGACATATCCCCCATTTGGGGGAAAATTGGGGAGCTGGGCCTTCCCACCACGCTACTAGAGCGTGTATGGTAGGTGTCCGTAGACACCGCGGTCCGTACAAATTTCATCCCACCACGCTACAAGAGCGTGTATGGGGCCTTCAGCAATACCCGTACAGTAGAACAGCAGTGACTCCCCACCACGCTACAAGAGCGTGTATAGGGCTCTCCCACCTCGTCGTATGCATCGCACCGGGCTCCCTCCTACTGTGCTACAAGAGCGCGTATAGGTGATTCTCCGGTCCGCTGCAAACGTCGAGAATGGGATTTGGAACATCATACCTTTGCGTAGCAGTCGTCGGGCGGTGTCGGTGTCGAGGTCGAGGACCGTCCCCACCACGCTACAAGAGCGTGTATAGGGCTTACCCGTCTCGTCGTATGCTTCGCACCGGGCTCCCTCCCACCGTGCTACAAGAGCGCGTATAGGTGGTTCCCCCGATCCGCTGCAACGTCGATGACGGAATTTAAGTCAGAAATTATACCTTGAAGTCCGGCGGTGGAGGGCACGAAAATCGAGGCGAGAGGAGCAGACATATTAATTATAATTATCCTTAAATAATTATGTTTATTTAAAATTAATTATAATTAATTAAAGTAATTAATTATAATTATTATAATTAATTAAGATAATTAATTATATTTAATTTCAATTAATTAAAACTAATTAATATTAATTAACCTTAATTAATTAATATTAATCAATCATAATTAATAATAAAACCAATTATAATATAATTAATTAATATTAATTTTAATTAAATTAATTATAATTAATTAACATTAATTATAATCATTTAATTAAAATTAATTATAATTAATTATAATAACTAAAATTAATTAGGGTAAATATAATTAAAATTAATTTTAATTAAATAGGTTAATCCCTCTCTCTCCCCTCTGTCTGATTTGGCGGATATGGGATTTGGCCGAGAAGCACTCCAAAAGGAGAAAGTTTACCTACACTGCCGGCGAGCTCCCTTTTCTGGCTCCGATCAAAATGTGCGACTTCCGATCCGAACAGGAAGGGAAAGTCGCTCGAAGGAGCTAGGTCAGACGGTCTCAAGGAGCCGGAGAAGCACACGATCGGGAGAAGGTTATCTTTGCACGAGCGAGCTCCTGTTCCACTTCCGATCAAAATGTTGAGCTTCCGATTCAACGGGAGGGGAAAGTCGTTCAAGGAGCGGCGTCGAGCAGCACCGGAGAAGAAGGAAGAAGCGCACGAGAGGTAGGAGGTTTCCTTCACAGCCGGCGAGCTACCCGTTCTTGCTTCCGATCGAAATGTCGTATCTTCCGATCCGACTGGAAGGGAAAGTTGTTGACGGGAGTGAAGTCGAACGGCCAAGGAGTCTGGCAGAAGAGACGCCGGCCAGGTAGGTGAAGGTTATCTTTACAGCTGCTAGCTCCCGTCGTTGCTTCCGATCTAATGCCGCAATTTTCGATCCAAAGGAAAGGGAAGTCGTCGGAGGTGTCGTCGAACAGCCACGAGAGAGCCAAAGAAGAGCTCGAGAGGGAGAAGGTTACCCTCACAGCTAGTGAGCTCGCGTTGTTGCTGCCGATCAAAGTGTCGTAACTTCCTATTCGATCGGAAAGGAGAGAGTCGAGAGCGAGATCGAGAGAGTGAGCAGAGAGCGGGAGAGGAAGAAGAGAGGAAAAAGCTCTTTTGCTTCGTTTCCTCTGCCATTTAACGACTCGATCGAGTCGTGTAGACGACGTGCGAGGATACGACTTTGATTGCGGCGACGACGTGCGAACGTCGTGGGATGGCAGGAGCCGGACAGGTAATATTTTATTTCGATTTTTTTTTTTTTTTTTTTTTTTTTTGCACGGCATAGCAGGTCAACAACTTCATGTATTATTTATACCCATTTCCCTTTCCAATATCACCCCTCTTCTCTCCAAATCAGCACATCTTCGTTCTTGTCCTACCTCCTCACGCCTCTCCTCATACCCTCTGTCCGGCTCCTCCCTAGGAATAGACTCTAGGAGAGGTAATCTCTCTTCCCCCTTTCGATTCACCACCTCCTGATCTCCCCCTTGCCGGATTGCCTTAGGGTTTTTCCCATCTCCCTGGCTGTCGGCGCCTTCCTTCCCCTCCGACGGTGATATTTTGGTTTGGTCCTTGAGCACTTTCTTCAGCATCTCCTCTAGGATAGAAAATTTTGAATCGAACTTATCATGGATGGTTGAAACATCTTTTTTTAAATCTGAAACTTGAGTTTTGAAATCTAAAATTTCATATTTCATTTGTTCAATCTCCACTTCAAGGCGTTCCACCAATACATCCATTTTCTTGGCCGCCATTGATGCTCGAATTTTTGTAGAAATAAAAAGCTAGACTTCGATCTTCAAAAACAGCAATTTTCTTCTTCGAAATCCCAAGTACAGTCGCTGAAATTCACCAAAACAACCCACCAAAGATCCCAAAAACAGCTTTGATACCGATAGGCAACAGCCCGAAATAATGGGTAACAAGCTGAAATTCTGCTGTCAACAGCAGTTTTTGCCAGAATTCCTACTGTAAACAGCAGTTTTTCTCCAAACCAGTGGGAAAATCAGGAAGAAAACATTTGAAATTCACTAGTAGAAGAAGAAAAACAACAAGATACAATTGATCCTCTATTCGAGAGGAGGATCGATCTCTCCCAAATCTCTAGACGCCACTAGAGCAGAGCCCTACATGGGGTCCTGGTTGGTTATCCATTGGGTACCCACACTCTGTGCTGGCGGGCTTTGCCCACCTATGTTGACTTTCACCCACCCACTTTCCACGCTTTTGGAATGCGGTCTGCCACGGATTAATGGCCTTGAGGTTTTTTGACATTTTCTCTGACTACAAACTTTCAAGCCACATATCAAAAAATTTATCGTGGTCGCGACGCGGTTCAGTGTTGCGCAGTGCGTAGTAAGGCATTCTGTAATATACTGCATGCATATGGTGATTAGTGATGTAAATCGGTTTGTCATCTGATGTTGAGTACCCACCCACGAGGCCATGGGCGCACCTATACTCACCAATGCCTATTGGGTATGGGTGGGTGTGGGTATGGGTACCCAATGCAGGCTCCGCACTAGAGCCCAAAAGAAAACCTAAATCTAGGAAATCTCAAGATTCGGCCAAATTCAAGATGCCCTAACCCTAGGAAAATAAATTATTTAATGCATACAAATCAAAATGGAATCCCTATACAGTTCCTACATTCAATTTTTCTCCTAAACTCCCTTTAAAATTCTTCCTATTCGGCTCCCTTGAGCTAGGGGAAACGAGCGGTTCTACCTGGAAGTGGAAGAGTTCCGCCCAATTGGCATAAGCCAGCCCCGTCGGACACTTGAACCGGCCTAACAGAGTCTTAAATAGTGACATGCCAACAATCCACTTCAATGATGATAACACAATAATCCCTTTTTGAAATAGGGCAAGCAATCCCATTACATCAAATAACAAAGGCCAAATTTCATGAAAATTAATTATAATGGTTTTACTATTTTTCTTCGGAATTTATATCCCCCCGGCTATATGAGGTTTGGAATTAATTTTATAAAAGTTTAACCTTTTTTTGAAGCTCATCAATCAACCCAAACTGAAGAATCTCAATGGCAATAAAAAAACTTATTGAATCGTTCATATTTAGAGTTGTTTATTTAGTTTTTAAAATAGGCATCAATGAGCGGACTGCCAAAACAGTCAAACAAATTTTTCAAGAGAGATTTTGTTGTATTTCCTTATGTGTTTTCCCTCCTTGTCTACAACACTTATGTATTATTTATACCCAACGGCTTTAATAAAAAAAATAGTTTAAATCTCTTGCAAAAACATCTCTACAACGAGTTTGTGCAACTTTCGTTTTGATTGATTTGCAAATAAATCACAGTTAAAGTTTGCAAACCCAAAGATATCTCTCCCTCTCTAAACTTGTTCTTCAACATCTCCACCACCTTCCCATTTCCCAAAGTCTTAAACCACTTCAAATCTCATAAAAATCAAGACATATCCCCTCCACAAAACACTAAATCTTGTTATTCACCTATTGTGTGAGCAATCTGCATAGAAAATTCATAACTTTCCATCCATATATCCAATTGACCTAAATCTCTTCAAATAAATAAATAAACTAAATAATAAAAAAAACTTTTAAAAAAATGTCTCGAACATTTGATATGGAGGACTTTACCTTTTTACATCAAAGAAACTCCAACTGTCCAATAGAAGAAAGTCTCAACAAGAAATCTATCCAAAAATCTAAACTAGTAAATCAACCTTTTCACATAGTCTTCCACTAAACTTAATTCTTCCACCACCTATCCATCAAACTTGAAATCTTCCAAACTCCTACCTAGTATTCGGTGTTAAAATAAAATAAAGAACCAAAATTACATAGTCTTTATCTTAAAAGATAGAGAAACTCAACAATCCAAAGAGGCACTATAATCACTATAAGGAACAACCTACTTTGGAACTCCTTCACCAAGGTTCTTCCACCAAAACACTTCCATTTCAAAAGGAGATATTCTACTTCATCTATGGGGCCTCTTCAAATCAAGAGGTAAATTTTGTTTGTTCTTTGCTGTTAAATTCTTTTTATTTTGGCAGGCTTATATGTGTTAAGAAATTTTAAGATATTAGCATGTTATATTAACGATTATAAGATTAATTTGCTAGTCCTCCGAATTGTGAACACCACACAGAAGCCAAGTCAATCCTATCTTAAAACCCACCAAAACCCTTTTAATTTATGAGAGCTCCATGCAATATAAGAGTGTGATCCACAAAGAAATATCCCAAACAGCCTATTTGATATATTTATAAAATATTAAATTAAACTTATATTTTCTTGATGTTTATGCTTGATTAAGTAGTTTTATACATACTTATTTTCACTTGTGAAAATAATTTTAACAAATGCTAAAGACCACAATTTTTTTTCAAACACTTGCATTTCATTATTACTTGAGCATTATTTTATTGTTTTGGCATAATCATTTTTTTGAACATATAATATATGTATAAGTGGTTTGTGTATTGAAAAACTAAGAGGACTTTCTCAAAATATCTTAACTGTGTAGAAAGAGTTTGTGATTTGAGTAGTTCATTGTATCTCTTCTCATCACTTAGAAGTTCTTTTAGCAAATATTATTCAAATCTTCAAATTTTTGTTGTTCATTTTTTTAATATTTTCATATTTTTTAAAATCACTTCACTATATATTGTTTGTTTGCTTCATGCAACCTAAATAATCCCTATACTAGGGGTAAATTTGAAACTTCTACAATTGATGGTTTGCACAATTGATAAGTGTAAATAACATATTGTTTAATGTGTTTTATTTTTCAGTAACAATGAGTTATTTTAGTTGTTTCTGCGCAGGAAAAACTCAAAATTTGGCAGAAATTCTAAGGAGTTCTTAGTGCCACGGCATTTGACGATACAACGCCGCGGCGCTACCTTCAATATTGACGAGACACTCAAACTTTGACATGGCGGCACCGAGTTCTCTGTTTGCAAGCACTGTAACGGCAACAAGGACAACGCTGCGACATTATCAACGTCACGGCATCAGAAAGCTGTCTTGGCAGCGCCGAATTCTTTGTTCTTAAATGTCAGGGAGCCACAATTTCTCACGCATTGGCGCCATTTTTGCATTGTGAACATCGCAGTGCTCCAGTGTCCACAACGTTGCGGCATTGCAATTGTAACTTCCAAGGGACATATTCTATCAGTGAATAGGCGATTAGGCGCGATTGTTCATTAAGTAATCAATTCACGTTAGCAAGCACTGAGGAACTAGTTCACTTCAGGGGCACCATAGTGTAGTTATTTCAAGTGTTGCAGCGCTAGTTGCCATTTTTATGTTTTGCTACAAATAGATGTTGGGTTATGTTTGTAAAAGAGTTTAATCACTTGTATAACTTCAGTATTTTTTTAGAATACTTTAATTTCCTCTTAGAGTAAAATCTAAGGGAGACTAAAAAGTATAAGATACAATCAATTGGAGTGTTTAGCATGTGTTTCTTGAAACAACTTTGTAAGTTAAAGGAAGGAATGTAGAGGAGATACTTTGATACCTCTTGGTGATATCATTCTCTTGTATTTTTCATTTTTCTATGATTTTAATGAAAATGAGTTTGCTTGATATTCATTCCATATCTAAATAATTCTCTTGTTTTGGAATGATGATATAAAATGGATGTTGAGTACTAATGAATACTTTTGCTCTATAAACTATTAAAAGATGCTTTCAATATTATCACATTCTTTATTTAATGCACATAATAGCTATGTGTAGTTAAAACTTAGTGTGATGTACGTATAGCCTCGACGGAAGAATGCAAGAACAACCCAGGAGTATTGGGATAGATAGAATTTCTGCATAACTAGTCATAATATGTAAAATATTCTATGTTCTTAAGGAGATAGTATAACTGTAAAAGGTCAGCAAATATCATTTTCACCCTTACAAGTTTGACAGAGATCTAGGAATGCATATGTTCTGAATCACATTATCATAAAGAGTCCCATTAAGAAAAAATATGCAATTTATAGTCATCAATTTAAAATACTTTAATTAAATATTATATCAAATATTTTTACAATTTGATTCAGTGATAGAATCAATAAAAATATTATTTTTTATTTCAGTAGGATAATTATTATAATTAGAGTAAACAATAGTAGTCTGTTGCAAGTAAAGCATACTTCATCATAGATTCGACACTCTACTCTATCATTTTATTACTTGATTCGGTACGTATACTTGCGTATATTAAGTGGGGTTTGTTATTATTTATATAAAATAAAACCTAAGCATTATTTATGGTGATAAAACACTAGATTTTTTATACAATTCAAAAGTTCACTCCATATTTTAAGTATAGCCATTATTTTAAGTGTTACAGTGCTAGTTATCATTTTTATGTTTTTCTATAAATAGATGTGTTATGTTTGTAAGGGAGTTCAGACACTTGTGTAATTTCAACGCTTTTAAAGTACTTCTCTAGTTCCCTCTTAGAGTAAAATATAAGGAAAGTTAGAGAGTATAAGATACAATTATTTGAAGTATTTAGCATGTATTTCTTGAAGCAACTCTATAGGTTAAAAGGAATGTAGGAGACACTTTGATCCTTCCTGGTGATATCACTCTCTTGTATTTTTCATTCTTCCATGAGTTTAATGAAAATGAGTTTGCTTGATATTCATTCCATGTCTAGCTAATTCTCTTTTTTTTTATTAATAATATAAAATGAATGTTGAGTACTAATGAATATTGTTGTTCTATAAACTGCTAAAAGATGTTTTCAATATTTTCCCGTCCTTTATTTAATGCACATAGTGGTCATATATGTAGTTAAATGCAAGAACAACCAGGAGTATTGGGATATAAGATATTTTTGCATGCCTAGATATAGGATGTAAAAAATTCTAGGTACTTAAGGAGATATTATAACTGTAAGAGGACAGCAGATATCATTTTCACCTATACAAGCTCGACAGAGATCTAAGAATGCACATGCTCTAAATCACATTACCGTAACGAGTCTCATTAGAAAAGATATACAATTTTATAGTCATAAATCTAAAATACTTTAATTAAATGTTATAAAAAAAATATTTTTACCATTTTATTCAGTGATAGATTCTCCAAAAATATCATTTTTATTTCAGTAAGATAATTATTGTAATTAGAGTAAACAATAGTAATTTGTTACAGGTAAAGCATACTTGTTGTGGATTCAACACTCTAATCTATCATTTTATTATTTAATTTGGCATGTATACTTGTATATATTAAGTGGAGTTTGTTATTATTTATATCAAAGAAAATCTAAACATTATTTAGGGGTGATAGAGCCCTAGATTTTCATACAATTCAAAAGTTCACTCCATAGCCCCATCAACAATATTAACAAATTTTCCAACTAAGTTGAATAATAGAATGATTTCTTTGATGGCATAACATAATGATTATCAAATAACTAGTTTTGCAAAATTGAAGTTAATAAGAAAGCAAAAACACATTGGAATGACTTATGTGAAAAAGGACAAATAATTTGGATGAAATTCTTATATGGATAGGATGAAAGAGATTAAATTTGCAAACAATCTAAGCCCCATAACCATAGGATAGGCTCTTTACCTATTAGGAAATATCCTTTTATTTTTACTGAAAAGATATCAAATAGAATTATATTTTAAATTAATAATAGAAATCATAAGACAACAACAACAACAACATCAAGCCTTTGTCCCACTACGTGGGGTTTGCTACATGAATCCTCCTTTTTGCCAATGTGTCATGTTAAAAGTCAAATTCTCATTTAAATCTAATAAAGAAAGATCATTTCAAAATTTTCTAACCAAGTCTTTTTTAGGTCTACCTCTACCTTTCTTAACTTAAGTCAAATCTAATACCTCAACTTTTCTAACTGGGTCATCGGAAGGCCTCCTTTTAATGTGACCAAAACATCTAAGGCGACTCTCTCTAATCTTATCTTCCGCTAGAGCTACTCCAACCTTTTTCACATAAATGCTCATTTCGTAACCTATCTCTAAGGGTAAAGCCACCATCCACCTAAGCATCCTCATCTCTACAACACTTAACTTAGTGTTATGCTTCTCTTTTAATGGCCAACATTCGACACCATAAATCATTGCAGGTGATAAAAAATCATAAGACTAATGATAAATTCAATCACATAGATAAAAATTTCAAAATTTTGAAAATTTGTTAAAATATGTATTGTTAAATCAAAAATAGGGTTAAACACCACCATAGAATTTTGTGGATGACCTAAAACCTCACTCAAATACATAGAAAATAAAATCCTCCAATTAAATATGTTGGTACAACTACTAACCCATCTACTTTATATACCTATCTTTATGACCCTAGGCCTCCATATAACTTCAATATTTATATTGAGCCTTTTATTGCATCTCTTCACATTTAGAGTCATGTATATATTATGCTTTCAGAACATTGGAGTGGGTTTCCTAAAGTCTTCCTTAGTGAGCCTCCTATTACACCAAAGATGCACATGACCATTATGGCCTAAGATAATCCATTCAAACTTATTGATCAATTGCCTAATGTCATTCTTAATAAGGCTTAGTGACTAATTGATAAGATTTCTCTCCTAGAGGTGTCTAGCATATCATTTCCCCTTGAGATACACATACCTGATGTGATCCCATATCTCTAGTTTATCTAATTTTACATACATATTAGAGTCCAGTGACGAGTTATCATACCCATATGAATTACAATTTTAGCATAAATTTTAGTCTGAAACCTCCATTAGAATATTTAACTCACCTGATTGAGCATCCTAATCAGCATTATGATTTGAATTCAAATTCACCAATGTTACAAAAATCCCTCCACAGCATTGGTGGGGACCCCTTCTTTGAATTATCTCGGGGGGCTTTGTAAGACAACTGTGCATTTTTAGGCTGCCTTTTAAGGCATAAAAAAGGAAGAGCTTGGTATGCCCATCGACAAGTGATAAAAAGGGAAAAAAAGAAATATTTCTATATATGAAAGAAATATCAAATGAGCATATACGTGAAAAGGTTGGAGTAGCGCAAGTGGAAGATAAGATTAGAGAGAGTCGCCTTAGATGGTTTGGTCACATAAAACGGCGGCCTTCCGATGACCCGGTTAGGAAAGTAGACATATTAGATTTGACTTATGTAAGAAAGGTAGAGGTAGACCTAGAAAGACTTGGTTAGAAAATACTAGAAATGAACTTTCTTTATTAGATTTATATGAGAATTTGACTTTTAACAGGACACAATGAAGAAAAAGGATTCATGTAGCCAATCCCATGTAGTGGGACAAAGGCTTGATGTTGTTGTTGTTGTTGTAGGAAGGAAATATCAAATATGAAAAGTCTGATATTTAAAAGATTTTGAAAATTCTTTGAATAGATGCTCAACCAATGAGATACTGTAAAAGGATACTAAATCTCAACAATTCTTTTTTTTTTTAAAGAACTTCAGAAAGAAAAAGTAACCAACGAAACAATATTAAAAACTCACAAATTGGAAGCAATTTATGAATAGGGTGAAAATAATGAAAGTAGCAAGACTTACAATCTTAGAGTTTAGTGACTCTTTTAATGGACACTGAAGATGAGCTTGACCCTTTTTCAGATCAAAGGTAGAATGCCGGCCAATAATATCCTTCTGGTTCAATACTTCCAAGTCTGAATCTTCATCATTAATGAATGAACTTGAACTATTTAAATTATCAGGTCTCCAATGCATATTGGGATTTTCTTTCTTGAAACGTTGAGATACATCCCCATCTATAGCTTCTTCAGCGTTATTAGCATATTCTTCTTCGAAAATGTTATTCAAAACTCCACAAGCTTCAGATTCAATAGCTTGTAGATCATCCCAATCCTCATTCTCTTGCACAGAGTCGGCCAATGCAGCAAGAAAGTCATCACCACAATGCTCTACAGTGACAAATTCTTTACCATCCTCTCCTGCAATAAATTGAAGGAAATAAACAATGTGCCTTAACTTTTCCTTCTTGCACTAAAATAGAATTTTAAATCTAGTTAAATTTTGATGAACTATCCAACTATTTATTTCGAGATTTAAGTCGGTTAGCTCAAATAGACTTTTAATAATAATTATATATAACCCGCAATCATAATTAGCATAAATAACATTACAATTAGGATAACAACCGAATTAATCATTAAATAATAATTTATTAAGTTAATCAAGCAATTGGTTGTATTTAGCCAAATTAAATAAAAAATTTATTAATTTAATAAACCAATTAAACAATCATTTCTAGTAAGTCAAATTACACTACTTAAATTATAATTAGCATAACATAATATTTACATCAATCACTAATGAAGAATTTATAAAAATTAGTTAAATAAAGAAAAAAATTAATTAATTAAATCAAATCATAAATAATATTAATTGCTCAATGTAATATCTTTTAAAAAAATTTGCTGAAAATTTTATTATCTTTCCCCTCCCTATTGTTCGTGCATAATCGAAACCCTCGAAGGCTAAAAGGTGGCAAAAGGAGCTCTCCATTTGTCTACCTAAAACTCTCGACGAAAAATCCTGTTGATCGCCATGTTACTCTCATCTTTCTCCCTTTAGCGTGCTTCTTTTCTAAATCCTGTAAATCCTTCAAACTCCAAGATTTAGTAAATCCAGTATTTAAGGCTACATGGAAGAGGAATGGGATTGAACCCACTGTAGGATTCAACTTCGACGTCAACACCATTTGGTAGGATTTACACCAAAATCCTCCACAAATCCGAGATAAATTCGCTACCAAACTGCCCCTAAAGACAACAAATTTGCTAAATCCAACACTCTACGTAAAACTGTAAGAAAAAATAATAGAAAACAAACTTCAAGCACCGCAGACAAGTAAAAAACCTGCTTTCACTTCCATTTCTAGATTAAGACGTTTTACTAATAACCCAACTACCTATGCTATAAACATCCATAAATTAGGCAGAATCATCGAAATGGTAAAATCAACCAAAAAGCACAAATGACGGCCATGAAAAATATAGGATTTTGATCGATTTCAAACAAGATGAGAGAGCTAAAGAGGGATTCGAGTGAAGTTCATACCATACAGATCAACGAGCCTATCTAGGCACTTCTTGGCTTCGTCCTCGTTGAATCCAAAATCAATCGCCAAGCTTAGAAGTCTCGCCATTTCTACCTCCATTCTCTCTCTCTCTCTCTCTCTCGATCGCTGGTTTCGCCGATTTTGCCCTAGTGTGTTTGCGCGGGAAATTTTGCAAGAACTCCTTCCATTTATGTGATTACGGGCCCAACAACGGTCCAACCCGGTAAACCGGTTATCGGGTAGCCCATTCGAAATGTACGGTCATTCATGCATGTGGCACAGCACAACTGCACAAGGCCATTAAAATAATGAGATTTTATTTGAGAAATTTTTTTTATTATTTTATAAAATAATTTTTAGTACAAATTTTTTAAAATTAAAAATAATTTTCAAAGCATATTTTTTTACAATTTTTTTTATTTAATATTAAAAAATTACTTTAAAAATAAAAAAAAATTATCCCAAATTAAATCTAAATTGGAATAACAACTTCAGTCTTTTAGTTTTTTCAATAATAGTTAAGAAGATTAAATAAAAAAACATCCAAAATTTTAAAAAGAGGGACTAATTATTAATCATAATTATGTCCATATTTGAATTAATTTATATCTATTTTTCATTCAATATTTTCATCTTTACACATAATCTTACATGTTAGTCATTTACTTAAACGGAGTTTTACTTGAACTATTAATTAATTGGCTAAATTTTCATCATCAATTCAGTAATTAATTATAGTTATAAACAAGCAATAAGCAAAGATAACATGCACATGAATTATTCTATTTAATCATTAAAACATTCATTTGTTAGAAATTATGCATGCTGTTGATAAAATAAAACATCATTTTATATTAAAATATTCTTTGATATTATATTTATTAGATTATAACTTTTAATATGTCATTTATTCAGGGAGCATTGTATCTTATTACACAAGGTAATATTCAACAATTTTCATTTCTTTTTCATTTTCAATATTTTTCATATTTTACGAACATATACAATACTTCCCACCCATTATCATAAGGATTAATGAACTCGGTCCTTCCTTAATTTAGAACTTAAATATTATGTAAATGATTAAGGGTTCATTTCGGGCGGCTTTTTTACAGTTTTTTAAATCAATTTTCTTTTACAAAAAATTTATTTTTTTTTACTAGAAACCCACTTTAAGAAGCAGTAAGAAAGTCATCACAAATGAAGTGTGAGCCAATTTACTTAGTTTAGAAATATTACTTTAAATTTGCTAATTAAATTAATAATAATAAATTTAACTCATATATTAATTCTAAAGAACACCATTACTTCAATGGGTTTGCCTCGATTACATTGCTCAACTTTTTCACTGTCCAAAATAATAGTAAAACTGTCAAACAACATTGAGCTATTGAGCATGCAACCTCAAAAATATTGAACATTGTCAATGAGAAGGTTGAAGTGGACGAATGCATTGGGCTTGTTATGCTATAGAAAAGCCCCCCTCAAATTTAAGGAAAAATTTTATAAGATTGTGGTGAAACCTGTAATGTTTTATGGTGTCAAATGTTGGCCATTAAAAGAGAAGCATAAAACTAAATTAAGTGTTGCAGAGATGAGGATGCTTAGGTGGATGAGTGAATTTACCCTTAGAGATATGATACAAATTGAGCATATACGTGAAAGGTTGGAGTAGCTACAGTGGAAGATAAGATTAGATAAAGTCACCTTAGATGGTTTGGTCACATTAAACGGGGCCTTCCGATGACCCGGTTAGAAAAGTTGAGGTATTAGATTTGACTTATGTTAAGAAAGGTAGAGGTAGACCAAAAAAGACTTGGTTAGAAAATATTAGAAATGATCTTTTTCTATTAGATTTAAATGAGAATTTGACTTTTAATAGGACAAAATGCCGAAAAAGGATTCATGTAGCCGACTCCACTCAGTGCGACAAAGGCTTGATGTGCCCCAAAGTCTTGATGTTGTTGTTGTTGTTGTTGTTGTCAATGATAAGGTTGATTACATAAAAAATAATCTCAAGCTCATCAAACATTGTCAAAGATAACATGGAGCGCAAATAAATCGTTAAAGCTCATTTCTAATCACATTTTAAATTCAGTGTTATCATAAAAGGGCAAATTGAAATTAAAATAAATTTTCTTGATTACATCCCATTATTATTCCTTCGTCAAATGAAATCCCACAATTCCATCTATCTTTTTTCCCCCCTACCGAGCACAATCACACAAATCAATTCAAACAAACTAAAATCACAAGTCCTTTATTTTCTACCCAAATAGAAATTTCACTTGCCCTATATTTTTTTATCCGTCTCCAACTCCACTGAACTAGATTGCCCGAATGACCCTGGCGTCAATAGGGGGAAGCGGTTCAACCAACAAGTTTGCAACCCTTCTATTAGGGTTGTCAAAATGGGTTGACGGGTTGGGTTCGGGTTGAACCCAAGTTGACCCGAATCAAAACGGGTTAATCCAAACCCCGACCCGATTTTGCAAATGTATTAGGATTTTCAATCTACACCCGACCCGACCCCGTGCGGGTTACCGATTTGATCTGACCCGACCTGCACCTCACGCACGAAACGAGTCACTGGTTACGCACATCACTGTCACAAAATCAATAGATCTGAGTTTATTTTAATGTGAATTTATAAGGGAAGTATAATAATTCAATATTAAAAAATCGTTGCTTGCAGGAAAACAGTAGTGTGAGGCTAATGACTTTAGTTAATTAATGTTTATTAATGCTTAATCAAGTAATTGTCAACTTAAGTATTGAAAGTTGTACGCCTATGCCTCAACTCTAATCATTTAATATGTAGCATATAATGGGAAATATATAACAAGTGAAAAAAATATTTGAATTTATAATGATGAAGTGGTCAGTGGTGGGACCCGTGACTGCTCAAAAGGATGATTTTTTTTAAAAAAAAAAAATTTGAGCATAGCCCGTATATTAAATGAGATAAAAAAGAAATTATATTGGTAATAAAAAGACAACAAAAACCAGCCCGTGAAGAAGGAAAGCTCACACAACCAGGAGCCAAAAACTTGCAGAGAACAAAAAGACAGGCAAAATTAAAGAACAGAAGAACCAAAAAAAGGAGGGCTCCCAGAACTAGCCCTCGGATGGAACAATTATTACGTCCTCTGACCGGACGTAGAGCTACGTTCGGCCGCCAATAATATGTCGCCACGTGCTCTTACTCTCTACCACGCGGCCCGACGACTTGACCCGAATCAGACCCGAGAATGCTATGTTCGCGTATTGCAAGGTATTACTTGGTATTTTCTCGGTATTGCTAGGTATTGCATGGCAATAACGAGAAATGCCGCTCTGTGAAAACCAATACCGAGCAAATACTGAGTTTTTCTAGAAAAACTCGATACAGCTCGGTACAACTCGGTATTACTTGGTATTTGCTCGGTATTGGTTATTGCCAAGCAAAATCGACCAATACCTAGCAATACCGAGCAATACCTCGCAAAATCGAGAAATACCGAGCCATCCTGGGTCTATTTCAGGTCGGGTTGTCGGGGCGCGCGGTAAATAGTGAGAACGCGTGGGGCGATTCTATTGGCGGCCGAATGAAGAGCTACGTCCTGTGACCGGACCAAATAAAAGTTCCCTCAGATGAGGCATGGGACGGTCGGAGCTTCAATGGGAGTATGGGATCTTGAACCCAAATATTATACTAGTTGACTTGAACCCAAATTTGATCTTGTATGGGATCTTGAAATGGTTGGATTTCTTTAGCTTGATTTGTCATAGACACCTCTCCATAAATGAACTGCATGACTTAGGAGCGAAGCGACGGCTGGTCGCATGCGGCTTGACGTGATGAGAAAGACGACACTGGCATGGACTGCTTGCTTGACGCGATAAGACATGGTCACTGGCTCTCGGGTAAATCAGATTGATTTCGGATTTTTGGATCAATCTGAACCTGATACGGTTTTAAAAATGGGTCAAAAATTCAAACCCGAATCCAACCCGTATAGCAAACGGGTTGACCCGAACATAGAATTTTTCGGGTCGGGTCTGAGTCAGGTTTCGAGTCGGGTCTAATTTTGACACCCCTACCTCATATTTTCCTTATTATTATTATTATTATTATTATTATTTCTTTAATTTTTTATTTTCCTTTATTTTTCTGTTAACTCTTTTGTTTTTTTTTGTTTTTTTTTAATTATAAATAGAGGAGTCCTTAATAAGAGAATTCGGATTTTGGAGTCTCTTTAGTATAGAGGGGTATGTATGTAAATCTCCCCTAGAAGAATGGCTAGATAGTTCCTTTAGTGCTCCTGTATCCTAATTTTCCTCGAGGTATCTACTAAGTAAGCAATTTATGTGTGTGTATGTGCGTGTGCGCGCACAAAAATCATGCATGAAGCATCAATTTAAGAGTTACAAAGAGAAATCCGTCAATTGTAAGAGCATAGCGACGATGGAACTTCGTCATCCAACTAAACACCTAAGTGAAGGAAACCATTAAGAGGACAAATAAAACCTTTTTCACCAAGAAGTTTTTAGCGGAGAAGAAGAACCACCTCTTCGCTACCATCGACATGAACTAAGAAGTTCTCTGCACAATTTTGG
The DNA here is from genome assembly GCA_019514585.1 of Dendrobium officinale. Taxonomy (NCBI): domain Eukaryota; kingdom Viridiplantae; phylum Streptophyta; class Magnoliopsida; order Asparagales; family Orchidaceae; genus Dendrobium; species Dendrobium officinale. The sequence goes on along the minus strand of CM033684.1, from coordinate 24,593,026 downwards.
CATCAAGATTGATCTTCCGAAATTTAAAGGGAGATTGGATCCTGATGAGTTTCTCAGTTGGCTACATACCTTGGAGTGAATTCTTGAGTATAAAAAGGTATAAATGCACATTTTTAAATTATACACTATAAAAATAGAAGGTAATGATTCTTTTTGGTAGGAAATTTAAAGTGTGCAAGGCAACGAGAGGGAAAACCCAAAATTAGTTCTTAGGAGAAGATGCGGAAAAAAATGCAATAGAAATTCCTACCCAAACATTATCAACAAGACAAGTTCATAAGGCTTCAAAATCTTCAATAACAATATCACTTCATCGAATGTTACATCATTGAGTTTAAATACTTGAGTTTCAAATGTCAATTAATAGAGGCTAGAAGAAAATACATTGTCTGATTTCTTAAAGGATTAACACCCCCCCTGCAACAAAAAAAAGAAAAAAAGAAAAAAAAGATGAAGCTAACACCATTCAATTATAACCCTATTAGACCCTAATAGATGTTGTCAACCTATCTCTCAAGGTAGAAAATAAAAATAAAACACTTACAACTGACGCACTAGATCAAGCTCATCTCCGGGCCCTAACCCTGTGATAAACTGACAATAAAAAAGCATAGAAAATCCTACTATTATAATCACAATACCACCTCCTACCTCCGTCACCACAAGGCTACCAACACTTAAGCATTTTAAGTGTCAAAATTTCATGCATATTGCAACAAACTATCCTACATGTCGTATTATGATCATTGTGGATGAATCGCCTAAAGAATCAAAGCTTTGAATGATCTAGAAGTTCATTAAGCCCTGAAAGAACAAATCTTGGAGCCAAATGAAAGAGAGATGCTGGTAATACGATGCTTCCTGAATATTTAATATGATCAAGAAAACGAATGGCTACGACATAACATCTTTCACATATGATGTACCATTTAAGGAAAGGTTTGTAACTTGGCCATTGATGGAGGATGTTGTGAGAACGTGGCTTCCACTCTTATGGTGGAAAGATTGGGATTTTCTACCTCTCCTCATCCAAAATCATACCAACTCACATGGCTTCAAATAGGTAATGAAATCACTATATGTAAGCAATGTCTCCTATCATTTTCTATTGTAAACAGATTCTAGGAATAAGTTCTTTGCAATGTTGTTTCAATGGATGCATGACACATTCTTCTCAGTCACCTGTGACAGTATGACAACCACACTAGGCATGGTGGCTTCCATAACACTTAATCCTTCCAAAAGGAAGGGCAATCTATAGTCTTGCTTCCCACCAAAGAACTAGAAAAGCCAATAAAAGTCATCTTGAATGTGGTACACAATTTTTTATTTATACAAACTTGTAAAGAAGATGTCAATAGAGGTTTATGCAATGTCTTGAGGTGTTTTATAGGAAACAATACACGTAAATTGGACCTAATATTGCCACAAGTAAAATTTTCTTACAACATATCACGCAATCAAATAGCAAGACGAAGCTCCTTTGAAGTTATGTATGGTCAAAATCCCACATCACATTTTGATTTAACTCCTTCCATCGCTCTAACAAATTGTCACCCCGTTGTTGAACAACGAATTCAAAAAATAAGTAAACTTCAAAGTCTGGTGCAAGACCGCATTAACAAACAAGATCTCAAATATTAAGCTCAAGCCAGCAAAAAACAAGAAACCTAGAACATTCATCATGGGAGATTTAGTCTAGATAAAACTACGAAAGGAAATATTTGCATCAGACCCCTATAACACGCTAAAAGCTAAGACAGATGGGCCTTTCGGCATTATCAAACACATCAACGACAATGCTTATCAATTACTAATTGGTGGTTATCAGATTATAGTTACCTGCAACATCTCAGACTCAACCCCCCATTATACTGAAATAGTAGTTTTTGAAGATGATGAAGCCGCTCTAAGCAGGGGAGAATGACACAGGTGTAAATAAGGAGAGCCGGTTCAACCAACTAGTTCCCAAACCTCTTCCTCTTTTTTTTTTTTCTTTTTTTTTCTTTTTAATTATATCAATTTCTTTAATTTTTTATTTTCCTTTTTTTCTATTTACTCTTTTGCCCGTTAAAAAAAAAAAACTCATAAAGAGAGTCCTTAGGAAAAGATATTAGATTTCGGAGTTTGAAAGAATGGCTAGAGAATTCCTCTAGAACTCATGTATCCTGGTTTTCCTTGAGGTGGTGGCCAACTTCCTCCTCCTCCCTTCAAGCCATTCACCTCCATCCAGCTGCCGACATGTCTTCTTGTAGCCGTTTGAAGCCCTTCTTCCACTCGGTCTGTAGATCCGACGTCCTCCTCCTCCTTTTCTTCCATTGAATCGATTGAAATTGGTCTTTATTCAAGCGAGGAGTCGCCTCCCGAAAATCCCATTTTTCACTCCAAAATACAGTGAAACTCAAAAAATGAGGTGATTCATTTCTAATCCAACTCCATTTTACGTGCTTCTACGAAGGTAATTATCTTTCTTTTCTTTCGCGCGTTTCTTTGACAAATCCGGTTGAGACAGAAAAATCGTGTAGGTTAACAGTGTGACACACTGTTCACCCACAAGCAAATAGCAGAAGATTTGACGTTCGGCTAGAGCAACTGAACGACATTATACACATATTTGATGTTCGGTTGGAGATGCTCTCATCCATCTCTTGGTCACCAGCTTGCATCTATTTCAGTTTGGGAAAATGGCTTACCTAAGCAAATTCAGCTGAACTAGTTCACTCAATTTAGACATGATTGGTGGACAATGTAAGAAAAATAGCCCAAAGCATGCTACTGAAACTATTCTATTTTTATATTTAACACTTAATATTTACATTCATAATACTTAATTCTTAAAATAACAAAAAAAAAAAAATCCCTAATATTTTTTATTCCATTGATTAATTTTTTCATTTAAACTATTATTTTAGTTAATTTTATTTTAGACGTAATAAATTTAATATAAATGATTATTATTTTTAGAAAAATATCAGAATATTTTATTCAGATCAAGATAGATGTCAAAGCTCTTGAATCTGATCTGAGAAGAGTTAGTTACCTATATGAATAATATTGTGTTTATGTCAAAAAATATTAAAAAATTTTGAGATTGAACATGATCACTTTTTTATTAGAGTAGCTTGCTAAATAAAATTTCTCATTAAAAATTGGTACCGAAATAACTTATCTAAATATTCAAAATATAAATGTGGAGACTAATTTGGACTATCATTTTCAATTAATGAATTAGAACATAATTCATAATTAATCATTAAACTTTAATATAATTTATCCAAAATAAAATGCCACTTAATTTAAATCACTTTTATTTCTCCATATATGATATCATATTCATCTGCCCACCCTTAGTTATTATAATCATGACTCATATGGGCTCAAGCTAAATAACAACTTAAAGCTTCATTTGACATGACTTTAAAACTATTTTTAATATAAAATTTTCTTTAAAATAGAGAAAATAGTGGTCTAAAACTTTATGAAATGAAGCCTTAAATTTTTTTTTTCAGTCTAAGCTTTTGTTTGGGACGACTTTCTTACTGCTTCTTAAATTAGCTTTCTAGTAAAAAATAAATTTTTTTGTATTAGAGAGCTCTTTTAAGAAGCAGTAAAAAAGCCGTCTAAAATGAAGCCTAAAATAAAACCTACAAAATAAAAATTCATTTACACAAATGAAATTTGAAAATTTTAGTATTCACTATACAAAATGAAAAGAATTTGTGTAAAATTATTGAACACACATTTGCATTTTGAGAGGGTCTACAGCTAGAAATTATTTGATCAGAACAACTAATGCCTGCGATATCAATACTCGACTCAAACGGAGCATAAATGCAAAGAAAAAAATTACACCAAAAATATCTTGTAATGATAATTTGACACAACGCTCATATAATATCTATAAATTTAAGGCTTTCTTTGGAACAATTTTTTTGTTACTTTTTAAAACAATTTTTTTTGTACAAAAAATTTAAGATAAAAATATATTTATACTAAAAAACTGCTTTAAAAAACAGTAAAAAAAACTGTCCCAAATAAAACTTAAAAAATTTGAATCATATGAGAAAAATATGATGTTGATAGTAAGCTCTGTTATGTTGCTATAATTTGAAATATATTCCTTTGAGATGGAGAAAACCAGAAACAAGGCACCAGAATAGGATCTCGAGAAGAACAAATGCAAGTGTACCCCATTTCTTGGAGTGGAATAAAGACTGAAGAAAGGATTCTGTCAAGTTCACCTGCCATAAAATAGATTGTAAGCTCCTATTTCTGAAGCTTAAAGCCAGTGTAATCAGACATGCAACAAACATAACCAAAACATTCCTATTTAAGCTTAGGTTGAGACAACTTTTTTGCTGCTTTTAAAGTAACTTTTTAATACAAACTTTCTAGTACAAAGATTTGTAGTTCTAAACATTTTTGTATTAAAAAGCTTTAGAAAGCAATAAAAAGCTGTCCCAAACAAAATCTTGGAGTGATTTGATAGACCTTTCTAAATCAAATATGAGTAATCAATCAAAATTTAATTAGTATTGATTTTAAAGCTATTAGATTTATTTTAAAATTATAGAATTTATGCTTGACTCATCTCTAAATATATGAGGAATCATTTTTTTAAGCAGTAAACTAATGTATTTACATATGCCATGATGAAAGCAACATTTGAGTGAAAAATTCAAAATTTGAGATCCGAGATTATTAGTTTTATAAATAATCAAGATTTAATATTATGTATGAAATTGTCCCTATAAAAAAAAAATGCTGAAGCAATGATCAACTAATATTGAAGCTGTTAATTTGTGTTTAAATACACGATTCAAACTAACAGCATGTAAGGTGTAATCTTAGTGTTACTCTAAGGCTTTGTTTGGGATAACTTTCTTATTGTTTTTCAAAACAACTTTTTAGTAAAAAATTAGAAAGCATCTTTAAGAAGCAGTAAGAAAGCTGTCCACGAAGCCTAAGTTAGGCCCTATTTGAGCACTATGATTTTGTTTGAACAATGATCAGAATACAAAATATAAGATGATACCTACCAGGTTATTTGATGGTGATCTCCAATAAAAACCTTGTAGAGCTACAGGAAACAGTTCGCCTGCCGCCAAAACATACACAATAAGTGCATTCATGCCCATCCACTGAAGTAAAAGAGATGGCTTCCTAATAAGTTTCACATCAACCTGCATGAAGACAGTTAGCTCTGGCATAAGAACTCTTAATCAAAACTTGCATGCAGCATGTACTGTCAATACCCCAAGATCATATAAAGATTGAGGATTGAGATTAGGGTTTTGTTTGGGATAATTTTCTTACCACTTTTTAAAGCAGTTTTCTGGCACAAATTTTTTTTGAAAGCAACAAAAAAAGTAGTTGTCAAAAGCTGTCCCAAACGAAGCCTATGTTGACAACCAATTAAAAAACTAACACAATGCATGTAATACCTCATGATTTAATATTTTTAATTCTAACTCCATAAGCAATTCATCATGACATAAGCCAATTGTAATGAGAAGTAGATTAGGGTTGGCTAAGGCTTTGTTTGGGACGGCTTTCTTACTGCTTCTTAAAACGACTTTTTAGTATAAAAATTAAAATTTTTGTACTAGAAAGCTTCAAAAAGTAGTAAGAAGCCGTCCCAAATGAAGCCTGAGACTCCAATGTTAGCGACACACTGCAACTTAAATTGATTGTGATGAGAAACAAATAAGGGAAGAGAGAATTAAGTTCCTTCTAAAAGTAAAAGTAGCAGGAAATAAAAATTCAAGCACAATGACCATAAGATGATTCTAGAAGAAAGTTCGAATGCACATATGAAAATTATTGTTCTGAATGCACATCTAAATAATATATGCAAATCCATTAAAAAATAACTATGTTGATAATCTTCCAATATAGATTGTTAAGAAAAGAAAATTAAAAAACTTAAAGTTAAATCAAATTAGATGCGGGAATAATTGATTATGTTTACCAAGGAAGTTCAAGAAAAATAGAATAAATCATATAAATTAAAGAGGTTGGGTGGCAAATGAGAAGGTATCGAAGGTTATTAAAGCAAAGGAATATCCTTGTAAAATAAAATAAGTAAATATTATTAAAACTTACTATAATAAAGTAAGTATTTTGAACATAGTATCTAAAGCCGCCTTAAAAAGATGCAATTCTCAAGATTGAGCCACAGTAGCGTCCTTTCAATGTTGTATGGGTTAACAAAGCATTTCCTTTTGTCACTAAATGATGTCTTTACCCATTCAAGTAGGCAATTATTATAATTTCTGATACCATATAATTTGACATACTATCTATAAATTTTATTAGCATTCTATTAGATCACCCTTGGTAGAGCTAAAATTTATGATTAAAAATTTAGATGATCTAACATTAGACTGAAAATCATCAGTCTCTTCAAAAAATATATGCTGCACCTAACTAAAAGTGTGAACGAAAATGAAAATCAAGTACCATGTAAACCAATAGATTATTTAATGATGCCTTGAGAATTTGTGATAGCTCATAGCTAGCAATAAATTTGACCACATTGTTATTTTATTTTTTGAAGATGTGCAGCCTATCCTTCTAATTATAATTTTTCATTTTTTGTATCTTCTGTATTAAAATAATTTTTTGATATTATAAGAAATATTAAGTTGCACCTCTATGTGAAATTCAGTATGCATGCTATATATTTGGTATCAAGTGCCCCTTTACCAAATCTACCTCACTATCCCTTGAATCTTAAATATAATGTTCATTTGAAATATCACATTAACGATCTTCCCTCCATGCACAAACTAATGGATAAGCAAAAGTGGCCAATAAGGGTTTATGTAATCTATTAAGACTATCAATTAGTGATTGTTTACATCCATTGGATCTAATGCTTCACCTTATAGAGTTTTTTAAATGATTTTACAAATCAGAACGATAAGTCTCCAATCACAGATTAATCTCCTTTTGAATTAGATTCGATTGAATTCTATTTCACACATTTAAAATAATCCACATAAGATCTTTTAGACCTTAATTATTATGAAATAGGGTTCAAATACTATTTTAATTGATTTTCCTCAAAAATTTAATTTTAGTCATGGGTTATTTAACACCATATCAAGGCATCTTCGAACCTTTTGGATACATAGGTATCCTTTGTGTAGGTGAGACTTTTAATTCCATGAATAAATTGATAAGATGGAATAGATCACTACCAATGAAATACCACATGTGATTCAGGAGTACACAAATACCTGGTTTGTTGGAAGAATTAACCTCCTACTAAGGATTATTGAATCAAATGAGAAGGGTTAGGTTGTGTCGGGGCGGTTGTTGTTGTCTGTAAAGATAATCATGAATGATTCATGAAGATAGGGAAATTTTGAATAAGGAAAACTACAGTCATTAAGTCCAGTTGCCTAAGTGCTTTTAATGAATCAAGAAGCTACTTATTGTTTGAATGAATGCTATATCAAAGTTGTTCTTAGTTCAATAAAATTTTCCTAATTTAATTTAAATGCTCATAGCAAAAAATATTATCTTTTTCATAGTCATGCATTGATTGACAGAGTTATACACTCTTATCTAAAAATACTCTTCAAAATTTTGATAAGGCATGTGATGAACCAACTTTAAGAAAAACACCGCATTCATTATTTAATTGGACAACTTAATGATAATCCTCCTATTAAAGTGATCACTTGTTATGTATGTCTCAGAAATTATAAAGTGATTATATTACCTATAGTGATTATTAAAAAAGCTACATCTTGACTTGTTAGTTATTTGTGCTCGAGAGGAAGCCACTAGAGCGGTTCCATCACAAGTTTGCGGCTAAGAGAGGGTCTCCAGAGAATTGAGAAATTTGAGGAATTGCAGTACAAGTTGGGACCACAATTAGTAAATACAGCAGGTTTGAAATCAATATTAGAGGCCAATACAATGAGGGCCATAACTAAAGGAGTTCACCATGGAGCTAACAAAGACGCTTTGAATGATACCCTCTATTGAATCAAGAGGAGAAGCCAGAGGGGAGTTTGAGATACACTGTCAATTCTAATCTAATCTATATATTATGCACTCTTCTAGTTATTGCATTCTCTTATTAATTAATGTAAAAACCTTATAAGAAAATTTCTCCCCTAATTAATACAAGGTTTAAACCACTTCTAATTTCAATTCTAAATATTTAAGGGTCATTTGGTTCGATGAAAAAGGAATGCAAAAAAAATTGGAATACATTGTAAAAGGAATACAATGTATTTGAAATTTTGGAATTGTTTGGATGAATTTGAAAGAAATATAGGTGATTATTATTTTTTTATTTAGCAATTTAATCATTTTAATGATAAATTATGAATCATCATTTAAATTGCAATATGAAAGCTGGCCAAATGTAATGAATGAGACAATTGATTTTTTAAAAATGATATAACCTAATCTATAAGATTATTACTCCTATGCATTGCATAGGGTTATTTTCTTGCATTGTATGATCAATATGAGGGTTGAACAACAAAAAAATTCTTAAATAGTTAAGCTGAGCATGAGAAAAAAAGATAATGTTAACAACGCAGAATAAATAGGCAAAAAATTTACAAAAGTATATCAAATGAGTGTTCGGAATGATATATATTGAAGATAACATAATTGAAAATGGATTTATTTAGCCTGAACATGCACAAGTAGAAAATGCATCAATTAGATGGCTAGATAAAATTAATATGAAAGAATTAACAAGGAAAAAGGGAGACTTCAAATAGCATGGATAAAGTCTTTTAAAATGCTTTGCAAATAATAGACTTCAATCGCAAGAAAAACTTAAAAGGAATTATGGAAAATAATGATTCATAAAGCCAAGAACAAATAGTTAGGATTGTATAGTGATGATGATAACGACTATATTGTTAGCACTGCCACATATTCATCATAAAACAAATAAAAGTTAGCATATTAAATACATTTGTGAAATAAAGTGATGTTACTAAAAATTAACAAGTAATGCTACCGAGAGAGTGATAGCAGAACATTCTCACCAGATAATATATAAAAGATAGGGCAACACCTGAGGCTCCACCTGTAAGAAACATGTAACTCAAGGTGTACAACGGCTTACTAAGAGGCATACCTAAAAGACAAGAAAAATATTAGTGAAATTACTATATCAAACAAAGTACAATCTTTTTTTTTTTTCTTTCAAAAAAAAAAAAAAAGTACAATCTTGCAGACATGATTGAAGTATATTATTGTGGTTGATCATACCTAATAAAGCCACTATGCAGGCAAAGAGGAGAAGTACCAAAGAACTCATGGACCAAAGAAGGGTCCTCCTCATGTGGCTCTGCAAGAAAATGCAAATGAGGAAGTACAGGAACTCCAGTTAAAAGTTTCTTTAATCAAATGTTTATGGAGCACAGTACTAAAATAATAATTCAAGTATCATAGAAATGGAAAAAAAAAAATTCATAACATGAATTCCTTAAAGGCAGCTTTACCTTAAAATGCATCATCACATGTCCGAACTGTAATCCAACAAAGCATGTCATGGCAGCCATTACTGAACTGATCATGGTTCAATACAATTTAATCAAGAGATTAGATTAACCAGGCAAATCGGAAAACAGCAAGACAATAGAAAATGGTTGGTCTAAACAACTATCAATTTCGGAGATTGTTATAGTAAATATCCAGAACCCTAGATTGGTTCCATACACCAACTAATTCGATGAATAGAGATTTCAAGGAAAGGTTTCTGAATATAAGATGCATTCATGTTATATATGTTTTAGCCAATTGACCTCAAAATCCCCTCAGGGTCAAATGGGGCAAGGCACCATTTGGGTGAATTTGGTGGAAGAGGCCCATAATCAGGAGAGTTAATACTGCATTCCTGCAAGCATAAAGACAACAGTCGCTAGAAAAGGTTACAGATAAAAGAGTTAGCATTCTAAACGGCTAATATTATTTAACAGAATTTTTAGCAAAAAAAATTAAAAACCTTAGTCCTTTTATAGACAGGATTCTGATACAAGTGTTTTTCTCCAAGGATTAGCCTATCTATGAAGCCAACAGCATTGCATGGAGGACCAAGGCTACCTCTCAAGCCACAATGGACCTATATTTAAATAATAGTTAGATGTAAGCCGCGGGACAAATTAAAAAGCGTGGACTAATATAACTCTTAACCATATAGACTCTTGCATTTGAAAACATCATTAATTACGCATTATTTTCCTCGTCACAGTGACTGATTTTTCTTATCATTATTTTCTGTATAAAGAAGCTCAAATTTCTATACCATATTAAAAAAGGAAAAGAAAAAGGAATCCTTTGTAGCACAGAAGATTAAGACTGCTCTCTTTACTATAGTAGATGTATAGGGATTGTTCTTTAATCTTAAAAATTCTAAGTTTTCCTTTTTGAATTTCATATGCACAGATCACTATGGATTTGCTATACATAAACATAAAAAAGCTATATTACACATCGGTATCTCGCAGTATAATTTTTTTTTCATTTTAATTTATGTTAGTTATTTCATACATATTTACCGTTGTATGATTAAATTATGGCACGTATTCTATAAACTACTCAAAATTGCAATAAAAATTTCCAGCAAGGTATCCTTCTAAGTTATTTTTTATCAGCATTAATTTTCTACAATTCAAATCAGGTCATCAGTCCCTTGTGTCACAAATTAATACTAACATCTCCAAATACAAAACTGGCATACTATTATTTGCGGCGTAGGTCGTGCGCCCAGTGACAAGACTACCTACAGTCATCACCGTTAGCCTTATTCTAACTATTTAGGCTCAGTTATAACCTACCTACAAATCACATCTTAATAAAAAGTCCTGCAACAGCTACTCAAACTTTAAAATGTACCATCGTATATCTCCATAACATATTCAATGTCACCGATGAAAAAGATTCAATGTCACTGATGAAAAAGATTCTTCTGAAGTATGTCAAAAAGAACTTTCATAAAGAAGGTTACAGTCTGAAAAAGTTTATTGAGATTTATAGGTTAATCCCTTTTGAGCTCATTCCATAGGTAAGGCAAGTGGAAGCATCTCATCGTAAGCTCTACAATGCTAGAAAACACCAATAAATAGAAATATTCAAATACATTTATATTTGTATACCTGTGTTTAGGCATGTGAGTGCACTCGCATGTGTATGCATATATCTAGTCAACACACTATCCCCATCCATCTTCCCGTAGTCTTGTCTCCCTACTTCCCATATGGTTATCCCCATCAATCACAAATGTGCAGATACCAACCCATCAATTATTTGTTGATGGAGGACTATGTTCGGCCGGCCTAAGAGGGGCTGGCTGTCCCTATTGAACCGGTCCATAGTGGATCGGTTTTATACTAGAGCCGCCGGCCCAAGGAAGGGAGAGAGAAGGGGCCGGCTGCTCCTATGGGGCCCACACTTTGATTAATAATTGCTTTGGAGGAAAATATTTGAATGAGGGGCTGCTTAGGGATTTTGTATTTCTCCTTTGGCTTTAATTAGTTGTTAATGCTAGAATTAGGGTTTCATCTTGAGTTTGAGATAAAATTTGAGATCTAGGATTTGTTCCTTTGGCCTCTATGCTTGGCTAGAGATTTGGAGAGTTGTTTCTTCCTCTTGAATTGAAGAAACTTGTATCGTTTATTGCTTTTTCTTGTTTGTGGATTGAATAGAAGAAGTTTGCTTGTGTTTTTCTCTCCAATTACCTGAAAATTCTACATTTCAGTGTTGATTTCTCTATGAAATCAGCAGTTTTCTTGCTTTTTTTCACCAATTACTGTTAGGTTTGCTTGGGAACTCAAATATTTCCCTTAACGTTACTTGCGAACTCAAGTATTTTGTTTTGAAAACCGTACCGGACTAGCCGGTTCAACCGTGAACCGATCTGGTGGCCGGTCCAATCCAGCTTACAAAACCGGCTCTGCATCGGACCAGATCAAACTGGACTGAACCGGCGGTTCAACCGGTGAACCGCTGAACCGGTCCGGGTTGGAAAGAATTGGCCGGTTTATTAAAAAAAAATATTTTTGTTTTAATTAAATTTTAAACAATATATTTTAGTTAATTTAAAATCTTTTAACTGTTTAAAATAATTTTATTAAATATGATGATTAATTTCACCATGTTATATGCAAGTTATCTTAAATAGCTCACATAATTTATTTAACAAAAAGAGTGTACTTCACACTTTATAAAGGGTTCAAAGCAACATCCTTAAATTCCTCCCATGATGTGGGACTAAAAAAGTTGCATGAATAGTTTAGAATGTGAATTTGGGCTTATTTGAGCTAGTTGGGCTTCAAATTTGTGCTTAGTTGGGCTACAAATTTGAGTAATATGTATTATAAATTTTGTTATAACATATATTATATGAATTATAATATAAAATTTTATTATTATAAATATATTTAATTATAAATATATTATTCTTAAATGATATTATATTCCTAATTTTATATATATATATATATATATATATATATATATATATATATATATATATATATATATTTTAAATTTATAAATATTATTAAATGCTCATATATTAAATTATTTATATTATATTAACGATAAAAAATTTTTAATATTATAGATTTATATATTGTATTAAATATTCTTCTTATAAATATATTATTGTTAAATGATATTTATATGTATAAAATTTTAATATCAATTCCCTTACATAGAGAAGGAGACCTAATCTAAAGAGTCCTAAATGATAGATGTCCTAGTCTTTGATGAGAAAATCATATTTTAAATAAAGAATGCTAGAAAAAATATGACAAAGGTAATTTACTCTCTTTATTACACATAATACTTTGTGTTTTGAGATAATAAATTTTATTCTGTTCCTAAGCAAGTCAAACCATCTTTCCGAAAACTTGATCCTAAAATAAAATGAGTAGGACAAAAGATAACATTACAATACAAATCTTGAGTCAGTTTTTGTATCGAGACAAAGCCAGTCGATAACTTTGGAACATATTGAACATCTTTTAGCATAAATTAGGGACTAATTAGAACATCTCTATTCTCTATACTAACTATAGTAGTTAAAGAGACATTATGGCAATTTTTTTTTCTATTTCTTATACATGGTGCACATCTGTCAAATTTTCGTGATGAGAGTCATATGATTAGTAGCCCCCAAGTCATAATCCAAGGGTTAACAAAGATTTACTGATATGAAACACATATGGAAACATGAATTGCGTGGGAATTAATAATAAGTTATAAAGCTTTGATAATTATAAGCTCAATGCTTCACCAACATAAGGATCTAGGAGTTCTTAGTTGCAGTTATGCTTTGGTAGTCAGTTACACAAAAGATTAACAGAACAATTTAAAATAAGAATAAAAATTTGTAATAACACTAGATGCAGAATAATAAAATCCACCATTGTTGGCTCAAGAAAAATGGCATGAATGCATGAATCCCGCTTTGTAGCTGTAGGATTTCATTTCCTTTAAGTCAGATTGTAATTAACAAGATTTTCTCTGAGAGTAGTGTCAGAGTTTAAAGATCTGGGGTTCTGACTTCCTATGAGCGCAAGCCCTCATAGTTAATTACCCCTCTTAACACGTAAGAGAGAACTCTCGATTAATAATGAGTAATTTTTTAGATATTTTTAGTCTCAATAGTAGGGAAAATGGAGGTAAACCCGGTCAAAATCTAATGATTTCGTCGTCCCGGGTATACCGTAGTTTCAATATACCAAAACTAACAATCATTGACCATAGTGTCTAGGGGCAGTCATGGGTTACCTCCTCTCAGGGATCCCAAATAGACCGAAGTGATTAGAAGTGGGTTTTAGTTTTAATTTTTTGTTTATGGATTGGGGTACATCTATTAGAATACCCAGAAATTTATTTAGTTAGAAATTCATGACTTCCTTTAGAAGTACCCCAGGAGTTTGAATTGGAGCGGGGCTTATAGCTTATTTAGGAAGTAGCTCAGGTATTTAGATTTAGGTTGGACTTATGACTTTCATAGAAAGTAGCCCGAGGATTTAGATTTGGAATGGGGCTTACTACTTTATTTATGAGTTGCCCAAGGATGGGTCTTACAACCTAACTCTACAACAAGGTTTCCCGAAGGTTTTAATTATTTGGGTAGAACTTATGGCTTCCCTTAGGAAATAACCTTAAAAAAATGGGTCTTACAACTTAATCTTTTTAGACTAAGATACCCATAAATTTTGATTGGAAGATTGATTCAAAGATTCAATGGCTTACTTAGAAGTTGTTTGGTTATTTGTAGTGTTAGGATTATTATAATTATTTTAAAAGTATCCCTAACACATTAGACTTACGACTTCACTTAGAAGTGACTCGTTAGTGGGTCTTACAACCTAACCCTATAGGCTAGGATGCCCAAGTGAGGGGTCTAGGGTTGTATTATCACCTAAACATTTCCCTCATAGGTCGGACTTATGACTTCTATTAGAAGTGGCTAGTGTTTTAGTTAGAAGTTAGGGATTAGACCAATTTCTACTTAAAACTTTCCCCTAAGGTAGGACTTACAACTTTCCTTTGAAAGTCACTGTATAGTGAATCTTACAATCAAGTTCCTATAAACGAGGCTGCACATAAGTTTTGAATTTGATTGTTTGGATAGACAATAGTTACTTGTACAATATTTGAAAATTTATTCCGTACTTGTTTGAATTGGTTTGAGTTTTGTGATTTTGACACTTCCGGGTTTTGACACTGGCGTCGGTGTTTTAGTTATTCTATGCTCGTAGTTTTTTTCCTTTAATCTACTTGTTTTCTAACACTATTACTCTATTAATTTTTTAGTACTTAGCTTTCCTTGCTTTCCAGTGTTTTATTCTACCTGCAGTAGCTAGATGATGTGAAACAACATGCGATGAAGTAAGAGTTGCACTTGAGAATTTAATAAAATTATTGATTTCACGTTACTAATTAAAACTTCTTGCTTATTCAAGTTAGGTTTAAGAATAGGACATGAAAGATTAAACAATGACAATACATTACATGTAGAGAATTGAGGAGCCTCACAAAATAGCACCAAAATTTAAATAATGCAAATAGCTAGAAATAAACAAAAGCCCCAAATTTAAAATCTAGATCCTTCACCTTGATGTCCGTCACTCGTTTGGCAAGTGGTGGCTAGCGGAAGAGAATTGTAAGTAGACTTAGCGACGCCACTAATAGGCAAGTGATCTTGAGGGAACTTGTTGCCGAGGAGGGAGCCGGGTTCGGAGGAGCGGGTGGATGGCTTTCAATGATCCACGTGTAGACGGAGAAATGATCGTCGATGGAATCCACTAGGGTTGGTAAGATCCGATCCAAATATTCTTCGGCGGTGCCGTCAAAGTCAAATCCAACGTCGAAGAAAGGTGATTTGAGGATGTCAACTCGTCCGTGGTTGTCGTATTCAAATC
The DNA here is from genome assembly GCA_019514585.1 of Dendrobium officinale. Lineage (NCBI taxonomy): Eukaryota > Viridiplantae > Streptophyta > Magnoliopsida > Asparagales > Orchidaceae > Dendrobium > Dendrobium officinale. The sequence goes on along the minus strand of CM033684.1, from coordinate 24,577,604 downwards.
TGAAATTCCACTCGGGCTCCTCCATGCATTCTCGGAGAGGAGAGCGGGTGGTTGCCGCAAGAAGTTCTCACGCGAAGGAGAGAAATGAGTCGGGAGCTCGGGGAAGAGACGATCAAGTGTTGGCGGGCTAGAGAAGTTCGGCCAAGGTGGAGGAAAAAGAAAAAGGGGTGCAGGAATTTCTGCAGGAAAACTGTTTTTGGAGAGCTAATGGGAGAGATTTAATTTGAAAATCAAATTAAATCAATGAGGGGGAAGGGGCGGCTAAGAGAGAGGGTTTAGGGGCTGAAATTGTGGAGTTAATGGGGTGATTAGGAGAGAGAGAGGAGCCCAATGAGGGGCCGGCCAAGAGAGAGAGAAGGGGGGGGGGGAGAGGAGATTAAGCAAGTGGGGACCACACAATTAATCTCAGATTTTATTAAAATCTGAAATTAACAATTTCAATTTTGGACATAAAAAAAAGGTTTCCTAAATTAAGCATTCAATTGGGTTGAATTTGAGTTTGAATTTCAAATCCTATTCCAATTTATTTTGATTGCTTAAATTAAGGAGATAATTTAGGTAACATTAAATGCTAATGAAACTCAAACATTTCAGAAATTTGAAAACTGAAATAGGAGGGAATTAGAGGTGGAAGCGGCAGGGAGGGAGGGGTCGGCGGGCCGGAGTGGCCGGCGGCTGCTGGAGGAGGTTGGGTCGGCGGGAGGACAGCCCTGGCTGGGGGCGGCGGACGGGAGATACGGCTGGACGGGTTGGGCAGTGGAACCGGCGGCTGGGCTGGGCTGGGCTCCAGGGGGCGGCGGCATTAGGAGGGAGGGAGGGGAATTTGAAGAAAAGGAAAATTTCTTCCAACGACTTCCCTTTCCTCGAGTTTCTTCTTGACTTCACCTTTACAAAACAAGCATGGACCAATATCTAGAACTCACGGAGAGATCTAGTTCTCCCTTTGAACTCACTAATAGATCAAAGGGAAATGCACTCACAAAGAGAACAAAGGAGGATAATATTCATTTCATCAAAACTGAATTCTTACAATACATCATGCCTCATATAAGGAGGCTCAAATAAAGAAAAATGAAAAGGCATAAACGCCCTCTGGGCTACATAAGAGGAACAACGCCCTCAGGGGCAAACTAGGAAGACTAAAGAAGTACATATGATAAAACCTGTAAATAACTCAGAAATAGAGGCTTTGGATCGTAGCCGTCGATCTGCGCCGTCGGCGATGGTACACGTGTCGAAATCTGATGTCCCCATCACTAGATTTATTATTTTCCAGCATTCATGCAATTTATTTATGATGTGCTGATTCTTCATTTGCTTGTTTGTAGGTGTCTGTAGCTAGTAGTTACAGTAGTTGGAGCCCACCAGGAGTTGGAGCTATGCTAAGAGTTTGGGACCTTTCAAGGAGCTGAGTCTTGCAGTTGCAGATGATAGAGCCCATAGGTAGTTGCACGAGTTCGTACAGATGAAACTTTGGAGAATTCTATGGAGATTCTGAGAGCTATATTGTTTTGAGAATTGTGCTTCAGTTGACAGTTATTGGAGAGTTTGAGAGCTTTGTTTGAGTTGAGAGTTAAGTTTACTTGTATATGTTAATTAATGCAAACAATATTTTTTTTCCTCCATTTTTCTTAAAAATTAATTTAATTAATCAACTAACAAAAAAATCAAATTTTCTAGTTAATTGTATTGATCTCAATTTTAAAACTTTTGGATTTTCAAAACTCTCAGACTTAAAGTTTCCATTTAAAATGCTCTCATATATAAAACTCTACGATTTTTCATATTTAAAACTCTATGATTTAAACGCTCTTATATTTTAAGACTCTTGGATTAAAAATACTATTCAATTTGTTTCAAATTAAATCTACATTGAGTGATCAAAAATCAACTCTAAGTTGATGGAGAAGATGAAATGATTTATTGCAGGTCTTTCTATTTCATTCTTTACAGAAAGAGAGGTGATGTTTTGATAGTTAGAGATTTCTAACATTTTAAGAGGAATAACATTTAAAATGCCACTACAATTCAAAGTATTTCATTTAATGTTACTTGTGTTAGAATCTCTTAAAGAGATATCTCATTTATAGACATTCGAAATACTCTCGTTTAAAGATATTCAAGGCTTATCAAAATAGTCTTCGGAGTGAAATGATAACATCCAAGCAGTTCTCATTCATTCGGGATATATTTGAGAGAATAATAAGTAGGATAAAAGTAATGGAAGGATATACTCGACCCCTTATTCTTATCCAAAATTTTATAATAGGCTATTAATAGCGATTCAAATAAGCTTAATCCTAATGATGATTGCAAAGGCCTTTAAAAGAAGGAATTATTTAGATTTAGAGTGACTAGAGGAGAATGAGTGTTTGTAGGTTCTCCGCTCCCATGCATTTGACGATGTAGGAGACTTTAAAGATCTCAATTAATCAATTGTTTTGATTAATCTTAATCAATTAATTTTTTTAAAATATTAGCTAACTAAATTAGTTAATTAATATTTAAAAGTCAATTTTAACATTTTAGTTGAATCAACATTCAAATTAAATTTCCCTCTAAATTTTGAGAAAATTTCTGCAACCTTCCAACGTCCCCTCCCCACCAAGGGAGGAATCAGAACGACATTTGTCGAAATTGCTTCTTACCCGGACCTAAGGTAAGGTCAACGACATAGGGTATTCGAATTAAAACCATCCGCCCAGATCTAAGATCAATGGTACGGGTCTTCAAATTCAAACCATCCCGGCCGGATCTTAAGATACGACGGCCCGGGGTCATCAAATTTTATTTCATCCCATCCAGATCTAAGATCAATGGCATGAGGGCTTCAAATTTTAAAGCCATCTGCCTGGATCTAAGATCACGATGCGGGTCTTCGAATTAAAACCATCTCGGTCAGACTTAAAGTGACGATGCAAGGCCTTGAAGTTGGAATACCAATTAAAAGAAATCATTCATTTTTTTTATTTTCATTTATTATTAATATTATTAATATTATTATTTTATCTCATGAGAGGAGTTTGCCAGGCTCGGCTAAGGTAGTCGTCGAAGGAGGTTAGTTGAATAGTAACAGAAGAGTCAAGGAAGTGACTCTATGTAAATCTCTATATTTCCTGTTAAGTGAAAAAGCCGAACAACAAAAGGAAATCGAAGGAGCAAAGTTAAACAACAACAAAGGAGCCGAAGAAACGACGTGTGCAATCTCTACACCACCTATAAAGCAACGAAGTCGAACAGCGACTAAGGGGCGGAGGAAGCGAGTCGTGCAATTTCTACTCCTGCGAAGTAACGACACCGAACAACAACGAAGGGCGGAGGAAGTGTCGCGTGCAATCTCTACCCTCCAGTGAAGTGAACGAGTCGGACAACAACGAAGGACCGGAAGAAGCGTCACGTGCAATCTTTCCCCTCCCACGAAGAAAAGAAGTCAGATAGCAACGAAGGGGTCGAAGTTGAACAACAACGAAGGATCAGAAGGACGACTCGTGCGATCTCTACCTCCTGCAAAGTGACGAAGCCGAACAACGACGAGGGAGCCTAAGACGCGACCGTGCAATCTCTTCACCTCTTGTGAAACAATGAAACCAAACCGCAACAACGAAAATAGAAGATTAATCGTGTAGTCTAGATGGTCCAATCATTTTAAAGGAGTAAGCTGGCAGTTGCCTAGTTCTGAACGAAGGGTTGCTTCGTTTGGGTGCAATTTGCTCCGATTTTTTTTTTTAATTTCATTTTCATTTTTTTAGTTAACAACCGTTTAATAATAGAAAATTCACCATCGAGTTTCCCTCTCTTTCACTCTTGATAGTGGGGTTAGTGGAAGAACAACTTCAGCAATCCTAGAGATGCCACCGAAAGAAAGAGGACGCTTATGGCCTTGATCCACGGAAAGTTAGCCAGAAGGGAAGACACGGGTAGATGTCTGATGATTCACCAATGTCCAGAGGGTTGGTGTTCTTCAATAGAAGATGTCAGGATGAAGAGGATGCGGTCGACGTATTCGTCGACGGTGTCGTCAACTTCCAGATTGAGGTCGAAGAAAGGGGATTGTAGAATATCCACTAAGCCTTGATGGTCATAGACGAATCCGTGGTCACGCTCAGTATTAGCCATCCATGGGGGAAGAGAAGTCGCTTCAACTCCGGGATGGCAAAAGTGGCTAGTGATTTGATGGAGGGGAAGGAGGTCGGCCAATCTTGGGGGAGCCTTGGGTCTGGGAATTAGTTATTGATAGAAGCCAAGAGGAGAGAATGAAATTAATTCCTTGATTAATTAAACTTGAATATTAATTAATATTGGAATTAATTTGAGAGGGAAGGGGGGAGAATTTGAATTTAAATTCTCTAATTGGTGAAGGGATTATGGGGAAGATTGGGTTTTAATTGGGAAACAATTGTAATCGGAGGGAAAGAGAGAGAGAGGGGCGGCGACAAGAAGGGAGAGAGAGGGGTCGGCCAAAGAAAAATGGGGGGAAGGGATTGTCCAAATTCAATGAATGTCTATGTGCAATGAACCATGAAATTGGAATTAATTCCAGTGGATTTCAGATTTGGAGTAATTTAAGGTGGCTTCCTAAAATAGATTTATTAATTAGGAAGGAGTTTGAATTTCTAATATTATTTGAATTAAATTAATAAACCTTCCAAATTAATATCATGATAAATTAGGAAGGTAATTAATAGGCTTTTGAATTTGAAACTAGGGGTTTGAGAGGGAGGGAAAGCCTACGGCTAAGGGAATTTGGGTAGGGGAATTGGTATTGATGGTGGGGATTTTGGGTGGTTAAGCTGGCGGGTGTGGGGGGATAGTGAAGGTTGGCCGGTGGTGGAGGGGGAATTGGATAGCCGGCGGTTATTTTGGGTGCGGGGGGGGGGGGGGGGGGGGGGGGGGGGGGGTGGAATGTCCGATAGGTTGGGAGAAAAAAGATAAAAAAAAAAAAAACAGAGGTGGGAATTTGGCCGGGAGCTTTGAGGGAGAAGGAGAAAAAAAATAAGGCTACTAACCGCGAGCCCGGTCTCTACCGACGACTGATGGGTGATGCTTTGCCCTCTCCTAAGGTTCTCTTTTCTCAAGAGCTCACAAGAAAGACAAGGAACCAAAAGCTAAAATTTTTCATTATCAATCATTAACCCTAATACAATGACTAAGGCCTTAGTATATAGGCCTCCAAAATCAAGAAAATAAAAATACTTCAATGCCCTCGGTGCTACAACATAAAAGAGATCCCTCATAGGGGTATAAAGGAAAAAACTAAAATATAAATAAGAAATACATAAATGCATCATAAATAGAGACTTTGAATCATAATCGTCGATCTACGATTCCACCGATGGTAGACACATCGAAATCTTCTGCTGATGTCCTCATCATTTACTCCAAGATATTTAATCCAAAAAAGACGGGAAATCACATAAATACACCAATGAATTAGTATCTCAAGGTTTCCCAATAAAATTTTGTAAGTCCTCAAGTATTTAATCTCATGTCTATAAAGTCTTCAATGTTAGTCAGATTTTTTTTTCTTTTTTCAAAACTTTGCAATTGTTGCAACTGGAATTAAGGAACAAAGTGAAACAATGGTTAACTTTGCATAGAAGTCGCATGGAAAGCAAATATCGAAAGGATCAAAGTCAAGTTGAAGCCTCATGACCAATTAGAGTCACGTCAATGTGCTTGCTAAGTCTTAGCGTTGAATTGAAATCGCACAAACAATGCAAGATATGAAGTCACATAACTATGATTGACACCATGTTGTTGGGTTTCCAAGATGAGCAAAGGTCAATAATGAGCAGAAGCAAACAAGAGTTGATGATCTGGGATCCAGCAAATGAGTGAGATGACTAGAGGTCAAGCCAAAAAGATAGAGATGTAATAGGTGACAACAATGACGCTAGAAACAATAGAGTTAAGAGGTGAAGCCAAATTTTCAACCTTAATGCCTTCGAAAGATTATATTAAGAGAAGTTAAAAAAACTAACAAAAAGCAATACAACAATCAAGGTTAACATCAATTTGACTTCTTTCCATGTTGAGGGCTACTCAGAGATATACCCAATAAAGAGCCTAGGCCTCTGATATCCAGTGGAAAATTAAAAAAAAAAATATTGCATATTCTTTAGTATTTTATGCAAACCAATGTATAAAATATAAATAGATCTATGTGGGCTCTGAAAATTTAGACCTGGCCTCCCCCGCTTCTTTTTTCGGGGGGGTAGTTATAACGGAATAAGTCCGGGGTAAATTTTGGGAAGACATATGAGCTTATAGATAAGACACTACCCAAAGATTTCGCAATCATTTTGCGAGCTATTTATGATCTGAGTTATAGTTTTATATAGGCGCAAGCCCCTATAGTTAATTACCCCTCCCAATAACGAGAGAGAACTTTCGATCAAGGCTAGTTGTCAATCAGATACGCAGATATACGTGTTATCTGGCATATAGTAACAGCATAGGCTTGGGAATTGGAAGTTCAAGGTTTGATATTTAAGATTGAAAATTTCACCATCTAGCACGTAAAGCGGATGGTGGGTGAATGGATGATAGGCCCGATCAAGATCTCATGATTTCGTTGTCCCGGTTCACGTGGTCCCTAGTCTACTTAGTTAGAGGTAGTCGACCCAACCTGATAGAAGGATCCTTGTCAGCGGCCATGTGTTGTGTCATCCAAGGGTACCTTGTAGACCTGGGGTGGATGTTTATCTAAGGGAACAAATTTGGGTCCACCTTAGCTAACAGGGGGCTTTGTGCTATTTCGATCATATCCTATTGATTCATATCTCAAGAATTTGATACCACCAAGGAACGTATTGGCTCTGGCCATAACCGTAATTTAGTGGTGTCATTTGGCAGTAGAACTACTCGGTTCAGAGGGCACTGTGTCATAACCGTTTATCTACAGTGTCATTTAGCGGCGAAACTATCAGTTAGAGGACACGTACCTTGTCCTTATCAACAGGATATTATTTGAGAATGGATCCTAGTGATATTCTCAACCAGACATTAGCTTTTTATGAGCTGAAGTTATGCTTAATCGACAAACTATTACGGAGGGTGAATGAATTTTGCTTTAAATATTTTATGGTTAAATTTCAGTTTTAAATATCTTAGTTTTAAGATTTTGAAAATTTCTATGGAGTTTTGGAGTTTTGAATTTCGTAGGAATTTGGATGGAATTTTGAGTATTCGAAATTAACCCATCCAATTGATATCTAAATTCAACACAGCCATCATCGGGGTGTTTGGGGTCATTTCCATTAGTGGATTGAACCTTGTCGACTTTGTCGAGCAGTAGACAAATGATCGGATTTTGAAGGCTTTATGTCTTTGTTGATGAATTTCTTTTATCATCGACCTTAAAGGCCTTATATAAACGTATAAAACAGATATTCCGGTCAACACCCTGACCGTATATTTATTTGATAGTTCGAGCCGTGACGACTTCTTCTGACTCATGTAGATGGATCAAATTTGAACTTGAGTTAATTTATTGCCCCGAGCAATATCCCTAGACATCATGTGTGTATCCAAGACACGCTCGCCGGAGCCTATACGGGTCTTGTGATTGCATTTACCTCTTTTGTGTATCTATGTGTATACAAATTACGGTGCATGTGTGGAAGTGGATTTTAAGATGTTTATATGCAATACAAAGGGGTGTCCGACTGCATAAGTGACTATTATTGTTGAATGCATGGGGCTTTATTTCAGGCTTTATTGACGTCTTATGTCTACTTGTACGAAGGTTGTAGACCTGATGGCGTGGCGTCGTGCTTCAGCAGCCCATGGTTCTTACTACCGATTTCCTGCTTTTGCTTATAGGTGAATCATAACATTGACACCTAATTCCCATGAGATGTCTCATTGTTCTGATGAAAACTCCCTTTTCTCATTCATCGGGAGGTCTTTCTAGGGTTCGCATGGGAATTAATAAGCAGCTCTTTAATTATGTCATCATCATCATTTTTTATTTTTAGCTTAAATAAAGAATCAATCATTTCAATCTTGATGATTGCATTCTTACTGTTATCCTATATTTTGAAATCAATGATCGCTGCCTTGAAAATAATCCTTTTCACAGTCTTTAGTATAGTGGATTTCTACAAGATATAGCCTCCATAGTTAAGTAGCTGGCCTCTGAGATAAGTTGATATATCTGGGTGCTCTTGTTGTTCCTGACTTCTTCAATAAGAACAACAGTTTGATCGTCATGGAGGTATTGAAGGAAATTTGGAACGCCATAAAGTTGAGTTCAATTTTGCTCAAACATCTCTTCCATTCTTACAGAGAGTGCTCTTCTCATGGGAGGATTTTGTCTAAGAAATCAGTAGGTACTTGTATTCCTCGGTTGCATAACGTTGGCAGAGGCAGTATCTTAGCACTATTAGTGTGCATGGTATATTATGTTGCAATGCTAAACTCTGAGGACCATTTGCACTTCTAAGGCCTATAGATGTCAAAGATGTTTTCTCTCAAACAAAAGGAAAATAAGAAACTTTGGAACAGTAGGAAGTTTAATTCGAATTTGCTCAAACATCTCTTCCATTCTTACAAGAGGTGTCATTCTAATACAAGAGTTCTCTTCGAGGAGTCAATCAATGCTTGTATTTGTCATATGCACTTATATTTTTGTGTCCACAGGGGTCTTCCACAATGTATCCACTATTGTTATCCACAAATAGCTCATGTTTATTTCTAGGGACTGATTGTATTCAGTACGACATCTTGGAAGTGTTGATAGAAGAGCCATTGTTCCTGCATCATATCCATCTTTCACCAATCTCAGGTGATTTTTATGTACTTGTTGGCAGCGATGGGTCTTCCACAATCAATTGCCAGTGTTGCCATCTCAATCGTCAGGCTCCATTGCTTGTGTTGGGGATACATGTAGGAGGCACCCATGCACTCTGCAACTAGCTATTGTTGTTTGCAAGCACAGTACATTTGACCTTGTAGGGACTGTTGTAGGAGTTCGTTGCATTCATCAGCATCATCCATTGTGCATCATATATTCGGGTATTGATGATTGATCCCCATTTGTAGTTGCTAATATTGATATTCATTCATTGTCCGTATGTCTTGGGGTTTTATTCATCAATTGCCAATGTCACCCTCTCAATCTATAAGGTAACTGTTGTTCGCATGATGGGTCTTAGATTGCTAGATGTGGGTAGTACTTGTGCGTTTTGTTGTTGATTGATGTTTATTATAAGTCAGCTGCATTTGAAAGTTTCTCACTGTGAGTCCCCTGCTTATAGTTTGATATTTGTTTGAATAATAAAAAGTATCATTTACTTTTATATTTTGATTATTACTGTGTATTTTAGTATTTTAGGGTTCTGTTCCCTGCTGTTCAGCTAAAATCTCATGTTTGTTTAGTTCAGGTTCAGTTCCTTGCCGGTTGTTCAAGTTCTGTGCATTTCTGTTCAAGTACAGGTCCTCTGTATATATGCTTAAGTTAGGTCTTTTTGTTGTTCAAGTTCTGTGTACTTCAGTCAGAATTTCAGCAACATCCCAGCATATCCCCCGTTTGAGAGAAATACATGGAGTCATAGCCTGCCCGCCACATCAGGAAAGACGCGCACGACCGGTGTTTGTAGACACCGCGGCCGTAATCTTCAATCCCACCATGCCAAAAAATGCGTGCATTGGTCTTCAGAGTAACATGTTTAAATGCACAGTGATTTCCCGTATACGGGAACTTAAAATTTTGCCCCGTCTTGCTAAGAAAAGCAAGCACAAGACTTGCCTGTCTCGTCGTAAGCGCCGCACCAAGTTCCCTCCCACCATGCTAAGAAAAATGAGCTTATATGGTCCCTGGCTCGCTACAAACGTCGAGAACAAGACTTTAGGGGGGGTTTACCCCACCTCGTCGCGAGCACCGCAACGAACTTCCGCCCACCGTGCTAAGAAAAGCGCGCATGGGTGGTTGTTTGCCGTGCTACAAGCGTCGAAATGGGCTCTCAAAGTTTTAGGATTTTATACCTTAGCGTGGAAACGTCGACGGTGTTGGCATGCAGATCAAGGCAAGATAAGAGCACTTCTTTTTTAAACTTTAGTTAATTATAATTAATTATAATTAAAAATAATTAATTGTAATTAACTTTAATTAATTACAAGTAATTATAATAAATAATAATTAATTAAAACTAATGATTAATTATAATTAATTTTAATTAACTATAGCTACTTATAATAAATATTACTTAATTATAATTAAAAAATAATTATAATACTATTCAACTAATTATGATTAATAATAATTAATTATAATTAAGAATTATTAATTATAATTAACTTTGGTTCATTATTATTAATTATAATTAATATTAATTAACTAAAATTAATTATAATTAGTTATAATAATTTTTAATTAATCATAGTTAATGATAATTAATTAATATCAAAGCAAAATTAGTTATAATTAATTATAATTAATATTAATTAACTACAATTAAAAAAGTTACAGAATTAGAACAAAATTTATATAGTATTTGTACAGGATTTATGCTAAACCTTGCCAAACGAGATTTGATCACTCTGTAAATCTCATAGTTGTATAAATCCTTTGTTTTTCCCTTCAACCACATGTGGATAAGTGGATTTAAAGGATTCGGTCAAAGAAGCGTGCGGAAGGTAGAAAGTTACCTTCACAGCAAGAGAGCTCCCGTCCTGGCTTCCGATCAAAATGTTGTTGCTTCAGATTCGATAGGAGGGAACGTCGTCGGAGAAGCGAAGTCGACCAGCAACAAAGGGCCGAAGAAGCGCGTGCAAGGGCGAAAGTTACTTCACAGCAAGCAAGCTTCGATCGTTGCTTTCGATCGAAATGTAGTAAATTCCACTCCAACAGGAGGGGAACGTCGTCAAAGGGGTGAAGCCAGAGAAGCACGCGGGAAGGGATAAAGTTAAGGTCGCAGCACGCGAGTTCCAGTAGTTGCTTTCGATCAAAGTGTCGCAACTTCCTATCCGATAGGAAAGGAACGTCGTCGAGGGAACAGAGTTAATTAGCGATGAAGTAGCGAGGAAGCATGCGAGAGGGAGTGCGAAAAGAGCGGAGGAAGCCTTCATTTCCTTCGGTATTTAATGATGCGAGGAGGAGGTCGTGGGAGCCATGTCTTTGACGTGCGAGAGTATGGTGAGAGGTGACTCGTTCGTGGCCGGACATCCCCATAGGTACGCGATTTTCAATTTTTTTTAATTACAGGTCAGTAATCTAAGAATAAAATAAGAAATTAGCTATGCTACAACAACAACAACAACATCAAGCATTTATTCCACTACGTAGGGTCGGCTACATGAATCTTTTTTCTCCATTGTCCTATTAAAAGTCAAATTCTCGTTTAAATCTAATAAAGAAAGGTCATTCCCAATATTTTCTAACCAAGTCTTTTTAGGTCTACCCCTACCTTTCTTAACAATAGTAAAATCTAATACCTCTACTCTCCTAACCGGGTCATCGGAAGGCCGCCGTTTCATGTGACCAAACCATCTAAGGCGACTCTCTCTAATCTTATCTTCTACTGGAGCTACTCCAACCTTATCACGTATATGCTCATTTCATATCCTATCTCTAAGGGTAAAGCCACTCATCCACCTGATCATCCTCATCTCTGCCACACTTAACTTAGTATTATGCTTCTCTTTTAATGGCCAACATTCGACACCATAAAGCATTGCAGGCCTCACTACCATCTTATAGAATTTTCTCTTAAGTTTGAGGGGTACATTTCTATCACATAACAAGCCCGATGCATTCCTCCACTTCAACCATCTAACTTGAATTCTGCTGATAATATCCCCATCTATTTCACCATTACTCTGAACAATAGATCCAAGATATCTAAAACGTGTACTCTTATTAATGACTTGATCGCCCAAAGTCACAATCCCCTTACTAGGTCTATTACTACTAAAATTACACTTCATATATTCCGTTTTAGATCTACTCAAGCAAAAACCTTTTGGAATCTAAGGTTGACCTCCATAATTCAAGTTTACCTTCAACTCCCTCTCTAGTCTTATCAACAAGAAGAATATCATCAGCAAAAAGCAAACACCAAGGTACATCCTCTTGCAAATGTCTAGTGAGAACATCCATGATTAAAGCAAAAAGATATGGGCTTAAGGCTGAACCTTAATGTAACCCAACCGAAATAGGGAAATACTTGTTCAATCCACCTTGTGTTTGAACACAAGTAATAGCTTCTGCATACATATCTTTAATGATTTGAATATAAACATTATTGACTCCTTTCTTTTCAAGAACTCTCCATAGCACTTATCTTGGAACTTTATCATATGCTTTTTCTAAATCAATAAATATCATATGTAGATCCTCCTTATTTTCTATATATTTCTCCATCAAACCTCTTAATAAATGTATGACTTCCATAATCGGCCTACCCAGCATGAATCCAAATTGATTTTGAGAAACATTGGTATCACGCCGCAACCTATGCTCCATAACTCGCTCCCATAGTTTTAAAGTATGACACATTAACTTAATACCTCTATAATTCGCACAATCTTGTGCATCACCTTTATTCTTAAAAATATGAATTAATACACTCATTCTCCACTCATCTGGCATATTTTTAGTCTTCAAAATAGTATTAAAAAGTTTAGTAAGCCAAGAAATTCCTTCATCTCCTAAGCATTACCACATCTCTATTGGAATATCATCAGGTCCAACAACTTTTCCACCCTTCATTTTCTTTAAAGCCTCTCTAACTTCAATTTTACTAATATGTCGATAAAAACAGAAATCTTTATTTTCATTTAGGGTGCTAAGGTCACTATAGTCAATTTTATTATCACAATCTTCATTAAAAAGTTTAGCAAAATATCTCATCCACCTTTGTTGAATATTATTTTCTAAGAAAAGTATTTTTGATCTTCATCCTTAATACACTTAACTTGAACTAAATCTTTACTACTATCTCTTTGCTTGGCTAACTTAAACATATATCTTTCTCCCTCCTTAGTATCTAATCTACTATGTGAGGCCTTCCTACTTTGAATCTACTAGTTATGCTAAAATAGAAAAAAAAAGCTACAATTATACAATAATAACCTTCCTACTTTGAATATATACAATTAGATTTCCCTTTTATGCAACTGATTCTAACTTTCTTGGCATGAATTAGTGGGATCTTGATTTCTTTTTCATTATTGAATAAATCCCGAGGCTTAATTTGGAATAATTTTCTTACTGTTTCTACAATTTTTTTTTTAAAGCAGTGGCCAAATGCTGTCCCAAACAAAGTCTCAATATTCCAGCAGTACCTTCAGGTTTGGTTCTAGGGAAAATTAACAACAATTGTTTGTTTAAAAGATTATCATTCATAGCAAGATGCATGTCTATTTTTGGCCTTATTAGTTGATGGCTTTAAGGGTTAAGGTTGGGTAGCATTAGGCAACAAAGATGTGATTGTTCTTAGAGAATTTTTTTGGTCCTGGTGAAATAAGAGGGTTGATGATTATAACAAACATTGGGGAAATGCATCACTATGATTCTCCCTGGTTAAAAATATACATTTAATCGCTGGATACTCGATGTCCTTTTTGCTATGTGTGCTTAAAAGAAGTTAAACTATTCAACTCATGACACCCAAGAAAAATCCCAAGTCAGTTCCAAAATATGTGATATAGTAATGTTCAAATCTGGATGGATCAAAAATCAAGAATGTGATGAAAAGAAAGTCAAACCAGTAACAAAACTTTTCAACTGATTCAATGATTATTTCATCATACAAAATTCATTTATTCATGACAGACCTTATACAACAGTGGTAAGGGTAAATTACCTCCAAACATAGTTAAGAACTGCGAGAAATTTTTGCTTGTCCCCATCACACCTTCCTTCTACTTATACATCAACACTAACCATGATCATTCTGATAAAAATTTCCTACTCAGCGGAGCTCATTGAATGATGAAATCTATGGCTCATAACAAGAATTTTCTGAGTTACATAACCTTAAATTGTTATAATGATAATTATAATCTCAATCAGGTGAATTTGGATAAAAGAGACAAAATTTGACATGGATTTTCCTCAAACTCTCTCCAAACATTATGCAATTGTTGTCCTGCAGAACAAATGCTGGCATCATCAAATTCAGCATTACTAATTGATAAGTTGTTGCAATCTGGGTGCACGACCATATTTTTTGATAATTACAAACATTATTGGATGCTTTATTTACTTATTTCTGCATCATATTTTGGATATTTATTTTTGTGTACAACCAACCTTTCAGATATAGCATACACCAAGAAAAGATTGAAGAACCGGCTTGAGACAATATAGCATCAAGGTAAAAGTCAGTCTGTATATATGTCAGAGAGCCCGTATTTTTCATTTTTATTAAGTCTATTTTTGTATTAGGTGTATGTTGACTTAACAACTGTGTACACACATAAAAGGAGGTTAAAATTGAATATTTTAATTTTTTTTATTTATCGTATTATATGATCTGTTCAAACAAAAATTAATAAAATATATAAATAAGTAAGATTAATTAAAATTGATATATAACTAATAATACTGTACGGTTTACATATCGTACTGTCGAATCCTGGTTACCTAAAATAGGAAAATTTTAAATTTGAAAATTGAATTGATAGTACTGTACCATATTTAATTATACTTGCCTAATTTAAGACTGATAATTAAAGAACCGAATCAGATCTAAATTAATTACATATCATACTATACAATACACATATATCGTACAGTCTGATTCATCCGAGAGTTCTTTCGACGATTTTTAATCATACAGAACAATCTTCAAAGGCATTGAACTAATTGTATTGTACCATCCAACAATCTTATCGTACGATCCAACAATCTTATCGTACAATCGTAGGCGACTTAATTAAAAACTAGGGTTTTGAGAGCCCAAACTATAATTTGTTCGTAACTTGAAAGAACAAGTTTTTGGAGTCCAGAGAAGTCCTCCTATGAGAGAGCTTGGAGAGAGTCCACAAAGTAAAAGGAGAGAGGAGAGAGAGGAGATGAGGTTGAGAGAGGGAGAAGAGCCTTGAGGGCATCAAGAAAGTGTGAGGGGGTTCACATGGTTGCTCCGGCTGACTTGCGCCTTGGGTCATTTGGTTTCTGTTTGTGGAGCCCATAAAGGAAAGTTCTTGGAGAGGGAGAGTTTTTGGATCAAAAGGCTAGTTGAGGATGCTAGGAGCAACATCTTCACAGTATGTGTAAGTGAAAGGAGGTTTCACAATCTTCGTCAGAATTAAAGGTGAAAGGAGTTTCAGCATCTCCACCGGGCTAGAGGGCAAAAGGAGAGATAGCAGCTCCGCCTGGCTAAGGAGGCGAGAGTAGGAGATTCTTCGAGTTTGAAGAGTCTGTAAGGGTGATTCTCCGCCTGGTTAAGGATGAATGGCTTCTCCACCTAATTGTGTTAAAGGAGAGATACATATAATGCAAATTCCAAAGAGGAGGATTTTTGGGAAGTGGATGTAGGTCAATTTGATCGAATCACTATAAACCTCAGTTTGCATTGTCTTTCCGCACTTCACTTTTCCTACAATTTATTTTTATTGCAATTTGGTATTGATTTGGTTATCTTGAAAAAGAGGCATTTTGGTGAATAATTGTTGATTGAATCTTGTTTTGAAAATCAGTAATATATATATATATATATAAAATTAGCCTTCAATAAATTTGTTCTTCTACAAAAATATTTATTTGTTTTAATCTCTGATTTAGAATTGTTTTATTTCTTTAATGCTTTTGCATATTAAATTTATTTTTTAGATAGATTTTCAAAGATTTGAAAAAGTTTCTAAAAGAACCAATTAGTCCCTCTTCGTGTGCCATAAGCACTTTCATAAGTGGCTTAGTGTTTGGCCTTTACTTTCATAGAAAAACTGTTCATCATCAGGAAACAAATAAGGTCGCCAAATGGGAAAAAATGCTGTGATTGGAGAAGCAAAATATTAAAATATTGGCTTCCAAGTCTGAAGTCTGGTACAGTATAGATTAGATATTTGCATGAAAAATCAAGGAAGAAATTCAGCCAAACTTACAGTTTCAATTTGAAGACCAAAGTTTCCATTTGAAAAGGTTGAATTTCTGCTTAAATTTTCAAACTCCCAGTTTGGCACATAAACACCAACAAGTAAGGCAACGTACATTGCAGAAAGCACAATGGCAACAATCCTTCACAAAAAATAATAATTTATCAGATGAAATTAAATTTATTTTAAAGTCGATGTAATAATCAAGCTAGGATTACGATATAATTTGTTTTTCTTCCATATTAATAACATGAAGAACATATGTATGATTGCTTCTGTATGAAAGCATGTCAGAAAGAAAACAGTGTCCTTGAGATTGTAACCTACCAAACTTAATGCTAGAAACACAACTCTCCTTGGCCTATTGGTTGAGAGCTAAGGCTTCCAACTAAGAGGTCTAAGGTTCGAGTCTCTGTGTATGCGTTGTGTGTGTGAGTTTGCCTTAAATGGCCTAAATGTCCCAAAAAAAAAAAACTTAATGCTAGAATGCTAGAAACTTTTGGGTGGAATTATATACATAACGCCAAAATCTTGCGTATTCACAAAACTGACACACATGTCCTTATTTTGAACTATCAAACTCACGTATTTGTTGGTGCCACAATTAAAATTGCTGGGAATTTAACAAAAGTGAAAAAGAAGGCCTAGAATTCTGTTATAAATTTTGATATTTAGGAGAGTTTAGAAAATGAAAGCAGGAGGGTGTAAACTTTATAAATAGCCAAGATTTAGGTGTCATAAGATTTAGGTGTCATGCTTGTAATTGCCCCAAAATATTTTCAAAAATTGAAGAACTTATTCAAAATCCATCAAAATAAAAAATACTACTAAATATATGCGCTTAAGTAAATTAGTTCCAAATTCTTAGTTTACTTTTTGAAGTCCAAATTTTTCGCATTTTTATTTTTTAACTATCTCTAGTAATGCACCCTCTCCAAAGTTGAAGGACACCAAAATCGAATATTTCTTTTTTCTTTTAAGGATTCGCCACAATACATAGCCACCATCACATATCCTCACAATCTCGGTGTCTCCTAATTTTATACCAATCTCTAGTTCTTCCTTCTTCATTATCAAGAGATCCAATGATGACATGCCATGTGCTAGCACTTGTCGGACGAGTGAGATAATCACTTTGGAGGAATGACACTAGCCCATAAAATTTTGCGGCAGTGCTACTTCTAACCGATTTAAGGATGCTGAGGAATTCTACAAAAGGTGCCCTAAATGCCAGAAAATTTTTCCCCCATGCAACTACAATTTCTATAGTATTTTACAAAAATATAAAATAAATCTAACATCCCTATCTAAAATTATTGTTGATACTAGCTCAAATAGAGTAACAATTTTTTTTTTTTTGAAGAAAAGCTTTGCTATGTGCGAGACATCATTAATTTTTGAACATGATAAAATAAATGTCATTTTAGAGAACCTATAAATAATCATAAAATTTAGGTTAGAGTATTAGACAACTATGAACCTAAGGAAAAGTTCATAATTTATTAAATTCTCTCATTGGGGGTAGCTCATCAAGTAATTCATCTAAGATCAGCTCAAAGAGCTCAAAAAAGAAATTGGGGATCACAGCAGACATCTGAGTCTCAAAATGGGTTAATATAATCTCCTTAAAATGCAATAATTGCAAAGTAGAGTCTAAATAATTTTTTTCCTCAATTTTTTGAAATCTAAGTGTTCACTATAAATCCTGGGGTAAGCTTTTAAGAAAGGCTTTCTAGGCTGAGGGTGAGGATGTTAGGGGGTCAATAACTATAAGTTGAAGTTTGACGATTTTTTATAGGTGGTCATAGATTTGAGTTTAGAAAAGATTTTATTTGCGAGAAGTGCAGCATCTTTTTCTTATGGTTTGATAGAGAAATTTGATGGCCTTATTATTAACTTTGAGCCCATAAATATTTTATTAATCATAGTAAATCACATCCTAATCATAAACTGATGGTTCATATGATAAGGATATGGGCAATGTAACTAGGTAGAATATCATATAATATCTAATCCTTGTAACTATAACAGTATAAGTATAACATTATTATGACAATAAAGTTATGCATATTATAAAATATAGTATGTACTATATATATGGTATATAATTAATATATGTAATATTTATAATTAATATTTGTATATTATTTATAACAACACTATATTATATAATTAGGTACAAGGTTTAAAATTGCGTAACTGCGCCTCGAGGCGGTTTTCGTCCGTGAGGCGAGGCGTAAGCCTCGAGGCGGTCTGAGGCGTAAGCCTCACGAAGACAGAATTGCGTAAATGAAAAATTAAGGATTTTAGCAGGAAAATAATAGCAATATTGGCAAATAAGAAAGTAGATGCAATAAAATTATGTCCCAAAGTACAAAATCACAAAATATTAGTTTAACAAAACTCCCAAACTACAAAAAACATATGAAATGAAATCGTATCCCATCACTAAATGGGTCTTCAAGTGAATCTTCTTCTCCAATTGTATCTATGAATGCCATGTCATCTTCATCTTCAACATGACTCACTTTTCTCTTCCCTGTTCATTAAAAGAAAAGATCATTAGCATATTAATTGGATGAACCACTCATTATCAGGCAGACTGGCAGAGAACATATACCTTTACTTGCAGAGCTAGTAGATGTGTGTGGTGTGGTACTAGTGGATGGACCCGTTTGATCTGCTTCGCCCCTCAATACATCCACATTTAGATCTTCTACCTGTAAGTCTGATAATGACAAATCTGTCTCATCATCTATGAACCACTCATTATCAGACGACACATCATCACACACCAACGGGTCCTCATCATCTTTCAACCCCTTATTCCTCAACCTCCTATCTCTTAACCTCTTGTTGTGCATTATGTATACGAGGGAGTTCATTCTGAGTGTAGATAGTCGATTTCTTCTCTTTGTTTGCACTTGACTATATGTACTCCAGTTTAGCCATTCAGTTGATGTGAACATGGCTTCCAAAGGTTGCCTCACCTCCATCAAGCTCTGCAGTGTCAAATAGGAGGTGGCAAACCTATAGATTCACAGTGCCCAAATATTAAAACTATGAACATACAGTTGGAATGATTTACAGTGTAAAAAATATGAACATACCTAGTGGTTGCAGGTCGAATGATTTCTTTCTTTGAAAATTTTCTCATTAAGCTTAACACCCAAGAGTGATTGTAGATGAATTTTGTAATCTTCTTCGCCCTAGCAAGAGCACTCTTGTGCGAGGTAAGTCACCAAGATCCTCCAATATGAGATCAATACAATGTGCTGCGCAAGATGTCCACTAGAGGTGAGTCCTCTTCTCCATCAACATCTGATCAACTGCTTTGTATGCACTGGCATTATCAGTCACTACCTGGACAACCAACTGCTCTCCAATCTCAATAACTCCATCAAGTAAATTGAAAATGAATGTAGCATTCTTCACCTCATCAGAAGCTTCAACAGATCTTAAGAACACTGTACCATAGGGATTATTGACAAGGATGTTTATCAAACTCCTACTCTTCATGTCAGACCATCCATCTGACATTATAGTCACACCTGTCTCAATCCATGTTCTTTTAATCTCATCAATGGTTCGCTCGGTGTTCTGCAACTCCTCTTTTAAAATCCAAGTGCGCAACTCATACATAGAAGGTGCTTTCAACCCTCTTCCATACAATCCTACAGACCGCATCATACTGAAGTAGGCAGGCGATGTAGCAACATTAAATGGTATTGCATTTTCAAAAAAGAACCTCCCAATGTCCATGCAAACCTGTCGTCGACCCCGTGCACCTCTATTATGTATAGTGGAGGAAGAGCCCTTTCCACTCTCGCTCCCAAAATAGGCACCTTGGTCGACCCTTTCATCAAATTGCTGCTGTTGTAAGTGTTTGACAGTGGTAGTTTTCTTCATGTAAGCACTAATTTCTTCCTTCACATTGTCCGGCACTTTTGCACAAGGTGCTACGTTCTTGTGAGAGCATGATAAGTGCTCCTTCATGCGGGTTACTCCGCCCTTCACAACTTTCTCACAAAAGTTGCACTTTAAATAGACATAGCTTTTCTCTCCGCCGCCAATGTCAACTTGTACACTATACTTCCAAGAAGGGTGCCTCCGCAATGACGTATTCGTCTTTTCTTTACCTCTAACCATGTCTCCTAAAGCAATAAATCAAATACACAAAAAAAAATAAAAAAAAATTAAACCCTAATTTCTCTTAAACTTGCAAAATATATTCCTAAACTTAATAAAAATACCTAAAATCCAATGTGGAGTACTCCTAGAGGGTGGCCGGAAGTTTCCACTTCGCCGGAGAGGGGCGGCGCCGGCGGGAGGAGCGGCGGGAAGCAAGGCCGACCGTGCGGGAGGGCTTCGTTTTCGCGAACAGGGAGCTGGAAGCGGGTTTTTTTTCGGAAATGAAGGGGGCTGTGCGGGTATAAGGGAGGAAGAGGGCTTATTTTAAGTGGGTGGGACCTAGCGTGTGAGGCGTACGCCTCTCCCAGAATTGCGCAATTGCGCCTCTGAGGCGCGCCTCAGTCCAGGTGAGGCGTACGCCTCATCCAGGTCCAGAATTGCGTAAGCCTCGAGGCGTTTTTTGGTTGAATTGCGCAAAGGCGCGCCTTGAGGCGCGCCTCTAATTGCGCAATTTTAAACGATGATTAGGTATAATATATGTGTTACAATATATACATATTTTTATATGTATAATATTATAAATTATATTTATAATATATTACACATATTATACACTATCATTAATTATATCATAAATAATACATAACCCATTATGCATATATAATATATACCATATAATTTATGTATATACACATAACTAATGCATTATAATACAAAATTACACACCCATATAATCATATATATTATAGTGTAATGTATATAACTATAGTATGCTATAAAACATAATATATAATACATATCACCATGTATATCTGCTAGCATGATATTAATAGCATATGGTATGCATTATTATAGATTTATCATACTTGTCAATGGTGCATGGCGCACCATGATGCAAAGTTCCCCATAGAGCCATGACGCATAACGCACGGTGTAAAAAAAAATAATTATAAAAATCATTATATGGATCCTATTTTAGAGTATTAATCAAGTTGGATAAGGCTTGGTTTAATATGTTTGTGGTCCAAAGTCCAAATAATTAAAGTGAGCTTCAAGTTCGTCCAAAATTTCTACTAAAATAATTGCAATACTATTCCCAAACTAGGAAAAATAGAAAACACCATTCAAATCCTACTATTTTAATCATATAAAATAATTTTAAAATTAATTCTAATAAAACCTAACTAAATTATTTTAATCATATCATATAATTTTAAAATTAATTATTACATTATTTTAGAAATTAAAATATATAAATATTAAAAACTATTTATACTTATATTAAAAAACCCCTAAAATTAAAATTTTCTCCTAAAATTAACTCTTTAGGATGACTAGAAGAATATCTCCATTCTCTAGGAAAATGGCATGCGCCAATTTGAACATGTGTTGCGCCTCACCATGCGGCATTGACAAGTATGAGATTTACATATAAAATTAAAATACAACTAAAGTTATATATATATATATATATATATGCAACCCTAAGTTCTTAAGTCAAGTAGGAGAACACTAGGAATACAAATGATAATACTCTCTTTCAATATAATATAAACAAACATAAATATTGGAAACTAAGTAGGAAACTAAACTTAGAAAATTGTATAAAAACACACAAAATAACCATAACTATATTAAAATGCCCTCAGAACAACCTTATAAGGTCATCTCCCATGCAAATAACAAAAATAGGGAATGATGCTAAAAGGAAAAAATCAAACCAGTGGTTCGCCACAGAAATTTAGATCCAGCTCAATCAGCACTCCTCCGACAAATACCAACAAATAGGGCTCAACAACACCGTTCATCTCACAATTTTTTTGAGAAAAAAGATACATGTGGAAGGGAAACTGTGAAGAGCAGAAGTAGAAAGAAGACCGAGAAGAATAATAAGGATTAGGGAGAAAATAGCTTACAAGCTAGGAAGAAACCCTTGGGTTTGAACTTGTATGCACCAACAACAACCTCCTCCAACAACAAATCAGCCATAATATATAGGAGGAAATGATCATAAATTGCTCACTTATATGTGCCACCAAAACAGCCAATAGAAGTCCTTCAAGACAACCCATTTAATCAGAAGTTAAAACACTTAGTATAGGAATCAAGAAGGGGGAAATCTGAACAGCCAGCAGCAGGGAAACTGAAAGTTAGCAGTGAAGCCGAGAGCCAACAAGCAGGAAAACCAAGAATCAGCAGAGAAAATGAAAAGTCAGCAGGGAAATTGAGAGGACAACAAAGAAACTGAGTGGACAACAGAGAAACTGAGTGGACAACAGAAAAACTGAGTGGAGAACATAGAAAACGAAAAGCCATAGAAGAAAATGAGCAATAAAACACAAGTGAAAAGTCAATGGAGTGCACATACCTAAGAGCACCAAACCCAAGCATGATCATGGGTTGTTTTCCATCATAGGGTAATACAAGTAAAAAAGAAAAAAAAAAACATAAGAGTCCAAATTATATAAAGTCCAAAACATAGGAAAATAAAAACAATAATAAATGATAATTTATTTTACTACATCATATATATATATATATATATATATATATATATTATAATCTACACACATGACATATTATAATAAGTTATTACTACTAAGATTATCCAAATAAAGGCACTAGTGAAGATAACATTGTACTCCCACAATCATTAATAATTTTACATCTTTTCTCATTACAAGAAAATATCATTTTAAAAATATTACATTGATGTTAGTTTTTCAAATTTAATTTAATTGCTAAAACGTATCTCATAATAGTCATGAGTGTATCATTCAAATCTCTTTCATCTTCTAAAAAATGTCATTATTAAAAAAATTCTCAAAATTTAATTGCTAAAAATAACACAGCAAGGATTTTAGAATCCTTAGTAAGCATTTATTGTTGTAATATTTGTAGGTAAATTTTTAGTCTAATGGCGTATGATGCATCATACTCCACATTTATTTTTAAACACACATCTTTTACTATATATCCATTAGTATATCTATTTAATAAATCTCTAGGCACTACTAATGCTATTTAACTTATACTTATTTTGTTTGTAGAATTCTTTTGGAAGAAACAGAAAAACTATTATGATTAGTTTGTTGTACAAGAGCATATACTCTAGCAATTTATAGAGAGAAATATAGTCTGATTTTATATGCTTTAATGACAATCTGCATTAATCATACGACATTAAAATATATTAATCAAGTAAAGATATATGAAACAAAACAATTGTATGTTATTTAATAACATAAATTTTAATTTTTATGACAGTTATATTATATATACTTATTATGCAAACTATTTAATTGATTGTTATAAATCTAGATAAACTGTGATCCAACATCAATTAAAAAATATTGCGCAGAGATCTGCAACAATCTGAAGTTCTATTTTATTGTGGAAGTTGTGATTCTTTTAGGAACTTCAAGTGCAAATATATTAAAATTAGCTTTCTTTATTCTTAGCATAAAGTTAAATGATAAACGTAAGCTCATATTAAATCTCAACAACAATAATCTTAGGATCAAACAAGCACCTGAGCATTTAAAGCGTATTTTAATAATTGATCATAAGTGTTTTGAGGTTCTATTAACTCTTGATGGAGTTCATCATAGTTGCTTCAAACAAGGTAATTCTCTTATGAAGAATGTGAAAATGATCAATTATATTCATCATTTAACTTTATATCAAATAAAACCAATTTTAATATGTTAGTACCTAACATTCCTCAAAAAACAAAAATGGTGCCAACTCCTGACTATAGCTACTCCAACTGACTATGTAATTTTTACTTCTAATCAATGCAGAACCACAATTTATTTGAATTTATAACGATCAAAAAGATAAGTAGTAATATAACTGGCCTAGAAAATAAAATTCATGTTATTAAATAGCATACCACTGTCTTATTTTGTATTTTTTTACCCGATTAACATATTTCAGTAAGTTTATTGTCTCTTCAATATTTGCATTAGTAGGGCTAATACAAACTATCATTAAAGCACATAAAAAAAGAGTATGTTTCTCTCTATAAGATTGTTGAGGGAATGTCATTATAGTATTATACAACGGATATATAAGCTAAAGAAAAGTCAAAACTCACTAATCATAATATTTTTGCTATTTCCTTCAAAAGAATCATACAAGTAAGATAATTATAAGCGAACTAGTACTATAACTCTTTAAAGATTCACTAAGTATATGCACTAATGAATTTTAAAAATAAATGTGAAGGAAAATGAAGCATAATACATCATTACACTTAACATTCACCTGCAAATATTATGATAACAAGTGCTTACTAAAAATTCTAATGTTTTTGACCCAGTCATTTGAATATGAAAATTATGAGAAAATTTTGAATGATGACTCGCTTTAGAAAAATGTAGATGATACACTCATTACTGTTATGAGATACCTTTCAGTAATTAAATTAGATTCCAAAGATTGATTTCATATAATATTTTTCAAATAATAGCTACTTGTAATGAGAAGAGATATTTTGGAGAAGAAATACCCACAAATAAAATAACATTTTATATCATATTTATTAAAACATCATATACTTCAATAAGTGTTGTTGTCCATATAAGCAAGAGATGACTTGTCTGATAATTATTTCTTGCATCAACGTTTTATCTATTTGTTGAAACTACAACCTAATGTGAATAATATTTACCTCATAAAATGAGTATTATATGCAAATAGTATGCACAGTAGAATATAGAAGTCATCATCATTTTAAGAAATAAAATGTCAATTTGCTTTGCATTTCGTGCATTGAAGCAAATAAGACCCTTGCACTTAGCATTGGCATTACTACTTTAAAAACACCACAAACAAAGAGAAAACAGTCTTTCAAGTGCATTTAAAAACAACAACAAAACTTCACAAATAGAGATCTTATATTTTCAGCAAATAAAAGTTCTAACCATTGAATGTAGTATTTCTTCATGAATGCCATTGGAGAATCCACAGCCAAGTTGCTACTAAGCCAAATCTCTGACATGGCAACTAGAAAATATCCAGCGGATATCCTCTGATATATGTAGGAACATAATTAACGACAGTTTATTAAGAGAGAGAGAGAGAGAGAGAGAGAGAGAGAGAGAGAGAACATAAAGCCACAAAAAGTACTGATATATAAGTACAACCTGGCATTTTCATATAAACTATAAACAGCAAAGAACATGCACTGAAAGCAAGCCTAAACAAAGGTTGTGTGATTCGCATTTAATTTAGAGTCAAATTATATAGCACAAGTAGAACTAAGCATGCCCATCTCAGAAGTCCATGCAAAGGACAAAAGTTCTGAAATTTCACCAAAACTACTCAAACGAAATCAATCCTCACATGAATCATATACTTCTTTCTAAAATAACAGTGTTTAAAAAAAAAAAAAAACAAAGAAAGGTTATCATATAATTTTCATTTCTACAAAATGATCAAATCAAATGTGATTAATGATCATACTATCTGGTTAAAAATCATTAATAAATTATCCTTGAAGACCATCTTTTAGCTAACTTTAAGTACTCAAGTTGTATAATGAACTGGCTTGCCTGAATCAAGAGATTGATGCCTTTGTGCTTGAAATAATTATAAAAGCATTCACATAATGAGACCATGAAAAACATCCGTGAATCATATGACGACAATAACAACATCAAGCCGTTATCCCATTACGTAGGGTTGGCTTCATGAATCATATGATAGAGAAAATAAAAAAAATATTGTCCCATTAATGAAACTTCTTGATGCATCATTCAGTATAAGGCTGGCCTGGAGAATGGAGAACTCAACAACAACATCAAGCATTTATCCCACTATGTTGGGTCAGCTACATGAATTCTTTTTTCTCCATTGTGTCCTATTAAAAGTTAAATTCTCATTTAAATCTAATTAAAAAAACCATTTCTAATATTTTCTAACCAAGTCTTTTTAGGTTTACCTCTATCTTTCTTAACATAAATCAAATCTAATACATCTATTTTCCTATCCAGGTCATCGGAAGGCCACCGTTTCATGTGACCAAGCCATCTAAGACGATTCTCTCTAATCTTAAGGTGGTGATCATTAAGGTGTGAAGTGAAAGACTTTGTCGAAGTGACGTACAGTATTTGCTTTGAGGTAGATGTTCAGAACCCTGTTAAATTTATAAGTACTTTAAAATTTTTATGCTTAGAATGCAATTTCATGTAATTATTTTCTTGTCAAATATT
The DNA here is from genome assembly GCA_019514585.1 of Dendrobium officinale. NCBI lineage: Eukaryota > Viridiplantae > Streptophyta > Magnoliopsida > Asparagales > Orchidaceae > Dendrobium > Dendrobium officinale. Next base: position 24,551,214 of record CM033684.1, on the reverse strand, counting down.
TTATTTACTGTCAAATGTTTTGATATTTATGCTTTAAAGTATCCTACAGTTTCATGCTTACATTTCATGCATTCTTGAAAAGAAATTAAGGTATATGAATAAATGAAATAAATATGAAAGGAAATTGAAAGGAAATGAAAAGATTTAAATGGAATAAAATTGCATATGCATGTTGATCCGGAAGTACCAAACAAATGGTAATGGAGCTTTCAAAAGCCAAATGGTAAAGAGGCTTACAAAAGCCAAATGGTAATGGGGCTTGTAAAAGCCAAATGGTAAAGGAAATGACCAAAAATTTGACTGCGTACCTGATCAGTACGAAAAAGGGGTACTTCCGGGACGGGTGATACATCTGGCATAATCATTTTGCACTTTGCATTGCATATGAAAAAGATTAAAGAAAAAGAATGAAAGGAAAGCAATGTTTATTGAAAAAGAAGAATGACATTATCTGTTATGAAAATGCTTAATTATATGAATCAGTTTCTAGTTGTAAATGTTTTTAATTTATGCATCTTATGAAATAAGCTGTGCTATGAATTACCTGCTGAGCGTTGGCTCATTCCTCGTTTTGGAAATATTTTTCAGGAGAGAAGTAATGGCTGCACGACGATCTTACACTTATCGTCGTAGGGGACCTCAGGAGGATGAAAGGTTCCTTTTTGTGTTTTTAGTTTGAGTCTTTGTATTTGTTTCAGTGTAGTTCGTGAGTTTGAGAGTTATGTAATTGTGAAAGTTTATGTTATGATGATGAATTTGAAAGTTTTATTGGTTAAGAGACAGTTGATCACTTTATAACATTTGAGTTTGAAGTTTATTAGTTGCTCTTTCATGTATTTTGGGATGATATTTATATTCTAACCTTAAGTTTTAAATGAAAATATGTTATGTATTATGCTCTTCCGTACGATAGTCTGTTCCCGCCCCGATATAATCGGGCTAGCCGGGCCGGGTCGTGACAAGAGTGGTATCAGAGCAAGGGTTTAATACTGATTAATGAAAAAGCTTATAGGATGATTGATTGAGTCTTAGAATGTGTAGGAAGTGTAATTTTATGATTATTTGTGACTTATGATTGATGTGTTTTACCTCAGGAGTATGGATCCTGAGCAGAATGCCACTGATGGCATTAATATGGAGGAAGGGAGGGAGCTACCAGAGGTAGCAGAACCTCAAGGCCAAACTCGTCAAAATGTTCAGCCACGAGTCTATGGATTGTCCCAACAAGAAGCTAAGGGGTCTCCTGATGTGATTACAGGTGCGTAGTTTAATTAATTGCAATGAATTTTTTTTTATGAAATTGAAATTGAAATTGATTGGATAATAAATGAAATTGAAATGAACAAATAATGAATGACATGTTTTGTAAATGAAATGTTGCACTTGTTTATGTTTATGGACACTCCTTATGTGCGATAGACCCGTTAGAATCCTTTTTGATACTGGAGCGTCACACTCCTTTGTTTCAAAAGGATTTGTTAGATCTGCTAAATTGCTTCCTACAGTTATGTTGAAGTCTCTATCAGTTTTGATGCATAATGGGAATCATATGGAAGCTAATCAGAAATGTCAAGTAAATTTGAAGATTTGTGATAAGAGTTTAGAAGCAGATCTGATTGTATTGCCTCTGTTTGAGTTTGATGCAATCTTAGGCATGAATTGGTTATCTTGCCATTTCGTGACTATAGATTGTAACAAGAAGGAGGTTAAGTTCTGTATGCCAGGAGAGGAGAAGTATGCCCTTTGGTTTGACAAATGCCCCTGCAGTGTTTATGGATCTCATGAATAGAATCTTTAAGCCTTCTTTAGATCTATTTGTGATTGTATTCATAGATGACATACTTGTGTACTCCCCAGATGAAATGAAGCATGCAAATCATTTAAGGTCAGTATTATATACCTTAAAAGATAATGACTTGTATACTAAGTTCTCCAAGTGTGAATTTTGACTGAAGAGTGTGAACTTCTTGGGGCATGTGATTACTGATGGGAAGATATCTGTGGATCAGCATAAGGTGCAAGTAATAACAGACTGGCCAAGACCTGCTACAGTGACTGAGGTTAGGAGCTTTTTGGGATTGGCAAGCTACTACAGGAGATTTGTTGAGGGATTTTCACAGATAGCAATGCCACTATCCAAATTGACTCAGAAAGCAGTGAAGTTTGAATGGACAGCTCAGTGTGAGGAAGCTTTTCAGAGGTTGAAGCAGTGTTTGATAACTGCTCCAGTGCTGACTATTCCCTCAGGGACAGATGGATTTCAGCTTTACAGTGATGTCTCACATAAAGGGTTGGGTTGTGTACTGATGCAGAATGGGAGAGTCATTGTCTATGCTTCTAGGCAATTGAAGAATCATGAAAGGAATTACCTAACCCATGATTTAGAGTTAGCAACGGTAGTTTTTGCCTTGAAGATCTGGAGGCATTACTTGTACGGAGTTCGATGTGAAGTTTTTACTGACCACCAAAGTTTGAAGTATATCTTCACTCAGAAGGAACTGAATCTAAGGCAGAGGAGATGGCTAGAACTCATTAAGGATTACGAGTTGGATATTCAGTATCATCCGGGCAAAGCAAATGTGGTTGTTGATGCTTTGAGCAGAAAGAATTCAGTTAGTGCAAACTGGATGATTACACAGCAGCAGGAATTGATAAGAGATTTGGAGAAGTTAGAGATTTCAGTGGTTCAGCCCAGTGATGCAGAAATTATAAGGTTGAATCAGACTATAATTATGTCAACCTTTTCAGAAAAGGTACGAGAAACTTTGCCACTTGATGCAGATTTTAAGAAGATACTGGATATGGTTAGTATAGGTCACATTGAAGATTTTGAGCTTGATGGTGATGAATTGCTTCGATATAAGGGCAGATTGTGCATTCCAGATGTGGATGATTTGAGGAAAGAAGTTCTTCAAGAAGCTCACTACTCCAGTTACACCATTCACCCAGGCAGTAATAAGATGTATCAGGATTTGAAGGAGGTGTTTTGGTGGCCAGGAATAAAGAGAAGTGTAGCAGATACAGTATCCAAATGTATTTCATGTCAGATGGTTAAAGCTGAGCACCAGAAGCCAGGAGAATTTTTATAGCCCTTACCCATACCAGAGTGGAAATGAGAAGACATTGCTATGGATTTTGTGGTTGGTTTACCCAGATCCAGAAGAGGAAGTGATACTTTATGGGTTATTATTGATAGGTTGACTAAATCTGCACATTTTATACCTATCAAACAGTCTGATCCTGTTGAGAAATTGGCAAGTTTATATGTTGATCAGATTGTCAGATTGCATGGAATACCTAAGACTATAGTGTCAGATCGTGATGAGAGATTCACTTCCAGATTTTGGAACAAGGTTCAAAAAGTTTTGGGCACCAGGCTTACCTTTAGTACAGCTTTCCACCCTCAGACAGATGGACAGTCAGAAAGAACAATCCAGACCTTAAAAGATTTGCTCAGATTATGTGTTCTGGATTTTGGTGGTAAGTGGGAGGCATATGTACCATTGATTGAATTTGCCTACAACAATAGCTTCCAAGCACGTATTGGTATGGCTCCATACGAGGCTTTGTATAGGAGAAGGTGTAGGACACCTTTAAATTGGGCTGAGATAGGAGGAAGGAAAATAATTGGTGCTGACTTGGTTGATGATGCTACAGAAAATATTAGATTGATCAGAGATAGATTGAGGGCAGTGCAGGACAGACAGAAAAAATATTATGATGTCAAGCACCGATCAGTTGAGTTTGATATCGGAGAGTTTGTATTTCTCAAAGTCAGTCCAATGAAGGGAGTGAAAAGATTTGGCAAAGCAGGAAAATTGAGTCCCAGATTTGTAGGTCCTTTTGAGATTTCAGAAAGGATTGAAAAGGTGGCCTACAGGTTGATTCTACCAGCACATATGAGTGGAGTGCATAATGTGTTTCATATTTCCTCCTTAAGGAAATATATTTCAGATGAGACTCAGAGGATTAGTACAGATGTGGTAGACATTCAACCAGACTTGACTTTTGTTAACGAACCAGAGAAGATTCTTGACTTTGAGGTTAAGCAGTTGAGGAGCAGAGCGATTCCTTTTGTTAAGGTGCTTTGGAAGCACAGTTCTGAGAAAGATGCCACTTGGGAGAAGGAGTCAGAGATGAGGGAGACCTACCCTCACCTTTTTGACTAAGGTGTGTTTTCCTAAGCTTGTCTTAAATTTCAAGGACGAAATTTTTATAAGGGAGGGAGAATTGTAAAACCCGCAAATACTATTTTAGGCATCGCACGCTTTTTAAAGTGCCGCGACGAATTTTTAAGTAAAATTTTCAAGGTTAACGGATTGTAACGAAAATAATTTTAGAAAATCCTACGTGAAATTCTGATCGTTTTGGTATATAGAACTTGTACCTAATTTTGCCTATTTTTGGAGTTATTAATTTTAGAAGCTTAAAAATACCTAATATACTCTTACTTAACCCTTAAACCGAAATTGCTTAAGTGAGGGTAATATGGTCATTTTAGCAAACCCCAATTCCTCTTAATAGCATAACCGAGTCCTCCCTCTCCATTTTCACGCGTGAAACCGAACGGGAGCGGACGGACGGGCGACGGGCGGCTTCTGCGAGGGCGCTCCGGCGACGTTTTTCAGGCGAAAAAGTTACGTCAAATCGAAGAGGACGACGAAATGATTACTCCGGTATGATTATCTTCGAACGAAACCTTTTAGATCTCTAGATTTTTGGAGATAGAAATTCTAGGGTTTTTCCAAAAATTGGTTTTCTCCCAAAATTTCTTTAAGAAATTAATAAGGGACATTTAGGAGAGCATTTTAACGGTAGAAACGATATTTTTGGAAGAATTTTTGGAGATTTAAATATTAGGGTTTTTGACGAAAAATCTAATTCCTTCAAGATACTTTTACAAAAATTATTCCTATGAGTTTAGGAAATGTTTTTAATGAAAATTTTAAGTTTTTAGCGAAAATTTTATTTTCACTATTTTCCATTATTATTTTAATCCGAAAATTATTATATAATTATTAATGTATGTTAAGGACCAATTTTGAAACAATGATTTGATGAAAATGAAGGTTTATAGATTTTTAAAAATTAGGTATTTATTAAATCCGAAAATTCATATTAATTTAATTAATTATCCTTTAAATGTCGTAAGGAATGGTTAAGGGAAAATGCCGGGTTTAGCAATTAGACTTAGGAAATTTGATTTCAAATTGTGACACGTTTACTTTATAAACTTTTAGGTGGTGATCATTAAGGTGTGAAGTGAAAGACTTTGTCAAAGTGACGTACAGTATTTGCTTTGAGGTAGGTGTTCATAACCCAGTTAAATTTATAAGTGCTTTAAAATTTTTATGCTTAGAATGCAATTTCATGTAATTATTTTCTTGTCAAATATTTTATTTACTGTCAAATATTTTGATATTTATGCTTTAAAGTATCCTACAGTTTCATGCTTACATTTCATGCATTCTTGAAAAGAAATTAAGGTATATGAATAAATGAAATAAATATGAAAGGAAATTGAAAGGAAATGAAAAGATTTAAATGGAATAAAATTGCATATGCATGTTGATCCGAAAGTACCAAACAAATGGTAATGGGGCTTTCAAAAGCCAAATGATAAAGGGGCTTACAAAAGCCAAATGGTAATGGGGCTTGTAAAAGCCAAATGGTAAAGAAAATGGCCAAAATTTGACTGCGTACCTGATCAGTATGAAAAAGGGTACTTCCGGGACAAGTGATAATCTGGCATAATTATTTTGCACTTTGCATTGCATATGAAAAAGATTAAAGAAAAAGAATGAAAGGAAAGCAATGTTTATTGAAAAAGAAGAATGACATTATATGTTATGAAAATGCTTAATTATATGAATCAGTTTCTAGTTGTAAATGTTTTTAATTTATGCATCTTATGAAATTAGCTGTGCTATGAATTACCTGCTAAGCGTTGGCTCATTCCTCGTTTTGAAAATATTTTTCAGGAGAGAAGTAATGGCTGCACGACGACCTTACACTTATCGTCGTAGGGGACCTCAGGAGGATGAAAGGTTCCTTTTTGTGTTTTCAGTTTGAGTCTTTGTATTTGTTTCAGTGTAGTTCGTGAGTTTGAGGTTTATGTAATTGTGAAAGTTTATGTTATGATGATGAATTTGAAAGTTTTATTGGTTATGAGACAGTTGATCACTTTATAACATTTGAGTTTGAAGTTTATTAGTGGCTCTTTCATGTATTTTGGGATGATATTTATGTTCTAACCTTAAGTTTTAAATGAAAATATGTTATGTATTATGCTCTTCCGTACGATCGTCTGTTCCCGCCCCGATATAATCGGGCTAGCCGGGCCGGATCGTGACATTCAGATAATTAGACAAAGATAAAATATGGGGACGGGTGGCTTGTTAGAGTCTTCATTGGTGAGGACCTTACGGACAAGGTCAACATACAGTTTGGTTGGCTGGCCATTATCTACGTTATCCAGTTAACAACCTGCCATGGTTATAATTAAGATGTTGGTGGCCAGTATAAAGATGATAAGATTATTGGGAAGACATTTGGTACTAATATTCCTAGGGATTGCAATTATACATAATATAGAGGATAATTATTCCGACCAAACCCAAAAGGCACCCGACTATTTTATCAATAGAATCCGATTGGGTTTGGTATTAGCTGGTTGGGTATCGACTAACCAAATCCGATGAAATTCTAATATGATTATATCATTAAGATTAAAAAATTTAATGGAACATGGGTTTGCACCTGTCTGGGATTTATGTTTGATTTAAGTTAAAACAACTACTCCACATGTATGGCATATTAAGGCTTTGTTTATAAATTTTTTATTGTCAAAATTTTGTGAATCTCTACGCGAGGAATAACTTTTTTTTATATTTTATTCTAGCAGGTATCTGAGTAGCCATTCACAAAGCAAGTAAAATAATCATTTTTTGCTACCCAGCTGATTTGGATATGATTCTAAGTAGCAATAGTGGTATAGTTCCGTAAATACAGATCTGTGTATGACTTATCAAAGCGGATACCCCTTCATTTTCATCTCTAAATATGTTAGTGGTCGTTGCCTAGTCGACCCAACCAACCAGAAACTACAAGGTCACAAGCAAAGGGTAAGCCAAACAACTTGGAGCGATCCCAAAAAAGTTCATTGCAATCATAAAAAGGTGGGAAGAAGGAAAGGGATGAGATGGAAAAACATTATGTATTTTTTCTTTATTCAAATAGTTTTTTAACTTTCTACTTTGGAATAGATGATATAAACTTCAAAGTCTAAAATATTTCGTAATGCATATCATCCTTGATGAAATCAGGCCATTGGATTTTTCATGGAATTTAACATATATGGGTGATGATCAATCCTTCAATAATCAATGCATAACATGTTAATGGAAAGGAAACTTTTTAGTGTAGCCACCTAACGCAAGTAAACTTGAGCATTTTTCAATACAAATTTTGTTAAATCCTAGCCATCCCTTGACCCTTGATCCCATGGACAGCATGAGGATTTGTAGGGGGCTTACCTGGATCATGACAATGTCCTTCAAGATTTGGGTGGCTGATTTATGAAGGATTATATTAGGGTAATTATGCATTATTCTGTAATTATATGTTTCCTCATTAAGATATCATGTATAGATCTATAAATAGGGATAACTTTATGCAATTAAATTAAGCATTTTTCCTCTCAAATTCTCTGAATTTAACATGGTATTAAGAGCCTAAGGATACATAATCCATTTCTTGGGTTTCTTTATTTATTCGTTTTCCTGATTCTTGAAGCGTCAAGCTTAAAAGAGTAAGAGGGATCAAAGAGAGAGCTTGGTAAGAGCCTTTTATGCATGCTCTTGAGTGTGATCGAGAGAAACGAGTGGACCTTCTTCTTCAAGGAGCGAGCAGAAAGCACGATTCTAGCCTCTCTTCGTACGTCTAGGACAGAGGTGAGAAAAGCAAAACTGAGCATGCGCTTCCAGCAAGATCCAACGTATGGAAGCAACAATCTCTCTTCTTGCGACTGAAAGAAAGAACCAAGTTTTCTTCCGCTGTTGTGCCTTCATTGTCGGCCTTCTCTTGTTACTACACTCCTATAACCAAAGCAGCCTTCATTGTTGTCTTGCACCTTACTAACTTGATTAATATAGTCTTCATCACTACCAGTTGTCGCCGCAATGTCTGAAGCTAATTCCTCCCAAAGCTTTATGAAGGACTCCATGGTGCACCAAGGAAGACAAAATCTCCAAAATATACAACCTTTCTATCGCATAAATGGAAAAATTTTGCTATAAGTGGTCTCAATTTGTGAAGACCAACTTGAAAATGAAAGTAAAGATGAATCACCTCCTTAGGGTATTACCAAAAGAAGAAGATCCTAATTTTTGGGCATGGGATGAAGCAGACTCCATGATTATGCCATAGTTATGGAATTCCATGACTCCATAAATTAGTAATACTTTCATGTTCTTATCTACTGCAAAGGACATATGGAAACATTCTCAAAACTCAGGATGTTGCCCAAATCTTCAAAATTCAGGTCAATGAGGGAAGCACAAAATAAGGAAGCAAGATCAAGATTGAATAAGCTACTGTCCTTCAAGGCTTGTAGCAAAAAGTTAATCACTACAGATGCATAGAGATCAAATGTCCAAAATATATTGTTATCCTAAAAAATATTACTGAGAACGATAGAATGTATGACTTTTTTGCAGGATTAAATATGGAGTTTGACGAGACTAGAGTTCAGATCCTTGGCAAAGAAGATACATCTTCAATAAATGAGACAATTTCTCTCATTCATGCTGAGGAAAGCCGACGAGGGGTAATGCTGGAACCAAATGCTATTGAAAGTTCAACAATGGTGAATACCAAATAGGCACTATGGAAGGAAAGAGGTAAGGATTCCTTGAAACCTAAAGACAAATACTCCCTTTGGTACAGCTATTGTAAGAAATCAAGACACACAAAGGAGACATGCTAGAACTTGCATGGAATGCACCCAAGTTAGGAGTATAATCAAAGAAGTGGACAAAAGGGGACATCACAAACTAACACTACAAGTCAGCCCAACCCATAAATGTAGTCCAGGTTTAGAGAGCTCAACAAAGAAGATATTAATAAGCTAAAACAACTATTGGTATCCTTTGAACAATCACTTGAGTCTTCTTCTCTTACACTTTCAGATAAGTTTTATATATCCATCAAATTAAGTATCTTTAGAAATTATTTAAAAGATTTATGGATCATTGATTCAGGAGCCACATATCACATAACACACTCGATTACTCACTTCATCAACTATACTCCTTGTCCTAGTGATAAGAAAATCATCATGGTTGATAGTTCTCTTACCATATAACAGGCCAAGAAGACATACCCTTTTTTCCCTCTCTCTCTCAAAAATGTGCTCCACATGCCTCAATTATCCACAAACCTAATCTCCATACAAAAACTAACTAGTGATCATAATTGTCAAGTCCTATTTAACACTACTTGTTGTTGATTTCAGGACCAGGGATCGAGGAAGAATATTGGACTTGCTAAGGTACACTTTACTAGCTGAAAGAGCTGAACAAATACACTATTATCAATAAGGGTTATTTTATGTTATCCCTATTTAATAAAAAATCTACTATTTGGCTTTATCATTTTAGATTAGGACATTCATCTTTTGACATCTTAAAAAATATGTATCCAAAATTTTTTTATTGATTTGAAAAATGAGTCCTTTCATTATGAAACCTATGAGTTAGCCAATCATAAATGAGTTTCTTTTCCAAACAAAAACTAAAGACATCATACTCCCTTCTACCTTTTTCAAAATGATATCTGGGGATCCTAAAAAATCTCTAACATTTCAAGGACCCGATGGTTTGTATCCTTCATTGACGAATGCATTTAAGTCTCTTGGATCTTTCTCCTCAAAAACAAATTCAACGTTAGCACTATCCTCCCCAATTTTCACGCCATGATCCAGAACCGATTCGGGGTGAAAATAAAGAAATTTTGTTTCGACAATACCAAAGATTACTTTAACCATACACTCCTACTTGCAAAAGGAATGTATCATTCATGAGTTTTCCTGTATTCACACCCCACAACAAAATAGAGTTGCAAAAAGAAAAAATGACTACCTTCTTGCCTCCACCCATGCACTTATATTCCACCATAATGTACTTAAATCATACAAGGGGAAGCCCTTCTGACTGTCATGTATTTCAAAAACTGACTACCTTCAAAAACCTTGGGACTAAAAAATACCAATGGATCCTGCCCTCTTTTTACTCTGAATTCTGAACTCGTAAAAATCTCAAACCCAAAATTTTTGGGTGCATTGCCTATGTTCACATTCACAACCAAAATAGAGAAAAATTATATTCAAGGGCACTCAAATATATCTTTGTCAGATATTCATCCACCTAGAGAGATTATAAGTATTATCATTTCTCCACCAAGAAAACTCTTGTATATATTGGCGTTACTTTTAACGAACAAAAACCTTATTTCAACAAACCTCATCTTTAGAGGAAGATTGAAACTGAAGAAGATGATGCGAGTGAGCTTTGTCCCACTTGACCTTCCAGCTCCACCTCAAACTGATCCACCTAAACCTAAAACCAAAGCCAGATAAACTAAGGACAAAGCTATTATGAATAACATGAGGTTTGAAAAAGTATATTAGGCGTACAAATCCAAACTATGCTCCAGAGCATATCTAGGAAACTGAACCGTCTCTTGAAATTGAGGTAAACACAAGTTCACCAAAAAATCCTATTTTGGACCCCATAACCAATTTTGCATCCTTCCATAACTTCTCACATTCACACAACAATTTTCTGATCACACTAAATGATATTCATATTCCTACTAAAATTTATGAGGCCTTATCAGACGAGAATTGAAAAAGTGTCATTAAAGATAAAATGCAAGCCCAGAAAAAGAAAAATAGCTAAGAGATCACCGACCTAACAATAGGAAAAAGACTAGTCGACTGTAAATGGGTATTCTTTGTGAAATACAAAGCCGATGGTATATTGGAAAGGTATAAGGCAGGGCTACTAGCGAAAGGGTACACTCAGACATATAATATTGACTACCAGAAAACTTTTACACATACGGCCAAGATTAACACCATTAGAAACCTTCTCTCCCTGGCAGTTAATTATAATAGGCATTTGGAACAATTGGATGTTAAAAATGTATTCCTACAAGAGAACTTGGAGGAATAAATATTTATGAAGATTCCACCATGATTCAAGAAGAATTTTGGGGGTGACAAAGTGTGAAGGTTAAAGAAGACTTAATATGGGCTAAAGCAGACACAGAGAGCTTGATTTGAAAGATTTTCAAATGTCATGCTACTCAATGAATATCAACATAGCTAAGGGGACCACACACTATTCTTCAATCACTCAGACTTAGGGGGAGTCATAGTTTTATTAATTTATGTAGATGATGTCATCTTGATAGAGAAATTGAGAATGATGAAAATGAGATAGTGATTCTAAGAAAATATCTTGCAAAGGAATTTGAGATCAAAGAACTTGATAGATTGAAATATTTCCTAGGAATTAAAGTGGCTTGCTCCAACAGAGGAATCTTCATTACACAACATAAATACATTACTGGTATTTTTAAAGAAACATGTAAACTAGCTTGTAAACTGACACCAACACCAGTAGAACCAAATCTCAAATTGGGGGAAGCTACAGAGGATCCATACATAGATAAGGGGCTAGCTAGAGACTTGTGAGAAATTGATCAACCTTTCTCACACCAGACTAAATATAACCTTTACTATGAGCATGATCAACCCATTCATGCAGAATCTAAAGCAATCTCACATGCAAACAATAGACAGAATATTGTACTACCTCAAGGGGAATCCATGAAAGGGAATTCTCTTTAGAAGAGAATGTGGAATGACCCCAAAAACTTATAGTAATGCAAATTACGTAGGATCACCAGTAGATAGACGATCAACCTCGAGATATTGCACACTCCTTGGAGGAAACTCAGTTACTTGGAGGAACAAGAAATAGAATGTGGCAGCAAGGTCTAGTGTAGAGGCAGAGTTTAGAGCTATGGCCTTAGGTATATGTGAGCCTATGGTATATGTGAGCTACTATGGATCAAGATGATTCTAGAAGGCCTAAGGATCAAGTGTGAAGGACCCATGAAACTAAACTGTGACAACAAATCAAAAATCAGCATAGCTCACAATCCAGTTCAGCATGACAGAACAAAGCACATAAAAGTGCATAGATATTTCATAAAGGAGAAATTGGACAGTAGACTTAGCTACATTTACCATGTCTCATCAAAAGATCAGTTTGCAGATATTCTTACAAAGGGACTTGATAACTCTATCTTTCTTAGACTAATTACCAAGCTGGGAATGACAAATCTGTATTTCTCAGCTTGAGGGAGAGTGTTAAATCTCAGCCATCCCTTGACCCCTGATCCCATGGCCAGCATAGGGATCTGTGGGAGGCTCACTTGGATCACATCAATCCTTAATATAATCCTTAATTTAGGAAGGATTATATTAAGTCAATTATACATTATTCCTTAATTATTTATTTCCTCATTAAGATACCTTGCATAGATCTATAAATAGAGATAACTTTGAGCAATAAAATTAAGCCTTTTCCCTCTCCAATTCTCTAAAATTAACAAATTCTATATGCAGTATTTGGGTTCATGATCTCATTGGTAATAAGAGGATTATCTCATAAGGATGAGGATGATTTTATGATTGATTTTGCTACCTTGTAATTATAAATATGAAATACGGTAATTTTATTGCGCTGGTATCTCTAAATAACTGAGCCCAATTTTTAGTAAGGATTTGCTAATCCCATGTAGTGGAACCAGGCATCCAATTGTGGTAATGAAAGCATGCAATGTGTTTCATTATGTTAGTTGCTAAGATCATCCCAAAGGGTCGATTGCATGTGATCAAAAGTTAGGAATTTCAAAAATCTTGGATGTACCAAGAGTTGTTTTTTTCTTTGCAACTAGAGTTGATGTGCACTTCAGCAACATCTAGTTGTGTATCCTAGATATTAAAATTGATAGTAGATGTCAAAATTACTAGCTCTTCTTGAAACAATGTTAAACTTATAAATAATATTTTGAGATAAGTTTTCCTAGACATTAGATATTATGATGATGTTGAATCCTCCTTTCCTAGCTTTAAGTTGGAATTAATCGCACTGAGCTAAGAGATTTCACCACTTAGTACTGTGTAAATTTGGCACAAGGCTTGTGGATCAACAAGCAAATGTGCGACTTATGGCTAAGCTTGAGGCTCCATTGAAAGGAATGAGCCAACTAACAAGCAACATTTTGAGACTTAGTGTTTCCTAAATATAAGCCTACATCAATCCATATAATTCATGTTCATATGTTTGTGCTTGGTGTTTGAACGTGTCTATGAGTGAATGGGTGAACTGTGTGCATCAACAACACAAACAAAGAAGGCATGACTCATGAGATTTGTCCAAATGATTACAATAATGCATAAATAATACAATATGATTTGCAAGCGTATCTTATTCAACTATTTGAATCATTATCACAATAAAAAATTAAAAAACAAGTTTATATATATATTATATATATATATATATATATATATATATATATATATATATATATATATATATATATATATATATAGCCTCATCACAAAAAGTTTGGATTATGATTTATGAATCGCCCCTTCTACTCATTCATATGAATGTTACATGCAAAGTACACCCTATACTTTAAGCAAATCTTATCATAGAACTTCTAGATATATTATATTGGTGAATTTTTGTCCTTTTTTTATCCTACTTTCTATTGATGTCAAATTAATTTTTAGTGACCACTTTTAGCTTTTAGTAACCTCTCTGATCCCAAGGCTTAAATCGATACAATACAAAAAGGGATGTAGCAAAGCAAGGGGCCTTCAAGACGTTTTCATATTCCTTTTATGATGTGTGTTTTCTTATATTTTTTGTAATATGGAACTATTAGTGCATATTGGAACTTTAACAGTGATTGCTAGTGGATTAGGTTGTTTAATCAGTGGCAAGCTTTATACAAGACCAAGGCAAAGTCAAGGTCTTAACACATGGCTTGTGATTGGATTTTTCATGCAATCAAGTCCAAAGTGAAGGTTTGTATCGACTTAATGTAAATATATCTAACTTTAGTAGATCGGGTACATAGGTCAATCTAAAATGATGAAACTATGAGATCTTAATCGTATTGATCACCTGATCCCATCAATTCTAATCTAACAGCAATTTCCAAATTAAGCATAACTGATGTTCTTAATCAAGAGCGTTCATTGTTAATAGGCAAACATGTAAGGATAGCACCCACCCTAGTTAACCAACTCGGAAAAATCTCTGGGAACTTCAAAAGTAAAATGCCTTGAAAATCCAACAATGTTATTCCGACCATATAAGCCTTTTAATGCCCACAATTCCCTTATTAGTGTTTAAAAATATTAAATGGAGAATGGTGATTTATAAATCTAAAAAGAATGTGGAATGAGGCTAATGATGATGATAAAATAACCAAAATAAAGTAGTTCATCTTTAATAAAAGTTGTAATAAGCTTCATATACTCACATAAGCATATATATATATATATATATATATATATATATATATATATATATATATATATATATATATATATATATATATATATATATATATATATATCCTTGTATAAAATAAGTTTGTGTGGAAAGAAAAGGTCATTTGATGTATCAGCTCGCTTGAGATCAAGCTATTGAGCAAAGCCAACCCATGTATCTTTTGATTGATCATATCAGATTGAAATCAAATGATACCCTTCGTATTATTTCTTTTTAAATAGATTAGCCAATCTGTAATTATTTCTAATTTAATAATCAAAACAGCAGAGAGGGAACATTTTTAGGCCCATTACAGTAAAATTAGTTTATTTGTTCAACATATACATGATTTTTTTTTTTTTTCTCTTTCTTGGGTACTCTTAGGTCAAGGTTAAATGATTTTTCCAGTTCATATAAACATCAAAGGGTCTAAGAGGATGACTTGAATTGTAAACTTGGTTTAATGAATTAGGTGAAAAGGCTCATATGCTCTTCAATGATTGTTGATTTTTTTTGTGAACTTCAAACCATACCTGTCAATTCAACAGATAAATGAAAGTTTATCTTATTTAAGCACTTACATATCATCATTACATTATAGGCAAGTGGCAAATGAGTTTATGTAATATAATAAAGACCGTGTATTAATATGCAGATTAATTACTTTATACCAAGACATTTTAGTTATTAATTATATAATCACCAAATTATATATCATAGCTCAGACAATATGCTTCTTAGCTTCTAGGTAGATGTCTCAAGTTCAAATACATCCTGTGTGGCTCACTTTAAATAACTCCCTACGTAAGTTTATGCCTCTATAATTAGCATTATACCGTGCCTATAATCAATAAAATTATTTGGAATAGATTTACATCATTGAGTGTTTGGTCACAAGATATCCTATCTTTCATAACTGGCATATACTCTATTCTATAACCAGCATTATAACCTACCTATAATCATAAAATAGTTGGTATAAGGTTAATAAATGGTTAGTTCACAAACATCTTGAGTGATTGGTTCACGGGCATCTATGCTTTTAGCATTTTGATATCACAACTAACGTACATAGCTACAATCTAGATGTCAATCATCAATTATGCAACTGGAACAACAACAAAATTTTAACAAACTAGATGGCATTACAAAATGCGAGAGAAAGAAAGGACAGAATAGCCATTGATCATTATAACTAGCACTTCTGTATGTACAGAAAACAAAACAAAACCAAAGAAACTAAAATTTACACATTGTATTGGTATTTAAAAAACATTGCAATCTAGATGATAATATCACAAAATCAGGGAATCAAATAGACCCTATATGACCATGTTCATTTGTACCATAAAGAGAAAAACAAATTAAACAAGTGCATATTCCTCCTTCCCATAATGTATTTCACAAAATAATCATTGGATATGAGATGGTGGATTGTTCCCCCATCCCAAATCATCTTTTAGTCTTCTGAATTTCTTTATAAAGTTGACAAAAGGAGCGCTAACATGTTGTAAAACGTCGCTGCTCTCTTTCAGCAATAAAAATGTTCTATCAAACAGTTTCAGGAACTAATAATTAGACGAAAACCATAATTGCATAGAAATTCTACTCAAAACACCATAAGATGTTCTGCCAATAAAGCAAAACACTAAAAAATATATAAAATTAAGAAAAATCCAAGTTAGCATTAACAATAAAAAAAGTCCTAGTTTCATTCTCCATAGTTAAAATATAAAACATAACAACCGAATATCCATAAACAAAACAAGGCCATCCCACATTACCTGCAATACTCCTAGCCAGCGTATATGATCGATGTCAACACCATATGTCCAGTGATTACGACCATGAAAGTATCCACCTAAAACCAATTTTGGCATCAGTTATCCAAGTATATCAATGAAAGAGCAGAAATCTTAAGGGAAATAAAAGGCATGTCATTACTTTATATGAATAAAATGCAGCGACATGGCCTAAAAGAAATGGAGTAACCTTGCAGCAACACACCCAACAAAAAAAGTTTGATCGTTCTCATGATGATTTTTCTCGTAGCAGTAAGTTTGTTGGTAGCTTTCTGCATAAAATTATAATATCTAATAAGAGAACTAAAACTAAAGGATATGCATGAACACAACAACTAAAAAGCCTCGAGTCCAAGAAAAAAGTGGAAAAATCATCCTAAGGTCCTATGATTGACTACAATTTATTATTTAATCTATTGACGAAAAAAAATTATTTTAAATCCAAATTAATAGTAAATCTTAATATTTATGAACATGATTATTGTTATTTTGGATATTGTTACTAAAATAATGATTCTGATTATTGTTATTTTATATGTAGTTACTAAAAAATGATGAATTTGGTTACTCTAAGTCTGGAGGTGGCTTCTGGTTAATTTCAGCACACTAATAACAACAAACAAAGTTTGAATAATCAGAAGTCATCAAATCCAAAACGGCAGTAACGATATTCATAGAAAGTAAGATTTCATGTTAGTTTAGAGTAAAAAAAAAATTGTCGCCAGTTATATATTGATAGTTCTCAAATAAAGTTTGATTGTTCTCATGATATTTTTTTCGAAGTAGTAAGTTTGTTGGTAGCTTTCTGCATGAAATTATAATATCTAATAAGAGAACTAAAACTAAAGGATATGCATGAACACAATAACTAAAAATACTTAAGTCCAAGAAAAAAGTGGAAAAAATAATCCTAAGGTTGACTACAATTTATTATTTAATCAATTGACTGAAAAACAAATTGTTTTTAAGTTCAAACTAATAGTAAATACTAATATTTGAACATAATTATTATTATTCTGGGTATTGTTACTAAAATAATGGATCTAATTATTGTTATTTTATATATAGTTACTAAACAATAATGAATTAGGTTACTCTAAGTTTGAAGGCGACTTCTAGTTGATTTTCAACACAAACAAAGTTTGAGTAATCAGATCCATTATTTAGTCATCATATCCAACACGGTAGTAACCATATTCATAAAAATTAAGATTTCATGTTAGTTTGGAGTAGAAAAAAAATTTTCCCCAATCATAGAACCACATGTTAATTCTCCAAAAGTAGACAAAATGTAAAAGGTGCCAAGATAACATAAGGTTTTCGGCAAAAAAGCTTCTTGAAGGCATAGTAAATTTTTTTTTTTCTAAAAAAGACTAGATCACATAAAAAAATCAATGGCTGGATCAGTTTCATCATATCACATACCATTACGTCTAAAGTATCACATATTTCAACTCTTTTTAGTATGGATCTGCATTATTTATTATTGTTATATTTTCTCATTATTATTATTTTTATAATACTTTTTTAGAATCCTAATGATTTTTTCTAAACAACTTCCTGCAAATGTCACGATCTTTAATTTTTTTTTATTTCCATAGATCTGCTCTCACACTTTCATCCCTTGTTTAAAATTGTGCAATATGAGGCTTGCCTTGAGGCCTGCCTTTGCGCAATTCCAGTGAAAAACGCCTCGAGGCTTACGCCTCGAATTTCTTTTATGAGGCTTGCGCTTCAACTTGGTTGAGGCCCGCCTTGAGGCGCACCTAGCCTCATTGGTGTGAGGCTTACCCCTCACCCTATATATATATATATCCTAAAGTAAAGCCCCGAACAAATCACACTTTATGCACACCCAAGTCATAACAACTTCCTCTCAAATGCCTCAACCTTCAGCCCGTCGCCTTTGTCATAGCCGCCATCAAGGTTCGCTTGAAAGCCGCACACCACCGCAACCTCTAAAAATTTTGGAGTATTAATCTAATCACTATGTTGATGAAAAACATTTATGAAAGAGGAAAATGCCAGAAATAAATAAAAAAAAAACATATTGGGAGGCATTGAACTTCACAGGATGAGACGGGGGAGAGTTAAATTTTTTATAATGACGACTCAAATAAAGATCCCCTTAGTTATGACAATATAGATGATTTTCTAGTTGTTGACAACTTTTCAACCGTTTTTAGAAATTAAATGTAGATGAGTAGGGAACTGAGAAATAAAGAATTTGAAGTTGAACTTAATATTATATGATACTTTTATGCAGTTTCAATATTTAATAATTTTTTGCTCATGAAATATTTTTATTTCAATTATATTTCATGTAATTTATCACTAGCCACTTTACATCTTGTGTAATTTTTTGTTTCATATGTCATTGTATTACTTCATACTTCAATAGAAAAATAATATCTCATCTTTTAACATATTATTTGGATATTATATAAAATTTTACTTTTAATATTTATTTGCACTCAACGCAATTTTTTATTTTGAGGCTCACGCCTCAAAACGCCTTGAGGCTTACGCCTCACCTCACGAAAAAAAAAAACACCTCAATACCTAATAAATTTTACATTGCATCTAATTGTGGCTCATCTAAAACAATTGGCTTCTCCCATTGTAACATCCTAATCTTCATCTCAAACGTGATATCCTTTATTGACTCCACCGGGGGGACCAAAATTAAAAATAGTTATGTTTGTCATTTTATTACTAGAGCTAAGAGGAGATGTAAGATCAAAATTAAAAATGCAAATAATATGACTTTTAGAGCTTAGAAGACATAAATATCTTCCACAGGCGGTCTCCGTTTGAGAGCGAGAGAAGACGAAAGGGAAAATAAAAGTCGTACTCGAAGTGGGGAGTCGCGAGTCGTGAGAAATGAGCAAAGGGGAAAACGAAGCAGACCATTTGGGTCAAGGGCTAAAATTTACTCGAGATTCTTTAAAATATTTTCATTTCAACTAATTTAAATGAGTTTTAAATTCAATCATTTTAATATTATTTCAGCTAAAATTTACTTGATATACTTTAAAATAAAGTTTCAAATAAAAATCAAAGATTTTAACTAAAACTTCTATAATTTTTTAATGAGATTTTAATAAAAATATATTAATAAAGGAAATATATTAATTATAGAGGACAACACATTTTAAAACATATCTAAATATACATATAGGAGGGTGGCATTAACATCAAAAAAAAATTGGTGGATGGTCAAATTCCCTTTGCTTGATGGTTAATTTTACATTTTTAATATTTATGCATTCCCAAGGCCGGTCCTTTTAGTCTGCCCATCCGCTCATTAATAATAATCTCTCCGCTATTAGTGTTTGGATAAGAATCCTCTTCCATTTAGCATAAAATAGATAAATCTTAAATCAGAAATTGTAGGTGAAGAGAGCTTTTTTGTTGGTGGTGATTGGGTGAAGACATATAAAACTTTTTTTTTTTTAGGGGGGGCACGTACCCCTCCTTGCCCCCCCCCCCCCCCCCCCCCCCCCCCGCCCATGTTTAGATTCATGAATCCTCAATTACTTATTCTCCATTCTTTCTTATTAAATGTTGCATAAAGTGCTAAAAATATTTATGCAAATCCTTTTGAACAACTTCTAACTACGTTACTATTTCATCTACCTATTTTTCTTCCTGGTCCATCAATATCAATTTTCTATGCACATTGTACTGATGCATCTTCTATAATTAGGTGTACATGCCAAAACTATCCAAGTTATTTTCCACTACCTTATCTTCAATATATGCTTAATTTTGATTGATTTTTATAATCCACAAGAAAAATCCACCAATCTCTGCATGATTGATTGTTTTGGTGATTCCACCCTCAGTTTGCCTTTTCTCTTATAATAAGAAAATTTGATCCCTTGATGTCCCTTTAAAGGCTCAAGGCAACGCAACATGAGCTACTGCTCAAGTTTCCTTTTTTTTTATAAATGAACACATCACAACACTAAAATAAAGGATAAAGAGGGAATTCGGCTAAAGCAGAAAAACCTATAACGTATAGAAGCTCAAACAACCGAATCATTACACTCTTTAAAAAAATAGAAGTAGTAATACTAATGCTAAAGAAGTGATTATTGTCTAAAAGAAGAAGTATAAGGACCCTAAAGCATACTCTGTATGCGAGCGCGATGGACACTCCAACACCGAACAGAAAGAAGGGCATAACGAAGTCAGCTATCGTCACGCCGAACCACGGCGCGTGGTTGATCACAGGAAAGGCTCCGCCGGCATCGTCAACTAGGATCATGAGCTGCGAAGAAGAAATGAATTGGTAATTGACTGGATATTAGAGATTACAACAAACACAGTTAACGATTTTATAAGGATTACCGCAACGGTGAGGCCGCGGAAGACGTCGAGAGAGGCGAGCCGCTGGTTTGGATCGGAGGGTTTCGCTTGATGGCTAACAGAGGTGACAGGTGTAGGTGGAGGAGAGTGGTTGTGGTCGGGGAGGATCTCCCCGTCTGTCCTACTAGTAGCCGGCGCTGAGAGCGAGTTGAGAAGCGGAACCCGCTCTTCCGGTATCACGACCTGGGAATCCATCGGCAATTTCACAATCCTCTGGGGAGAGTAATCGGCAGTGTAAGTTTGGGAATTTAGGTGTTTCCTAAGGTTGAATTTGAGATGCAATATAATTTATTTGTCAACTTTGTAAATACTAAATAGAATGGAATATAATAGGATGATGCCTATGTAAATCTTCCTTCTTTTTTTATCTTTTAAAAATAATTTATTTTTAAACTCACTCTAAATTAACCATCATTTGTTGTCATAAGGCACTGCTTGCCGCCACCTGTATTGCCTCAAGACACTATTGTCGTCTCAGATGGTTGCCCCCCGATGTTGCTAGCCTCTCTCTCTACCACCACCAACCACCCACGGCACCACCGACTACCATCATTAAGCATTGCTAGTCATCAGTGTTGGTCGTTGGCCATCATTTACCTCAATATATCGCTAATTGTCACCCACCGCCTATCATCACCACTTACCACTAGTCAATGTCATAATCACTTTATATGATCATTTTATCCCAAACTAAGTACAAAAAGATGATCTCCTAAATTTATTTTACATGCAACAAAATAACTTTAGAGTAAATATATTGAATTTATTTTATATTGCATTCTTTTTAAGCTTTTACAATACATTCATTTTTTAAGTAAATCAAATGACCCTTTCGTTGAATGAAGTGGTGAAGTGATTGACACATACAAGGTTTTAGCCAAACCTAATAATATTTGGAAATTTGATTTATATGCCTCAAATAAATGTAATTGATCAAATGTTACTTTTTTATTTTCTTGGAGAAATATGTCCAAATTTTTTTTCAAATAAAATCATATCTTCTACATAGAAATAGAGGTAAAACCACAATCAAGTATAATGCAAACTTTCAAACAAGGGAGTTGCTTGAACATTCATTTGTTTGGCACCTTCTTTATCGTTATAGATCTCAGAGCTTGTACAATCGATCTGTTGAAAGCTTCAAATTGAAGGTTTTGATTTTTTCAATCATCATTTGTTCAAGACTAACAATATTATACATTGTTATTTAGGTTTGAATATGTCATTCATATTCTAAAAAATATTTGCATTCTAAACCCTTAATGGCATTAGAATATGTATTACATATTACAATATGTTTGGACATTATTCAAATTTTTAAGCGAGGTGAACAATGTTTGAACAAGCTTTGAGAATAGTTAAATAAAGGTTCATGCATGGTTGAAACAAAGTTTGATCTGGGTTCGAGTTGGATTCGAGCCTAGTTTGAATAAGATTTGGGCATGGTTCAAATAAGTTTTGACTATTATTCAAACATCTTTTGATCTTGCTTCAAACCATTATTTTCCCTCATTGCCTTATGGAGTTAGACTCATTTGCAATATTTTGCTATGTAGGATAATGTCGACTTTAATCATACATATAAAGAGGCAGGTCATATATAAAGATGTAGTTGATATGCTCAACATGGTTAAATACTTTAAGGTTTATGATGTCATCGTCAATGTCGGGATATCCTCCTATAGTCATTTCTTTAAATCTTATGAACTATAGTTCTTTGATGCCCTAATTCATAAGCCATTACTAAGAATGGTTGATGATGAAGAGAATGTGGGACACTCAAGCATATTCAATATTAGAATTAGGGACATACATTTGGAGTTGCTAAATTTATTCTGATCACTAAGTTGGGGCTTAAAATTTCCATATGAGAATGAATTTAAGAAGATGAGCACAAGCAGTAGGCTAATAGAAAACTACTTGGATAAAAATAATAGGTTTAAGAATCCAGATTCAAAGAAAGCATTCATGGAGTGCTTTAAGAGAGATACTATATGAAAGTTAAGATTATATTATCTTATTGATGGTTCCCTACTCAACTATACTATACACAACATAATTTTTAATAAGATTCTTATCTTAGTTGAATATGTGAAAACATTTGTTGGCTACCCATGAGACAACCTACCATGAGAGAGGACACTAAGAGGGCTAAGGAAATATATGTTGCATTATGTGCTTAATGTCCTATAAAAGAATGGTCAACCTAGAACACTTTTATTAGATATGCACCATACCAAAGTTAGGGAGAAAATGTGCAGAGAACCTTGGAGAGAGAGAGAGAGAGAGAGAGCACCAAGAATATTGATTTAAAAGAGTAACAAAGTGCTTATGGGCAATGATAGTTTATCATTGTTCATGAATAAAGATGCAAGCTTTATATAAAAATATTGTATTTTAAATGTTTGTTTATGTGGTAAATTATTATTATAAATTGACTATCAAGCCTTCTTTAAATTTTTTTTATGGCTAATTATTCATTCTATACTATTACATGGAGCTGATAAGGACTTCTTTAAATTTATTATATAAACTTCTTCTCAACCTATCTGAATGAGTTAAAAAGAGGAAGATAACCACTACACATTTTATAAGCGAGTGTAGCGGTCACACTGGGGAAAAATTAGGTTAAATATAATCATTCACTGGTCAAGAAATGCCCTCAACTAAAAGTTGAAGCAAACTTTTTGTTGTTGTATAAGAGTTAAAGAATGTAAGACTTTACCAAAGAATAATCAAATAAGATTGTAGTAAAAATTAGATGCTTTAAGTAATTTTGCTTAAAATTCTACACATAAGGAAGTTTAATATAATAAGGAGAATAGAAATGAAGTATTTACTGCTGACTCAACTATTCTTTATAATGAGGTTGGAATAGAGATGAGTGTCACAACTCAACTCATAATTACCCATAGATCAGAAATGTCATATCATGTTGAATGATGATAAACCAAACCCAAGATTTAAGTTTTGGAGACTTTTTAAATTTCTTTAAAACTAGAAAATATAGCAACTAATTTACTTCCAAGTAGCAACATACAAGCTCGTCCATAATTTTCTTTCTTCTTTTTGTTCTTCATCAAAATGTATATATAACAAAATCTACACACTATAATGTATAGCTACATACCATAGTAAAATAAAGCAACAACTAGCTATGATTGTATAAAAATTAGAAAATACATATACATATTCAAACATATCAGAACTTGCAAACTCAACTACTCAATCGACTCTTTCTCTTTACCTGGCCTGAAAGAGAATAGAGGAAGATATGAACCAACACAGTTCAGCATGTCACACTTATTGACCCCAATTTCTAATAATAAACCTATTATGCATTTAGAAATTTAAAATAAATTAGTAGTAAGCTATTATACTGAATAGAGTAATGCTAACAGCTAATATAATTTAAATAGACTTTGCAATAAATAAGTACTTCATATATTAGAGAAAAAAGTAATAGATTTTTCTCAAACTCTTATACCTCTCATCCGGATATCAAAATTCAAGCTCTTATGACTACCTATGATACCATATCACAAAACAGGTCATTATGACTCTTAATGCTTAGGACATATCATATATTCAAAAATTTAAGCTCTTATTACTTCTTGTGCATTCAACACAATAAAACTTTCTCCAACAACAGATTTTCTCATAATCACATAGTTCAAGTAGATAAACACATATATCATTATATTACAATAAAAAATGTAAAAAAAAAATTAATTTAAGAAATTTACATAAAGCTTTACCCATAGGTAGTAGGTTTAACTATTAAGTGGAAATGCATTGTTTCAGAATTTTGCCAAATTACAAGTGATTATTTAGAACACTATTTTTAAGCAATAATTATATTACAACATTATTTTGTGAGATCAGAATGATTATTTTATTTTGCTAAAATAATGCTCTATTCAAAATTATTCAATGGAACTTTTTTAGAAAAATATCAAAATCTCCTTAATAATTATATCTACAACATGCATAAAGTTGTACAGTAAAAGTTTAGTATGTGTAAAGCTAATCATATTTTTCCAGTACGAAATTATAAATTTAATAAGGAAAATCTAAAAAATTTTGAATATAGAAAAACAAAGATAGACAAAATATAACATACCTTAATCCAAACAATATTCAAAATTGGGGTGACAACAGAAAACAAATCTCTTCTCTCTCTCTAACCAACTGCTCTAAGGGGAGGGGTTTTGGTTTCGACAAAATGAAGATGAAGTGGAAATGGATATTTTTATAAAATTTGGACCTAGCATCATGGCGATAGACCAAATATAGCACCTCCCCTAACACCACAACTTTGAATTATTTTGGCAAAAAGACGGAGAGCTCAATGCCTCAGCTATGCCAAACTTGGCACCGCGACACTCCCATGACTCACTTTAGAAAAAAATCAAACATTCGCATGTATACATATCACTCATAGACTCGTCTAAGAGGTGTTAATGTAAAAAATTTAGTATGTTATATTTACCATTCTAGGTCAGAATAGGTAGAACTGAAAATTGCACTACTAGGTATAATAATTGATAAGATAAAAATTATTAATTTCAAATTTCCTATATTTATTAAATTTGTGCTTTAAGTCTTTATATTTTATGTAGAAAAATAGTAAAAAAAAATATTGAAAATTGAACCAACACCATAGTGCTAAAGCTCATTCTAGTGCTTTAGTGCCACACTTTTAGTGTCTTAGTGGAGAGCTCACAAAAAATTGGCTGAAGAGCTTAGAGTCGAGGCGCTATCCAAGAAGTGCTACAGACGTCGTAGCGCCAAATCACCCAACAACATGGAAGGAGACAATTGAATTGGTGAATCAAAGTGACGAATAGTGACCAATGTGCCGGTTAAGCAGCATCGCAGTGTCGCAACACTTTCAATTATTTTGTCAAACTATAAATAGTAGCCTTTGAGTTCATGTTAGATTGTTGGCAAATTGTGGAGTTATTTTGTGTGCGTGCGCGCGCGCGCTCGTGAACAAGTGAGTGTGAGGAGTTGTTCTTGAGTGGGAGTAGCTTTCTATCAAAGCAAATAAGTGTACATGAGTTGTATCTTAAATTTAAGTCATTTTTTAAATCTTGTATCTCTTATTTATCTTGTGTTTAAAATTGTAAATTGTGTTTTAAGCGAAAGAAAATGTTTGTACTATGTAACATCATCTCCACGTGTAGCAAAACTTTTCTTTCTGAATTTTTGATTATTTAAAAAGTATGTATTGCTTATAGTAGGTTTATTCTTTATAGAATCCATGCTATGTTTAATTTCTCTATACTTCAATTTGTTTATTTATAGGTCATACATTAATTAAAAATATAGTGTGATCTAGAGCCTCAATAGAGGAACAAAAGAATAATTAGAAAGTTTAAAATATAGTTCAGCCATAACATATACATATGATTATTAGGATTATGGGGCCTTAAGGAGATAGAAGAACTGTAGTTAGGAGGGATCCTAGCTAATACTCCAACGAGCTTGACATAGAAAAGCTGGAGTAATCATGCTCTAATCCACAACAATAATAAGAAAAAAGCACTCTAATGCAATAATATATTTTTTAAATATATCATAGGTTTAAAACTTTTAAAAATTGTGAATTTAATTTTTGCATTTAAAGCTTTTTCTAACTTAATCTTCACCACCCATTTAAATCATTAAGCTAGATAAATTTAGTAGTTCAGTAGACAGTACTAAAGAAAACCTAGTAAATTTATAATTTTTCCTCGTGGGATCTACATTCTTCTCATCAATATATTACTTGACATAACAGATGCACTTACATTAAACAAGACTTACACCATAGCAAAATTAAATCTTCTTTAGAAAATTCAATAGTTTGTATAAGCTAAAACACGAAGCTCTATATTTATATAGCTAAAAATAGCTCCTATCAAGTTTTTGGCATTATTATCGGGGTACATAACTAGTGAAAATATTATCATTTGGCATTTTATAATACTAAACAAGTTGATAGTTTAATAAAGTTTTCTTTTCAATTTTTACCTATATAGTGTTGCTTTGCTTGCTAATTGTTAATGTACAATATTTTACATTCTCTGCTATGTTGCTTACTGTTACCTATGTAGTACTAAACAACTAGCAAAACTTCTGTTTAACATTGAAATTAAAAAGATTCTAAGAAAAATTAGAAAAACTAAAAAATTTTAAAATGATTTAAAAATGGCTAAACAACTAAAAAATTATCAACTTAGACCGCTTAGAAAATACACTAACCCTATGGTTGAAAGTATTCTTCAATAAATTTTTGTTATCATTAACCATTCATACCTCCAAAAACAAAAGCTTCTATTTCACTAATCCATTGAGATTTTGACTAATCATTCAAATTGCATTTTCTATGGACTTCTAATTCAAAGCATCAACCAAAAGTTAGCTTTTTCATTATAATATTATATACTAAAATTATAAGCTTTAATCAACTCAAGCCATCTTATCTACCTCAACTTTAACTCTTTTTTTGTGAAGAATGTATTTTAAACTATAATGATCATAAGTATTTTATATTTCACCCCACACAAAAAATTATAATTAGATCTTAAATTACATTGTTGTTTAATTCAATACCTTAAATTTAGATAAGGACACTAACGCTCTGTTTGGAATGACTTTCTTATTACCTTCTAAAATAACAATTTAATTCAAGAAATTTTTATACTAAAAAAATTACTTTAAAAAAATTACTTTAGAAATTAATAAAAAAAAACATCCTAAATGATCATATATCATCCAACTACTGATCCTTAAAGCACTACTAGAGGAGAAACAATACTCTTATCACAAAAAAACAGTAAAATAATTTTTATTAGTCAAATCAAATCTAAGTATTTTCTTTTAACATTTAATAGTGGTCAAATGTCTAACTAACCAATCCATCATCAAAATCACATCAAAATTCATTGTAATTATTACAATCAGATCTACTATTAATTTCAAACCATAGATATTGTAGATCATATATATATATATATATATATATATATATATATATATATATATATCACTCCTAAAAAAATTAATGAAAGTTAAGAATGAAACTAAATTATACCAAATTGACTATAGATTAAATCTTTGTTTGGGATAACTTTCTTACAGTTTTTTAAAGTAATTTTTTAATATCAAAATAAAAAAATTTACTAAAAAACTGTTTTTTTTCAGAAAAAAAAATTATCCCAAACAAAACCCGAGTTCAAGTACTTGTTCGCACATATATGCAATTCAAATGATTGAAGAGCTTGTACGCCCTTGGATAACATTATTGGTGGGTCTTCAAGAGAAAAAATATCTTTTTTTGTCTCCTTATGATAAATTGTCAATCTTTCTATGCTCCAAAAGCATTTCCTTACCCTTTAAGATCATGCTAACAATATGTGAAATATCTTCTAACACATCAAGTGAGAAAATGGATAAGGAGAAACAGCTCAAGATATCAAAGATTTACTCACTTTTTTTTAAACATTCTAATACATCAAACACCTGCTCCTTTGAGCATACTTTTTCATCATCATCACAAACTAGTAGTGTTCTCAATTATTACAATAGCAGCATCACTATGCGCCAGAACAAAATCTGCCTCCTATCATTAATTCCAATAGTTAGTAAACTCGTTCTTTGTTAGAGCATTCAAAACCCAAGAGCAGGCTCAGGCTCTCTTCTTCAATCCTCTTGAAGCCCACACATGGAACCCGGAAAACTCCACACCAGTTGAATCTATCTGAATACCATAGACTACTTATGGGTATGCATTTTATTCCCAAACTATCCAATTATCTCTGATTTAATCCCTCAACTCCTCAAATCTAATACAAAATAATCTATTTACTGGTTAATTTTGATCCTAAGATGAATCTATGAGAGGGATTATTTTGGATCAAATTCGAGGAATCGAAAGAGTAACTGAAACACATTTATAGTTTGGAACTAAAATAGTCCCATGCAAATAATCCAGGAACCATTTTCACAATTTTCTCTACTTGGAAAGAAATAGCTGCTGTGCAGAGGGTTTGAGAATGCTCATTGCCAAAAAATCAAAAATCAAGCAGCCTTTCTCTTTGATTATACAAAAATTGGAAACAATTATCGTCTGAATTTATTGGAGTGACAGAAGAACCTGAAGTCTGGATGGTTTACTTGGTGAAGATAGAGCCAATTGTCAGCTTGTTGGAGCAGAGAGGTTGCCATCTGCCGCTCATGAAACCCATTGGATGTCCATATAGAATTCCGGAACTTATATGAAGCAAGACCAAAGATGGTTAAGGATAACTTGTCACCCAAGTTCTTACTGTTCTTGTTCTTGATGATGCAGGGACCCATTGCCTCTGAATACCCATTGTCAATACCTGACAGCATAACATGCATCAAAATCACGATCTGCAACATTGTAATCTCTCTTAATTCTTTCTGATAACTAATTTATATAATCAAAAGTAAAATAAACTAAGAAACATTCCTTCTAACGAAATTAGCTGAAGAAGATATGAAAAGAAAAAATTCTCTCATACGTTCTTCTGGCTGGATTTCTCCTCCTCTGCTGAACTCGTCTCTTCCTCTGTTTTTTTCTATACTGCTCCCAACTACTACTATCGATTTCTGAATCTTCCAGACTTACTGCTGCGGGTTCCAACTTTATGGTGTTTTTGTTACTGCACATTCCAATGGCTGAAGGCACATGACATGAGAAGCTGCTGGACCGCATAGACAGAAACTATTGACATCTTATGAGAAGTCCAACTCTGCCTAACTCTCCTTGAGATCAAATATGAATAACACTATGTGCAGCAGGAAACATCATCACCTCAAATTCAACCGATAAAGGTTTCCACATCCACGTCCAAACAAATGGGAGCAAAAACCCTCAAATATGTCCGTGTTACTATCCATCAATATAATGTGGTAACCGCAAATCATGGCCTAGAAAAAGGGAAATAGTACTTTAGCTTTCATAAGCTGTCCAACGCGTACAAACTCACCCTAACTTCATTCCATAAGCTTTCATAGCCTGTCGAAATGTTCCGCTCTTAAGTCATCTCACCCGGCCCCAGTACATTATCTTCCCCTGTTTTGCCTGTTAAAAAAAAAAAAAAAGAAAAGAACGCCTTACACTTATGGGTTGACTTTCCCTAAATAAAATCGCAATTTCAAATAAATTCCTCATTCCCACAATCCATGAGCTCCTTAAGAACTCGGCCATGCCCAAATTTTCGACAAATCGGACCTCCCAGCCAACTACCATCAAGTGTGAATGATGAATTCACTATTATGCTATTGGGACCCACCAATGCACCATCTACTTTCCAAACCCTTATAAATACACTTTTATGACCTCACAACTGCAATTTTGCAATTATCTTTTTTATGACATTCTCATTTACTATTCGATATCACGCAATCACCTTACCATTGGCGCACCATTTTTCACTGCCTACCCTCTAATTAGCTGCATTTGTACCACTCAAAATGTGTCTTTGGGTAACCACAGATCCAATATTTAAGGAATTTAATTTTCCAATCAAAGGACATGGTCTCACCCAGGCAAGTTTCAAGCAATCATGGGTCGTCCCATGCCATCTACTGACAAAAGCATTGGTGGGTTTCTCAGACTAGAAAGATTTTTTACCGATATTTCATAAAAGATTTTGCTCACAGTACAAATCTTCTTCAACGAAAGTCCTTCATATGGATTGAGACTGTCTAGCAAGCTTTTTATGAGCTCAAATACTTATTATCTAATCCTCCTATTTACCATTGCCAGATTTTTCAAAATTGGCGTGATTCTTAGCCAAAATAACAAGCCAATAGCCTTCTTCATCAAGAATTTAAATTCCTACATGCACAAGGCTCTACCACATACATCCATGAGATGTTCGCAATCATCCAAGAGGAGGCCAAATGGCATCAGTACCAGATAAGAGCTTGCTTCACTATTCGAACATGCTAACGAGTTAATGTTGCAAACCATAAAAACTCCAAAGCAGCAGCACTTCCTTATCAAATAAGCAGACAATGTTGGACATAAATATTCCATTTCAGATCAAAGACGGAATGACCATCGAGCATGGCCAAATAGTCATCGTTGTATGCTGGGAGCTCCTCTAACTTTATCATAGTGACATCAGCACCAGGGGGTGAGGCTAGTAAATGATTCTACAAGCCTAAATGAATGCGGACATGACAAAATTTGTACAAGCTTGCCAAATTTGTTAGGCTATGAAGTATTAACCCTTAGCACCAACAGGCTTAAACCTATAACCATACCTACAACTTGTGATAACTTATCGATGGACTTCATAGTGTGTCTACTGCCCACAAAGAGCAAATTAATAATCATGGCAGTGGTCGATCGTTTTACCAAATATGCACGAATAATTCTATTAGCCTAAAATGAGAGAGGACAACGAACATGACAAAATTTGTGCAAGCTTGCCCAATTTGTTAGGCTATCAAGTATCAAACCTTAACGCCAACAGGTTTAATTGAACCTGTACCCATACAAAAGCTTGTGATGACTTATCAATGGGGCTTCATAGTCTTTAAAAAAAAAGGGACTTCATATTCTATCTACCGTCAGCAGGGGCAAATTAATGATCAAGGTGGTCATAGATTATCTTACCACATATGTCCACGTCACTGCCTTGTTGCCGCAGTCCACCAAACACTTTGCTGCTACAATTTTTATTGCTGAAATATGATAGCTTCATGGCATACCCAATACTATAGTTTGAGATAGGCATCAAGTTTTAATGAGTTCCTTTTTGCGCACTCTCTTCAGTGAGAGCTAGGAACTTGAGTACCATGCAATACCGCATATCACCCAAAATAGGAGGGGCAGACTAAAGTAACCAGTCAATAACTAGAACAATATTTGCATTGTTACGCGGCTGATAACCCAAGAAGTTGGCTGAATTTTCTTCCATTGGTGATTTTTTTTTTTATAACATGTCCATGCATTCCTCCTGGCATGTCACTTTTCCTTGAAAGTATATAGTTGTCTACCTCGTGGCATATAATCGTCTGCAAGGCATACAAGTGTGTAGACCAAAATCTAGCAGTGGCTGCAACAACAGGATTACCCTTCAGAAACTAAACCTCAAACTACTACGGACATAGCAATGCATGAACCTGGTCACTGACATGAATAGATGAGATCTCCACTACAATACAAACTATCTTGCTCTAGTTAAGCTACAATCATATTGTCTGACCTCATTGCGATTGATACATTTCTCCAAGCTAAGAAAATGGTACTATAGCCCCTTTAAAGTGCTGGAATGCAATGGTGAGGTAGCTTATAAATTGAGCTACCTCCATAATCTAAAGTACATCCTGTTTTTCATATATACTTCAAATTTGTATGGCTAAATACCAATCTTCATGCAAGCCTACTACCACCAAATACTTGACAGAATTTTACAATTTTACAACCAAAACAAGTTTTCCAAGTTCGTAAACTTTTGCAAGGCACTTGGCCAATCACCCAATATTTAATAAAAAATGGCAAATCACCAGACATGGACGCCATTTGGGTACCAGAGATAAACGTGTGCAAGGTTTTACCTTAAACTTAGCCTTGAGGACAAGTTCATTTTGCCAACTGATGAGGGAAGTGTTACAAACTTAAACGATAGTCCAGACGCAAGGATGGTGGACCAGCCTAGATTGCGTGGAAGAAACGTGCTCCAAGTAGTTAAATAATCAAATGTCCGGTAATAAGAGATGGTTTGTTAGAAAGGGAACACTCATCTTTATTACTTTTGTTGTTGTTTGATTAAAATAGTTAGAGGGAGTGGGATATATATATATATATATAAGGAAAAAAAGGAGACATTAAAAAGACTGAATTCCACTGATATATTCCTTTTCTTCTTGCTAAAATTCTTCCTCTGTTGAACTCTTCTCTTCTTCCTAGTCTATTTTTTCTATGTTCCTCACTACCATTATCTTGACTTCTGAATCTTCAAGACTTATAGATGTGGGCTCTAAAACAACGCCAAAAACATGGACACCAAGTAGGCATTTACAAAGCATTTAAATATCTTGGCATAAAATATGAAGACCAAAATTTGCTCAGGATGGAACTCAAAGTCACTATATATTTGCTTTGAGATGAATGCAATGCATGAGTAATCAATCAAAATTTGCATTATACTCATCTTAAAGCAAATCCAATGGATTTAAAATCCATCGTGACCATTTTTTTTTCAAAAAATATTTCTCTAAGACTATAATCAATTTTGGCTCCATGTTCATGCATGCCATGACAAGTTATGCAAGAAAAATAAGATTGCTTCTGCGGTCAGGAGGTAAGGGTTGGGATAATACATGGTGAAGCAAACTGAGGAACAATTAGATATGCCAAGTATTTACTTAATGTACAACAAGATTTCCTTAGTAAGCTATAGTTTTTAAAAACCTCATCGTCTTAGCTAAAAATAGAAGAAAACAACCAGGCCCATTTTACAAGGAATACATGAAAATAATGATTACCTTTTACTGGAGTTGAAAGCAAGTGAAAGGTTAGAAAACACGCATCCAAATCCCGCAATGTTGGCCCTGTGGGGATCCTATATATTGGATACCTGCAATAAAACAAACAAGTTAATGGACATTTGCATAGTAAGAAATGTTTAATGTGTCAAGGGCACACAACATCATTTGACAATATGGCGATGAAATATATACCAGGCTACAGACATCCAACTTGAAGGCAATAGATCACAGCTTTTGTATGTCTTCAGATCAGGAAATTTACTCGCAAGAGATGAAATCTGTTGTTAGATATGGGAAACCAAGCATGTTACAAAAACATTTTAGATTGGTCATAAGAAAAATAACTTCCGATGCCAGATGTCCTTACCTTATCAGCAAGAGGTTCCCTACCATGGGGTGGATCACTCTCCATGTACTCAAATATTGGAAGAATTGATGAACTAGACGTCTCACCATCAATGCTTGAAGAAGCTTCTTGTCCTATAATGCTTGCACTTTCGACAAATGGCATGTCCCTGATAAGCCTCTCTCCTTCATTCTCGCTGCTACCTTCACTGCTAGTATCCAGGTAAGGATCCCCATCACTTTCATCAGCAGGTCGCCTTAGGATAATCAAGATAGTTAACACAAAATTCACTACTAAAAGTAAGTTAACACACAACAAAACTCAATTTTACAACTGATAACTTTCAAAAGGGTTCTATAATGTGTTGTTCCAACTCCATTTATGCCAAATTATTTAGTCTTTCCAAAGTCTATCATAGGCTTTAATTAGCCAAAAATCATGATTTTCATTGACGGACAATCAATTAAGGTTCATTTAAGCTCATTTATAATATAATGTACTTCTACAATGGTCATGAAACTTCTGAGTGCTGAAAAGGATTAATGAATAATGAGGATCTTATTGAAAGAAAAGCTAAAGAGAGTAATTATTCTTTAGAGGGATAAGAGGCATATGATATGAGTAAACAATGGCTTCACAAAAAGTTAAAGAGGAAGCATATTGGCATCAAAAGACTAATGGGATTTGGAAGGACACAACTATTTTCACAAGGTGACGACTTGGAAGGACACAACTATTTTCACAAGGTGACGACTGGGTGAGGCAAATTCACTTTTATTCGCCAAATTAAGCTTGGGGAGGATGTTATCCAATTTAAGAATGAGATTTCCACTGATTTCACAAAATTTTACGAAGACCTTTTAGGAAAATGAAATCACTCTAATTACTATAATTACCTTTTGAAATTTTATCCCCATGATAATGCAGAGCTATTGAAAGATTTCAATTTACTATTCAACATGAAGAGTTAAAGGTTGTAATTTTCTCTTTGAGACCCAATAAATATTTAGGACCTGGCAGCTTTCCCATTAACTTCTTAAAGATTCTATGGGAAATGATTAAGGATAATTTGTTACTTATGTTAAAAGATCTTCACAATGGTAAGGTGACTCAAGAAAATTTATTTTCAATAACCATTTGCTCATTTCTAAATATGATAAGCATGAATTGCTAAAATATTTCTAATATGGGAAATTGAATAGTCAATCTAGCCATTGACCTCAAAGAAAATTACAATAAGAAGCATTCCTCGCATTTTTAGGCATCAGATCATGAAATAATTAAGAGATCAAATCAATTGATTAAAAATTACATGCTTTCTTAATGAATACCATTGAGGGTAGAGATTATCATATCACACCGATGAGAGCAAGGCTCTCGCAAGGAGTGCATAGGCGTGATTGGGTCATCAACAATACATCATACAATGGATATTAAGGCCTTTATCCTGAATCATTGGATCATTTTTTTATTGCAATAGGATAACAATTAGTTTGACTTTTTAAACCTTTTTTAATAAGTGTGCTTTTTTAAGTTTATGTTTAATGTTAGGACAAATTTGTCATAATTATCCTGTAGTTTGAAGTTATCTAGTTTGTTACTAGTAGATATGTTTCCCTGCTTTTATGAAGTTTGTTTAGGAGTGGCACAGCCACCCAACTCCACATGGGTTGCTACCTCAGAAACACTATTAGTTAACAATAGCTAGAAGAATGGTGGTATATATATATATATATATATATATATATATATATATATATATATATATATAGTACATATGAGTAAGCACAAGGTGAGCGCCATCATAATATGCAATTTGTCATGTGTAACACTATGCCCAACACATGAAAAAAAATGAATGCTTGTGGTAACACAATTAATCAAAAAAATTGAATGTTAATCACAAAACCATGGTGATATTGGATTTGAACATCAAATTTGTGACATTAAGAAATCCAATGAAACTAGTAAATTCTTTTGATACATCAATTCATACTTGGTTGTCAGTTGTCACCATTGCATGGAAAGTTAATTTTGGTTGTTGATAGACTACGCAATTGGCTTGCTCATTGGGCTTAAGCTTTTGGATGGAAAAGAGTCTACCACGGGTAAGTCTAAGCCAAATCTAAGCCAATCCCATTTTTAATCCTTCATCCCAAACAAGATGTTAAAAGTATACACAAATTCACAAAACAAGATGTGTTCATTCCATGGACATATAATGTCATGATTAAATCTCCCCATGATAAAGTATGCACACGTAAATCTGCATAACTGAGTAGCGTCCACTCAAATAAGGGAACCTTTCAAATTTACATAGAGCAATAAAAAGAACAATGCTAGTTGATCACTCTTGCAGTCATTTAGCCGCTAAGAGCATATTGAATACTAAGCAAGGAAACAAAGCATAAGAGAAAAATTGGATACAAGCTCAATAGAGAACAACAACCATATACACTCGAATCTTCTACCTTTCATGAAAGAGGCCGTTATGAAACAGCTTGTGCATGTGCCACCAAGTGAAGCACACACATCACTTTTAAGAGAAAGCTGTAGCAAAAGGTTGACATAAACACTTATCCTAGCACATCGGGCATGGTATAGTCCAGTGGCGGATACAGGAGGGGTCCTGAGGGGGCACGTGTCCCCTTCGAAAAAAAAAGTATACATGTACACGGATTGGCCATTTTGGGCGGTGCAGACATTGGCTGTTCGGCTTCACCGCTTAGGCGCTTCACAAAAATAGAATTTTGATGCGCATAGAAGTTCTCGTCGCCTCTCTACATCCGGCATCCACGGTTGCTTCCATCCTTCCACGCCCCAGCAGTCCAGCTGCAGCCGGTGCGTCCCGCGGCTGCCTTCTGCAATCCAGGATAGGCCGCCAGTGTGTCCTCCATCCACGGGTGCGTATTAGTCTATATAACCTTTTTTTTATTTTGATTGCTGTCGTTCGGCACAGGCAGCAGTAGCACTAATATAAATTTTATCTGGCAGCCCTAAGCCCTTGCTATCAGATTCTGCTTCTTGGCTTCTTCCATCTTGGATCAGCTCATCGGATTATGCATTTTTGCTTCTTGGCTTCTTCCGTCCGGCAACCCTAAGCCTGATTCCTGAAGATAAGTATTTATTTTAGTTTTCTTGTTTTCTTTATTGGATTTATAATGGCTTTTGTTTTAGATTTTGTTTTACTTTTCTTAGTTTTCTAAATTAGATTTCGTTCATTGTTTATGCTTTACAGTTTTGTATTTTTCTGTATATGATAAAAAAAATTTGCAGTTTGTTGCATTATGAATTTTGAGTTTTCTTGTTTTCTAAATTAGATTTCATTCATTGTTTATAGTTTTGTATTTTGTTTGTTTAGGATAAAACAAAATCATTAGTTTGTTGCATGCTTAATTCTTAAAAAAAAAAAAGAGCCCCCTCTATGAAAATTTTCTGGCTCCGCCATTAATTTAGTCTCCATGTCATGGTGTAAAAAAAATGGTGAAGTTCACAAGTTCAATTACTGATATCCTCCCCCGCTCTTAACTTTTTTATTTTTTGAGGGTGTATAAATGCTTCCTCTAAATTATTAGAATAAATACCAGCAAGACAGGATTAGCGCATGTAGCAATCTACAACACAGTGAAGCGTCCACAAGATTCCCAAGCCAAAACTACTGAGTTTAGGAACCCTAAAAACTCTGAGTAATGAATAGAGAGATATGTAACATCAATTTGTTGACGGTACAAAATCCAGGAAACAAACCAAGCAGAAGTGATTCTCCAAGAAAATATGACGTACATGCAATGTCAGAAGCAACAGATTGACATCTTCATGTTGGATAAAAAGAAATGCTTAATGTCTCAGAAAAGTCATACAGAATTCTACTTCACATCAACCGTCACTGATAACATGAGATGCAGGAATTTTTCACAGTAGACGAACAGCTTAAAATGCCCAATAAGTGATAAAAACCCAAGAGAACAGATACATCAAAATAGCTTCGTGGAAATATAGCCATACCTCAATATCAATGAAGGCATCGATGGATTAACGAAAAGCTGAATGGCCGAGAGGTACGGCACGTAGTACTGCACCACCGAGTCGCTCTCGTTTAAAACCAATGGTACTCCGGCGCCATAAGCGCTCCACTCCTTAAACGACTCCCACAGATCTCCCAGGGTGAAATACGGATGGTGAGGCTCCATAGCGTCGCGACTTCTCCAGCCCCTCGCGGTCATCTGATCGAATATCAAAATCCCCAATCCATTAAACCATAAAAGAAGAAGGCAGGACAATAAATTTCATTCCAGTTCAAAATGCTACTTCCAAACCTTTCGAAAGTACAAAGCAGGGACAATCGGAGTTGTCGACTGGAGAAAACGATCCAAATTTCCAGGAGATTGCTCTGAGGTCGACGCGGAAGAGTAGGAAGAGGATACAGAAGCCTTCGAGGACGAGACATCCAATTCGACACGGTTACCCATCGGCGGGTCTGGCGGCGGTGGCGAAGGACGATGCTTCGGCCGAGCAGCCGGCGCCGCCGCTGGTTTCCGCGTCTGCACCGGCGAGGATTGGTTCTGGAGTTCGCGTTGCTGCCTCTGCTGCTGCTCGAGCTGACGGCGTATGGCGGGGGGGTTGTAGAAACGGTCGACGCCGTGAGCGCGGGCCGACGAACCAACCATAGCTTAAAGGTGGGGAAGTAAGCGAGGAAGACAGGGGACTTTAACGACTAGTCGCCTGAACGTATCTGCTGGTTCTACTTGTTCGAACAAAGCGGATTCCGTCGACGATCGGCAAAGCCGGAGGTTAGGGTTTCGGCGTGCGTGAGGTGAGAGAACTGCTCTTATTGGGATCTGGTAGTACCGGTTGCGGGGGCGTTTCCGCTTCTCCGCCTCCATAGCGGATACTTCTTTGCAGTTTAATTCCTCTAAATTATAGTTTTGCATTAGAGTTCCTTTCTTGACTTACTATTGCATACAACCCCTTCAAGAATCAAAAGACCACCGATTTTGCATTCTTTTGTCTTACATACCATTTTATTATACATACAATTTATTATTTTTTGAGATTTACATACATATCATTTTATATTATATTATTTACATATTTAATATTTAAATTTTTAATATTTTATATCTATCACTCATAAATAAATTTAATATCAAACACGTCACTCATAATTTTCATTCATACCAACCATACCACTCTATAATTTTAATATTTCATTTATTGAACTCATATTTTATCTCTGAGTGGTATGCATGAAATATTAAAATTTTAAATGTTAGATATATAAATAGCATGATATAAAGTGGTATGTATGTAAATCTCCTATTTCTTTTTATAAAAACATAATTTTTAAGAGGTAAATTTGTAAAGAGATATTTCTTTTTATAAAAACATAATTTTTAAGAGGTAAATTTGTAAAGAGATCTTGGCGCCTTTTATAGCAATAGGTTATCCACATGGAAATGAATTTTTAGCCTGTCAAATGCCAAAATTAGTCATTTTAGTGAGATTACCCCTAAGAAAATGGTTAGAAAGATTTCCCAATAAAAAGGCCTTGAATGTTAATTAAAATTATTAAATAATTAATTAATAATACAAAATAAAAAATTCATTATGATTTTTTATATTTTGTGAAAAGAATAGATTAAAGCTTTAATATAATATATAATAATTTTAATCAATTACTAGCTAATTTGATTCTTAATCTACATAATTTAATGTCTACTTGTTAATATTCTACTCACTTAATTCATTTTCATTAATTAATAATTTATCATATCTCATTCCCTTCACTCGTAAAATTAGCATATACGCATATACATTTAACATTATCGAATTGTATTTTATTTGAAAAATGAACAAAACATGCACAAATATAGAATTATCATTTATAGGTCGCTAAAAATTGCTTTGATCATGTGAGAATCTTAAGTACATTTAACATCATCGAATTGTTTTTTTTTTTTTTAATTGAAATTTGAAGAAAACACACATATATAGAATTATAATTTATATGTCACTAAAAATTGTCTTGATTGGATGTGAATCTTAATACATATCTAAATTGGAAACTTCCAAAATTAAGTTCGGGACTATCCAAATTCTAGTTTTAGTAAACTTACAATAAAATTGAACATCAGAGTAAGAAGAACCAATGACTCCAAAATCGTTCAAATTCAAGCCAAAATGGGCTCAAATCAGGGGCCATATTGAGAAACTTTAAAGCATTGTTTGGATGACGAAATGATATCCAAATATAACATTTAGTTGAATCGATCAGTCCGACAAGATGAATCTAATGAGCTAAATATTACTTAATTCTAATATCATTAAGGTAAATAAATGCTGAATGAATGCACTATAATCGAAGGAATTAATACGAGCCGTCCAATGGAGCACACCAAAAATACCTTGGATATTCTTCATATTTACAAAGCATGCACTCTAAAAACCTATAAATAGTCCCCCACTGTCTATAGGAGTGGAATATTTAGGGTTAGATTTTTGGTGGCTTAGACCCTGAGGTAAAAACTCAAGAGAGCTTTGAGGCTTAAAACATCCTGGAGATCTACACGCATCACCACCAGCGAACCCTCGCCACCAGGGTGCCACTACTGGACTTCTTCTTGATGATCACACTCGGACCTCTGTCTGATAGCCATTATCGAGCCTTCGTCTAACCATCGTACCTCATTGATTACAATCTCTCTGACCACCATCATCTTATTTGCTAATCTTTTATTGGAAAGTGCAAATCAATTTTAAGTATACTTTCTTTGAGAAATTTTGAACATAGACTTTTGAATTTTCAGTTTTGTAGTCGAACTCATCATCATGAATGATATCACCACAGGTGGTGCAAATATCATTTTCTAATGAGTTCCAATTACAAAATTATAAATTTCATCCATACTATCATAATCAAATTGATATTCAATCATATGCTTGGCTATGATAGTTAGAATGCTTTATTGTCAATTATTGCAGTCGAATCGGCGTAGTGAACTACAAATGGCCCCAAAGGATCAAAATAATTTTTGAATACGTATCTAATTACAATAATCTAAATATATTTATCATTAATTTCATATTCAACCATATCGGTAGTAAATGATACATTTTCCTAAAAGAAAGAGAACTTATTATTATTTATTTGAATATGACGATAATGATCATCCTTAATTTTTATTTTCCCAAAGAGTGATTTTCCCCCTATTCTATTCAATAACTAAATATAGTGGGGTTTGATTTATCTAGGGCCTTGAATCTCCTACAAAGGCAAGCTTTCGAAGTTAATTACATGGTAGGAAGCCTTCGATTAAAATAATGATAAATATTTTATTTTAGATTTTCTAATAGTGATATAAAAGGAGGGATGTGACAATTTTAATAGGGATTTCATCAATTTTGAACATTTATTTTGGAGACCAAAGAATGAAAGGTAGGGAGCACTTTAGGATTCTGAAAACTATTCAGAAGTGTCTTGGCCCATCATATGTTGGGCTTTACATTTTGGAATAGAAAAAATTTTAGCTCGAGTTATTATTTTATTAGAAAGTTTGGATTAAATTCTTAATGTTGGGGACAATGATTTTAGGTCAGTCTCGGATCCTAAATCTAATTTGGGCACTAAATAATAGTGACATGATCCTAACTAATGACATGTAAATATGGGCTTATCTTGGCTTTGATTAGAGAGCAACTAAATCACCTAGGCCCTTTAAAATCATGAATTTAATCTTAGGAGATATAGAAAAGGTTTATTATTTAAGTTTTGAGAATTTAGAGCTAACATCTAGAGAATATCTTAAGTGTCCCCTTTACCTATGTATGGTGGTTATGCTCGATGTAATTAAAATTTTATTAATTTTAATTAGTTTATAATGTAATGCATATTGATTGACACTGG
Organism: Dendrobium officinale; assembly: GCA_019514585.1. Classification (NCBI taxonomy): domain Eukaryota; kingdom Viridiplantae; phylum Streptophyta; class Magnoliopsida; order Asparagales; family Orchidaceae; genus Dendrobium; species Dendrobium officinale. Next base: position 24,509,625 of record CM033684.1, on the reverse strand, counting down.
TGTGCAAAAAATTAAGCTTAAAAAATAAAGTTTTTCTTAGAGATGCACAACATTTTCTAGACAAAGCTACACCTTAATATGTCAAGTGGTTTACAACGAATCATAGACGGGGAGGTGCCTAACAAGGGGAGAAGATAATTATGAATGCATGAAAAATCTCCAGCATGCTCGGACTTACTTCTTAGGAACATTTATTTTTTATGTAAGCCTAATATTTTTTATTACAAATAGACGAATGTTTTTGTTGTCCTTAAGATCCTAACCGTATTCCAGGCTAAAAAAGATCCAGAATGCAAGTAGTAAACCTAGAAAGGAAGATACTTTATACTGCACAATTAATTTAAACAAATTATCAATCATATTATATCAAAATAAAGTAAAAGGTCGTGTGACAAATGCCACTTAATTACAACCCATAATTTGTAGAAATTAAAATTGGCAGGGCACCATTGATAGCATCCCAGATTCAAATCCTATAAAATGAATCAAGTTTTAAAATACGATATTTTTTCCTCAACTTCTTTTCTCTAGGCTTCTAGATCCTTTAGGTTAGGATATCAAAATGAAAAGGACTCCACCCCGAAGGGGTGTTTGTTTTCTCTTTGGATTTTAAACTTTCCCAAATTTGGATCTCCAAATGGAAGGAACTCTCCCTAAAGGGATGTTTCCTTCCTCTTTGGATCCCAAATTATATTCAAATACCCCACTTTAAGTGACTTTCACAACCCTTTTTGAATTTTTATTTGTGAAAATTAAGTGACTCTAATATAACCTGCATGTTATCCTAATTAGTTCATATATAAAATCATTCAAATATCACAAGCATTTATAGAAAATTCATAACCCACATTTGAGCTAACACATTTACTTGGCCATGTTTTTTTTTTTTTTTTTTTTTTTAGGGGGTTAAACATTCAAAGAACATGTATAAAATTTTGTTAATCAAATTTTCATTTAGCTCCTTTTTTAATAGCCATGCATAAGATTTTATTATTATCAAGATCATTTATAACCTAGAAAAATCTAGTGACCATCACATATCATAGCACATATAGCATGGTAAATGAAAACATAATATTATATTCATCACTAATCAAACCAAATTACAACAACCATTACATATAGAAAACTCACACAAGAAAGAAAAGTAAGTATAAAAGGACAACGGTCTTGCCTAAGATTAGGATTGATTGTCCTAACAAATCATCTACTGTGTGTGTGTTAGGTTGTGTGGTTTGGATGTGCCCTAAATGGGTTGTTATTTGTAGTTTTTTAATATATATTTTTAGTTTATTTGAGGTTAAGGGAATATTTAGTCTTATTTTAAGTTTGATATTTTAATGTTCATTTTAGGATAAGTTTTAGATTTTAAAGTTGGTTAATTATTATTTCTCTAAAGTCTTAAATTTTAATTAGGTGTTTTAATCCTTAAGACTCAAAATTTAATACACTTATGCCCTCTAGAATGAAATCTACATAAGGTATGGAGGCTTTATTTATCAATAATTTATTATTAATTATTTAGGTTAAATAATAATTGACTTTATTTACACTAAGACCGTAAGGTTTATTTCACTCTCATTATGACTAACTTAATAGCATCGTAGGCCCAAGTTACCTATTAGTTATTTTTGTGTTTATGTTTGATTCAATTTATCTATTAAATTATTTAAGCTTGTGATTATCTTATTAAAGATTTTTTAAGTTTATGATATATGGTTTGCATTCCATCAAATTCGTTTGTGACGTTGTCACAATGGGCATGAGGACCTAATGCCACAGTTCGAGGATGTCCATCCAAAAAACTTTATTGATGTAATATTGGCTGTATATTTTAATGTTATAACCTTATATAATTAATTGGATTGATGATTTACTAAAAATTTGATCATTTATTAATTTTTGGTACTTTATTGAATATTTTAATGCATTAAATAAGGAGTATTTTTTTTACTTTTTTATTTACATTAATCTTTAGATTTTTTTTATTTTTTATTAATATTAGATTGTTTTGTTGGATTTAAATTTTTTAATAATTAGCTATGAATTTTTAGAGCTTGAGTATTTTATTGAATTAGGTTTGAACAAAATATTAATTTTTTTATTTTTAATGAATTCTAGAGATTTGATATTTTTTATAAATATTAAACCTAAGTATGAGTCCAATGCCTTTGAGTTTGTTTAATTTAGAATTTTCTGTAATTATTTATGAATTTTAAAATTTTATGCATTTAATCAAATTATGTAATTGCATCGTTAGAGGGATTTTCTTATTTTTGCTCCAAACTTATTCCAAATCACTTTAAATATTTCCTAAATGTCAGGAATGACTTATGGGGATGATTTCAAGTGTTTAAAATTTATTTAAAATTTTTATTTTTAATTATTTAAGTTAATTAATTATTAAATTTCACTTATTATTAAAATTATGATTAATTCTAAAGGCCAATGACGGGGCATTTATTTTTCTTAGATAGAGTATTGAATTATAAATATTTTAAGATCTTATTTGTATTTTTTTTAAGTTTTTAGGTCTCATAAAGGGACGAATTTTGTTTTGCTTGATTTTATGGTCAAATGAAGCCAAATCAAGATGAAATTGGAACCTGGGGTTTATGATGTTACTAAGTTCACTGTATTAAAGTTTAACCCCTATTGGATGTGTATAAAATCTCTTAGGATTCTTTCAAGTTCTATAGGCAATTCCCCTAATTATTTTCCTTACATGCCATTAGTGTTTCAATTGGTTTGAAACTAGGTTTGACTAACCCTTACACATATACAAACACATCACATAAAAATGAAAGGAAAAGTGTGACTAGTTGGACAATTATAAAATTATAAAGTTATGGGTTCAAAATAGACCCATCACCATAAAAATTTATTTCACAACAATCCTGAGTATACCATGACATATATAAATTACTGAGGGTGTATAAAATGCTAAATAACTCTTATGAATATTTTAGTCAAGTTTAATATGTGTGTCAAAATTGGTTTTGGGGTCAGATTCGTGTCGAACCCAAAATTAATGGGGTACAAGTGGGTTGACTCAAACTCAACTCGATTTTATAAATTGTTCAGAACTTTAGACCTTGACCCAACTCTTCTGAGTTACTGGGTTGACCTAACCATACATGTGAATTGGGCTACATGTACGTTTGAGAAGAGTATTGAACTCTGCCTCGCTGGTTCTGCTTGTGGCCCTTTAGGATAGCATAGCCGGGAGGGATCACCGAATTGATGCTTATGTTCGTGTGATCGTTAGCGTAGATTGAGAAGGGTGGAGTTCGGATGTCCAGATGCGAGAAGCGCTCAGCAGGATCATATTAGATCGAGCTATGAATGCTGATGTATGAATAAGCGACGTGAACACTGATTGAACAGTGAGTAAGCGTGATCGAGTTGGATTAAGCTGTACCAATATGGACATGGGATCACGAAGTCTGAACACTGGATGGAGCTCACGAGCATGGGATCATGCTACAAAGGGCGGAGTCCAGGTCATTTCATTGATCATAGGTTTTCAGGTCAACTCAAAATAGACCCAATTTTATAAATGAATTGAAATTTGGAACATAAACCCTATCTATATGGAACATGGGTTGACCGGAACTCAAAATTTTTTGGGTCATTTCTAGGTCATGTTTCGGGTTTCGAGATGGGTCAAATATGGACACCCCTACAGTTTGACCACTAAATCATGAGAAAATAAAATAAAATTGATTCCAAACATAATTAAATTTCTCATAATACAATGATCAAAATGACTTGGAAGTTTTTTTAGAAAATAATAGGGCTGAAGCTTCTTTGAATGAGTCCAAAATCACTCAATTTGATGGAAAAATGAATTTTCTATGAATTTTGGAGATTTTTGGTATTAAATTGAATTTTTTATTTAATTTATTGATTAAAATTGTAGGGCTGCCATTTCTTTAGCAGACGCTTATTAGGACATACAATATAACAAAATTACAAATGTGGTTTGGACTTGCCCAGGTTAGTGTGGATCTGATGTTATCGAATTAGACCGCATAGAAATGGATGGCTGCGATTGCGCCACGTCTTCTTGAATTAAACCATGTGGTGCTCCCTCAAAACTCGCCGGACTTGCCATTTTGTTTGATGTAGAGAGATATTAATCTCCATTAGAGTCACCACTTTTTATTTTTTAAAGCTTTGCTTTGCTTTGGAAAGAATGCAGAGCATTTTGAAATTATAATTTCGTATGAGAATTTGAAATTGGCTTTTGAATTTTAATTCAAAAATCAAACATGCTATTAGAAAGGATATCCACATCGAGAGGCGGAAATAAGATTTCTTAATGGGTTTATATTTTGAATTATAAATTTTATCCTGAATATTATAGTCAAATTTTGAAAGGAACTATATACCTAATGTTTGGTCAAATATTTAGCTACGATAATCAAGATGTGTTATTCTTTAATTTTATATCTAAGGTTATAATAATAAATAATGTATCTTTCCAAAGGAAGAAAATATCATTCTTTATTAACTATTCAAATATGACGATAACGATCGTTGTTGATTTTAATTTTTCCTAGGAAAATTAATTATTTTTTTGAATTGATTTGTGGTGCTTTAAATCTCTTATGAGAGTAGGAAACTTGAGTTTTCTATAAAAACTTTCGACTTAAATAACAATATAAGTTTAATTTTTTTTTTTAAATTTTCCAGGAGTGATATCAAACGAGTGAGGTTGGAGTTATAATAGAGATTATATCAAATTTGAACACTTATTTTAGAAGCCAAAGGATGAGAGGTAGGTGGTGTTTGGAATTCTGAAACACTTTAGAAACTTACCTATCTATCATATATATTGGACTTTAAATTTTAATTTTGAGAGAAAATTTAACTTGAGTTATTATTTTGTTAGAAAGTTGGGATTATATTCCCGAGGTTAGGGTCTTATGATTTGAGTCCGCCCTCGATCCTAAGTTTATTTTGGACACTAGATTATAGTGACCTAAATCTAGCTAATTAAACATATAAATTGGACTTATCCCAGTCTGGATTGGGAAGCTAACTAACCACCTAGTGTGACGCCCCAGGCATCCATAGTGAAATGATTCGTCTGACATTCTGATCGAACTCTATTTCAGTTGCCTTGCTCGGACCTGAAATTGTTAACCACATATAATGAGCTTAAATAGCCCAGCAGGTCACCAAAGCCTACAACTGAAATCAAAGCACGGTACTAGAAACAATATGAATGTCAATCTATCAAATCCATAACAGCAATGGCACATGATCAGTGAATCTATGCAGCGGAAATCAAATCAATTGGCAATGCAGCGGATATGAAAATCAATAAACAATAAGAAATCAGTCGATCAATCAAAATAATACTATCTGGTCAATCGGTATGAAATCATTAAATCAATACAATAAAGCCCAGTCTATACTAGCAATGAATCAAATGCAGCAGTTCAATACAGGGTATAAGCAATAGCATCAACGAATCTATAAGCAATAATATCAATGAATCTATAGTATCCATGTCCATAGCATCAATGAATCAATATAATATCTATATCCATCCATATCATCCATCCATATCAATATCTATGCTCAGTAGTATCAATGCTCAGCGATCAATCAATGAAATTAATGAAATCGTACGATACAGTAAATCCATAAATCCGATCAAATCAATAAAGCAGTAAATCCATATGTCAAGACTGTACACATGCACTTCAATACAATAATACTGAACAAGTATAATCACTAGCTATTTTGCTGTTGTAGAATCCATATTGCTGTTGTAGATATCCATACGCTGGTTTCAATAAGAGTCGTCACTCTGTGCCCGTCGGTTGCCCGTCGGCCTATTAAACTCCTTATGGCTCTCAATCGTTATATCAATGATCAATAGTTTAAAGGAAAGCCCGTCGGCCCACCATCCTGTACAGGTCAATTCAATCTCCAACCAAAGTTCAACCAGGCTTGTCTTACAGTATTCAATAGTCAATATAAGAACAATGTAGAGCAATCACATCAACATTCATATGTGTATCTATTTAATTCATCAATCTCAGAAAAATCGGAAATCATACGAAATTTCGGCAGCGTAACGGCAGTCTATCAAATTTACACAAAAATCCTACAAAATCACAATTCACCAAATTATAATAGAATGTTCACGACAATAATATAAGATTATTATTCTACTGAATCAATATCAATAAACATCCTGATATTTTTCTATTCGATCAAAATCGCGTAGAACCCAAAATAACCAGTGAAATTGTTCCAGAAAATAATCAAATCGTGTAGAATATTCATATCTATAACATATTAAAAGTTGTGCGGTGAAAGTTGTGTCAATACAAAACCGGGTCCGTTTTTCTATCACAAAAACACAAATCTGAGCACAAAACGACCAAAACTCAACATCTTTGAAAACAGAAATAGGATTTGGAGTCCTTACCACGAGATAAACACTTTTCCTAACAGCGGCGTCGGACGAAAAGCGCTCCGCGGCCTCCGAAAACCAGCTTTCCTTCTCTTTTGCTCTCTCCTCAGATATTTTGATTTTTATAAAATATTTTTCTCTCTCCTCAAAACGAGCTGATTTCCTTATAACATAAGCCTGATCGGCCCGGCCGATCGCCACATCATCCTGGCCGATGTGAACAAAATCCAATCGTCTAGGACGATTCCTCAGACCGATAATTTTGATTTTGCTCTCGGGATTTTTTATCTCATCTGATCGTCCCAGGATGATCCAAAATCGGCCTGGACGATCCCATTCCAGAAAAATCAGCTGTTTCACTGCACTGATCGTCCCAGACGATCTCAATATCGTCCCGGACGATCCTGGGAGGAAAATCAGATCTAGAGAGAAACAAATCAAAGGAACGAGCTCTCACACCTAGTGCCTTAAACCATATATTTAGTCTTTTATGAAAGATGGGTAGAGATGTTATTTAAGTTTTTGAGAAAGTGGGGTGATTATACTTGAAATGAAATCAAAATTTTAACTCTTTAATTAATTTCTAAAGCAATGTGTGCTAATCAACCTTATATGCAAAAGTACAATGAAGCAGTTTCAAAATTTGGCTTATAAAATAGATTTTTTCTTAGAGATTTTATAACATCCCCTAGACAAAGCTGCATCATAATAAGCCAAGTGGTCTGCCACAACCCACAAGCGGGGAGGTGCCTAAGGAGGAGAATGTATAAATATGTATGTGTGAGACCCTCGGCAAACTTGAACTTACTTCTTAAAATTATTTAAGTTTCTATGTTGGCCTAAAATTTTTATTTAATTACGAGTAAAAAAAATTTTAGTCTTTAAGGATCCTAAATGCTTCCAAGCAAAATCAAGAGTAGCATGCAAGTGTAAAAAACCTAAGAAGACCATGAAACTCCTACTCAGCATAAGTAAATACATCAATCAAATCAATTAATTAAAATATAAATCAAGTAAATGTAAAAAAGTTTATGTGACAAATGCCACTTAATTAAAGCCTCAGTACCACTAACGACAACATGGATTCTAATCTTAAAAATGATGTAAGTAATTTTAGGAAGGAGATATTATTGTGTCTTCGCTCTGTATTCTTCCATTTTGCGAGCTCCTTGGATTCATTGGGTTTTTCTTTTCTCTTTGGGTTTTCAAATCAGCTTAACTTGAATCCCCAAATGAAAGGAACTCTCCACTAAGGGATGTTTTCTTTCTTTTTAGATTTCTAGTTGGATGGTTAATATCCCATCTTAAAATTTACTCTCACAATATAATTGAATTAAAATAAATATTAAAAATTTAAAAGACTCTAGACAACTTGCATGGTTACCCTAAGTAATTCTAATCAAAATCATTAACATCATTTCAAGCAGTTATATAATTAAAATTGCTCATAATTGAGCATGAATATGCTTGACCATGCTCTTTTAATTTGAAGGGAGATTTAACATATTTAGCACATGCAGAAAATTTATCAATTAAATTTTTATTCAGCCCCCTTGATTTTATCCCTACCTGAGCATGACCACCTTAAAAAAAATTGTGAGCATTCAGTTCATTCCTAACCTAGGAGTAATCTAACATCCATCATATCAATTCATTGAGAATAAAATAAAATCAAAACATTAATAACCATTACATCAATCAATTATAATAACCAGCATACAACAAACAACTAGGAAAAACTCGACATATAAGTAGCAACAAAGAAAAATACTGACCTAGCCGAAAACTAGGATTGGTTTTCCTTATAAATCATCTAAAATGTATGAAGCAGGCTGTGTAGTTTGGATATGCCCTATGCTGCATAATTGTTAAAGTTGTCTAGTATTTTAATGTATGTTGCAAGCTTAAGAGATTTTAATTTGATTTTAAAACTGTTAGTATTTTATTATTGATTTTAAGATATATTTAAAGTGTTGAATGATTATTATCTTTGTTTATACCAGGACTGTGAATTTTATTTAACTTTTCTTTGAGCTAAGTTAAGGGCCTCGTAGGCTCGGGTTACCTAGTAGAATTAGTATTATTTAATTAATTTAATTGATTGAAATTAAAGGGTTGATCATTTTTAAGTTAATTGGTTGGTTTATAACTTGAATTATTAAGTTAATTATGTTTATCATCAATCGGTTCGTGATGTTGAATAGTGGGCTCGAGGAACCAGACCTCCTCAGGATGCATAGCCCCCTTAGTTCAAGGTAGTCTATCCTACAAACTAGGTTGATGTAGTTAAATTAAAATTTTAAATTTGGTTAAGTAATTAAAAATTAATTAATTTTAAAGTCTTACACTCCATTGAATCCATTTGTGGTGTTGTCATAGTGGGCTCGAGGAAACAGGTGTCCGTAGAATACATAGCCTCGCAGCTCAAGATAGTCCACCCTAAAAACTTCATTGCTAGAGTTCTTATTATTGTGTATTTGATGGTTGGTTATCTGATTTTAATGATTAAGATTGATGTTTTCTAGAATTTGTTCAATTATTGAAATTTTAGAATTTTTATGAATTATTTAAATCATTAAATTAAGGAGTCTAAATTTGGCTTTTAATTTAAGTTAAGTTTTAGAGTTCTAAGTTTACTGGATTTCATTTTTTTTTAAAATTAAGTTATGATTTTTAAAAAGTTTTGATATTTTTTTGAACTAAAGTTGATAAAAGAGTTAAAAGTTTGTTATTTAATAAATACTAAACCCTTAAAGGAGTTCAATGCCTTTGAGTTTTATTCAATTTAGAATTTATGGAATTAATCATAAATTTTCAAATTTTTGGTATTTAATTGGATTAGTTAATTACTTAATTAATAAGGTTTTGATGATTTTACACCAAACTCACATCAAACTCCTTGAAATCACTCCCAAGGGTCAAGGATGACCTATAAGAGTGTTTTTATGGGTTTATAATTTATTGGTTTTTTGTAAATAAATTTAAATAAATTTAATTTAATTAATTATTAAATTTTGTTTAAAAAAATTAAATTAAGCTCAAATTAAAGGTCCTTTAATGAGGATTTTGATTTTTTGAGGTACAGGGTTAAATTCTAAACAATTTAATATATTATTTGTAATTTTTTGAATTTAATTTAAATTAATTATTATTTTTTAACATTTCAAGCTTCATTTAGTGGCCAATTTTTTACTTAATTAATTTTTGACCTAATAGGCTCTAGGTTCAGTAAAGTTTGAACCTATGGTGTACGATGCCATTAAGTTTAATGTTACAAAGTTTCACCCCAACTAGGTGTGTGTAAAATTTCTTAGAAATTTTCTAAATTGTGTAAACATTAACCTTAATTATTTTTCCTAGTTTAACCAAGTGTTCCAATGGATTTGAAACTTTTGTCATCTAACCCTGTACACCATAACAAATATACATCCAAAACCTATCAATTTAGAGAGTTATAAAATTTCAAAGTTTTTGGTCCAAAATGGATAATCACTTTTTAAATTCATCACACCCATTATCAATCATAAAAAATAATTGTCTGCGGCACAGCACGTGCTGCCGTTATCTTAATCCATGTTAGCATTGATCCGAGCTGTCATATCGACCGTGGAGATGTCGATGGCAATGATATGGCCACGTGGCCAAACTAGTTCAAAATAACGCATGTTCGAAACTCTTGCCTCGTGTGCTATTTTGATTTGGTCAACGTGGCAATTCCTGAGTTGTTCGATCGCACAGAAGAAAAGATCGGGCGGCTCTTATTGATCCAAAGGAAATAGTTCAAAGTGAACTAAAAGTTCAAACACCCATAACTTTTAAAATACTCATCCAACTACTACGAAATATGTAACATAAGCTCATGGTAATCTAATATTTTAATGTCTGAATTTTGTAGGCTCCATGCAGTGGCGGAGCCAGAAATTTTGTTCAGGGGGGGCCTAATGAAAGCCGTTCTAGATGTCGTGACTCATTAGTCGCGAGAGAGGAGTAAAAGGAAAAATGAATCATTGATGTTTTTCATATGTCTATAAAAAAATGTTGGTGGCTTCTCTGGATTAATAAATTGCTTTAAAAGTAAGAATGACACAAATTAGAACAGTTGAGCAATCATTGACTGTAGGCTTTCAGTTTTAAGCCACTAAAACAATCAGCTTTAAGCCCCTTTATGCTTTCAGTTTTAGCTTTAGTATGAAAGTGGAGAGAGGAGCTGAATATACATAGTATTGATTTAGTTGGGTGCGCTGTCATGAGTGCGCGGCTGCAGCATTTACGTTGCACAAAAAAAACGAGGAAAAGTAAAACTTCATAGTAATTAATTAGATTATTAGCAGTGCAAAAATAATTAAATAATTATGTGATAATTTAATATTTAATAATTAATATTAGATAATAAATAATTAGTTTGCAATAAAAGTTTTAATAAAATCATATTTAAATAATAATTATTCAAATAGTCCTGCAACTTTAGGTTAAAATCTCTTTGCATCATTCTTTTCACAATGGAAAATCATTCCTCCCTCTCCCTTTTAATATTTTACCCCATTAGTCTTTCTCTCTCTACAGCTTTAAGGATTAAATGGTTTGAAGACTTGAAAGGGAAAAAACTTGTAATAAATAAAAGGAAAGCTGACAACAATTTTTTACAGGAGCTACTATATGCAGTTTTTACCAAAAAAAAAAACTATAATGTGGAGTTATCAACTTGTTCCTTCTCTCCCAAGTAAATTTTTTTTTTTTAGGGGGGGCACGTGCCCCCCCTTGCCCCCCCCCCCCCCCCCCCCCCCCTCCGCCCCCCCCCTGGCTCCATGCATTGTATATTATGAGTGGTTTCCAATTTTAAGTTTAATTTAAAAGCTGAGTTTTCTCACCAACTAGTAGATGGATTTTGAAGTTCTTTGGCTTCTTTTTCTTATGGTGATGTTTTCTCCAACTTTGCGTAAGACTCCATGAGCATATGAAGGCTGGATTGGAAGTTGTTGAGAAAACTTAAGTTTATCTCACTAGAACCCTCTCTCTTTACCATAATGGTGTTTTGAGGCTTGGGTTTTGTGGAGAAAAGCTTGGGAAATAGTTGGGGAAGTTGGAGGAGGAGCTTGGAGAGCTGGAGGTTGTTGCAGGTGGGGTTTTAAAGAATGAGATTGAATAATGAGCTTTAGGTCAAGTTTCCCTTAACCAATTGCTTTTTGAATGGGTGGCTTAGATCTATTTGGGGGAGGCTTGGATGAATGCCAAGTGTCCCCCAAGGCTATTAGAAGCTAGGGCAAAGCTAGAGTTGAGAGAGACTTCTTATGGTCCATGGGAATGTTATATATTTTTTAAGTTAATGTAATTCTAATTTAAAACATGATAATATTTTAATTACCTATATAATAATTGTTAATTAATTTGAAATCAATATTATTGTTTAAATCAATATATTACAAAATATATTTGATATATCGTCAAAAAATTATCTTGATCAAGCATGAATCTCGAAGCAAAAATTAAGTTGAAAGCTTCGAAAATTAAATCAAAGATCATATGAACTCCGATTTCATCAAACTTATAGTTAAATTGAATGTCTTGAAAATACGAACCCAACGACGCCAAATTCGACTCAATCCGAGCTCAAATGTGTCCAAATCAAAGACTCAAAGCATCTTTGGAAGGTTCAATCCATAATTTGGATTACGAAATAGTTTTAGAATATGTCATGCTTATAGTCGAATAGAGCGGATCGACGAGATGAATCCAATGAGCTCAAGATCGTCAAATTTTGATATCATTATGGCCTTCAAACGCCTAATAAATGATTCACGATCAAGAGATTCAACATCAGTCGTCCATTCAAATCACTCCCAATTTACCCTTGATATTCCTCCTATTCACTAGTCACACCACTATCTGAAAACTATAAATAAACCCCACATTTCTCATTAGAGGGGACCTCAAGCAAGAAGAGAAGAGAAGCTAAAAGAGAATAGAAGGAATAAGAGAATAGAAGAAAGGAAGAGAAGGAAGTGACTCCTCCTCGACCACTGCGAACTTCTACTCGGCAGCTGACCGACGCCGGAATTAAGAAGGGAAGTAAGAAAAGAATGAGAAGGAAGAGATTTCTCCTCGAACACCGCTGAAGTTCTGCCCGACAACGGACTAACGCCGACGTTCTGCCTGACAACAGACTTTCATCGGACTTCTACCCGACACCATATTTCCTCCCGTCCCCGAACTTCTACCCGACACCGAATTTTTGCCTGTCTCCAGATTCCTACCCGACGTTGGATTTCTACTCGATGTCAGACTTTTGCCTGTAGCCATACTTTCGTCGGACTCCTACTTGAAGCAAGATTTTCACTTGACGCCAGACTTCTACCCGTAGCCAGACTTTCGTCTGACTTCTACCCGAAGCTGAACTTCCCTCGTCGGACTTTTGTCACTTCTGCTCGATGCCCGGCTTCTGCCCGACGTCAGACTTCTGCCCGTCACTGGATTTCTACCAAACACTGGACTTCCGCCCGTTAAATGTCCTTTCGACCTTCTCCTCAAGTCAATAGTCTTTTTAACCATCATTGCCCGCCGACTACTGTCCTTTCAACCTCCATCGCCAAAAAAAATGGTCCTTCAGACCTCCTTCACTCATAGTCGGACCTCCGTCGCTCGCCAACTACGATCCTTCTAACCGCCATCATTAGAGAATAGCCTTCTGACCTCCGTCACCCACCAACTATGATTCTACTGACCAAACAGATGTTTCAATAGTGATTCTTTCAAGTCCAATCATGTAACACATTCTATATGATATATATTTGTTACATCAAGCCAAGACCTTCCCCCAAGGAAGGGCCTCATTTGTAATTAACTGCAAATACTAGTTGATTCATTTAAACTGGGCCAGGCCCCGTGGTTTTTCCCCTTTTCAGGGTTTTCCACGTAAAAATCTTGGTGTCTCTTATGAATATTGCACCCATTCTTTTATCTGTGTGAGCTGGATCTTCGTACAAAGTTAAGACGTTAAACTTTATATTTCTCTACCGCCAAGAGTATTCCAGGATGCAACAATATTAACAATAAACAAACTTATTTATAAATATATTTTATCTTTATATTAAAAATGATAAAATATAAAATTTATTTTCTTTTTTTTTATTTCATTTTATTGTAAGTTAATAATAAAAAAATTCACTATTACTACTTCTATGATCTTAAAACTTTTTATCCGTTAACAATAAATATTATAAAAGTTTATAAGTGCATGGACAATATTTTTGAAGGAGAAAACTCAAATTCAAAATTTGGTTTTTTACAAAAGCTAATTATGTTTCGCATTTTCTTAGAAATTCCAAAAAGATATTTGATTTTTTCATTTGATATATCAACAAAAAACTATCTTGATTGGGCACGAATCTCCAAACAAAAATTAAGTTGGAAGCTTCAAAAATTTAATCGGAAGTCATATAAACTCCAATTTCAGCAAACTTATAGTTGAACTGAACGTCTCGGAAATACAACACAACAACACCAAATTTGACTCAATCTGAGTCCAACTCAAATACTCAAAACATCTTTGGAAGGTTAAAATCATAATTTGGATTGCCAAACAGTTTCTAAACGTGACATGCTTGTAGTTGAATCGAGCCGCATGATGAGAGAAATATAAATAGCCTAAGATCGTCAAATTCTGATATCATTAAGATATTCAAATGCGTAATAAACGGTCCATGATCGAGTGATTCAGCATTGGCCGTCCAATTAAACCACTCTCAGTTCACCCATGATCTTCCTCCTATTTACTGGCCATGCCACTCTATGAAAACTATAAATAGATCCCTCATTTTTCATAGAAGGAGACCCCCTGGGGGGGGGGGGGGGGGGGGGGGGGGGCAAGCAAGAAGAGAAGAAAGAAAATAAATTGAGCTCTCTTGCCACTAGACTCTCCCTCAAACACCTCCAAACTTCCATCCTGCAGCCTATCGACCCTGGAGCTTTGCTTGAACACCAACTGGCACCGAAGTTCTACCCGGCCGACAACTAATACAAGAGTTCTGTCATACTTCCATTTGTCGCCGGATTTTTGTCCGGTCACAGGCTAACATCAGACTTCTACCCGATGTCGGACTTCCGCCTATCTCTGGATTTCTACCCGACGTTGGACTTCCTCCCATCGTCGGACTTATGCCCATTGTCGGACTTTCGCTTGTCGTAGGACTGTCATCGGACTTCTACCTGATGCCAAACTTTCATCCATCGCCAGACTTTCGTCGGACTTTTACCCAATGTCGAACTTTCGCCAATCACCAGATTTCTACCAGACGCTAGACTTCTGCCTGACTACGGTCCTTCTGAAATCCGTCACCAAACAACGATCTTGACTATGGTCCTTCTGACCTCCATCACCAAACAATGGTTTTTATAACCTGTGTGGCTAGATAATGATCCTTCCGACCTCCGTCGCTAGACAACAGTCCTTGTGACCTCCGTCTCCAGGAGACTATGGTCCTGTCGACCAAATGAATATATCAATATTGATTCTTCCAATTTCTATCATGTAATGCATTCTATATGATGCATATCTTTTACATACAACCAATGCCTTCCCTCCAATGAAGGGCCTCATTTGTAATCGACTGCAAATAGTAGTGGATTCATTCAAATGGGGCCATGCCCCATGGTTTTTCCCCTTTAAGGGTTTTCCACGTAAAAATCTTGATGTCTCTTATGAATGTTGCACCATCGCTCTTTATCTGCATGTGTGCTAGATCTTTGTACAAGCTAAGATGTTAAAATTTATACTTCTCTACCGTCGTGAATATTTCAGGACGCAACATCATCCTTTTAAGTTTTTTTAATTATATTTCTTATGCTTAATTAAACTTAAACGCTAATCCCCTTTTGAAAATTTCACAAAGAAAATACGTTATATATAAGTGAATTCATCATTAATGCATTTCATTTAAAGAGAAATGTACTTTATGTTAATTTAAAATTTTATTATAATCCGTATAATATTATAATATAATTATTAAAAAATAATCACTTTGAGATCACACTTAACATAATATAAGAAATGAATATAAAACTTAAATGAAGGTTCAATCTACGAAAACAATAATAATTAAATTTCTTTTAAATTTTAATTGTCTAAAAAATTAAAATCAACTTACAAAAATAATTCAATTTGAGTCTAAATTAGCCTAAATTAAGAACTTATATTATGATTAAAAAATTTATGATATTAATTGAAGTATTAAATAGTCTTCAAATCTTGTATATTTATAGTCAAATCAACTGAATTAATGAGATTAATCTAACGAATACTAAATCATTTAAACACGTAAATGATGAATGAAGAGCCTACATTCAATGCATTTAATATGGTCATCCAATGGAGTTTTATAGAATTTTAACTAGATCTAACAAAATATAACTCCCAAAATATAATAAATAAACCATTGTTCTCCGAAGAAAGCTTGGAGATTTAAATAGCTATAAAGCTCAACATAATGTTCAACACTGAATATCACTGCTATCTTTTGACTATCATCACTCAAACAATATTGTACAACTATCATCAGATGGTTGTCACTGAACTGCCTTCATGTAATCGTTGCTGCCTGATTAACATTGTCTAATTATTGTTATCATCTCTCAAATACTTCTACCACATTCTCTGCTAAGTTATAGAAAATCAAGCAAGTGCCCAACTTTGTAATCATGTCCTCTTCAATTATGAGGAAAATAAGACTTCTGTGTATATATATAAGGCCAAGCTTCATGGTTTTTTTGTTCTTTTTTGGGTTTTTTTCACATAAAAATAGGATGTCTCCTATCTTTTTATTTATTTATTTGTGAGTGTGATGGATTTGCGTATGAAGCTTAGATGTTAATCTCTATCTCTCTCTCTATCATCATGAGTATTCTAGCATGCAATAACTTAGTGTCATCTATGGAAAATATTTCTAATATTTTACAAGCACTTTTTCAATAGCTAACAATTAATCCCTTAATTAAGGATAACACAATCTGGATGTTGAAGGTCACTTAGCTTTGATTTTAGAAGATCATATATGGCAAGATGGAAGATATTCAAGCTTAGATTCTTCAACTTTTAGAGGAGGCAGATAGCAAAGAGAACCATCACAACATAATACAGCTCTTATATCCTGAAAACAATAATAAGCCATGGCTAATTAATTTGAGGATATCCATTGACTGCCATCTCACCATCATGGTGCAATTCCTCCACCACCACAATCTTATCAAGGTCTCTTGAACATTGCCCTGTGCTGCTCAATTAACTTATAGTCTTCCAACAATGTTGGTAAGATTGAATCAATCTCAACTTATTGATGCCCTTTGTGATATTATAGGGGACAAACTTTCTCCTTAACATAACTTTCAATAGTCTTTATGCCATACCTCAAGATCTATATTGGAAGAATTGTTTCTTCTTAATTTAAACATGATCTACTAATTTCAATTGAAAGTAAAATAACCAGCCAAAAAAGTTCTATTTATCAAAGCATCAATATATAATTATATTCTTTATTGGGAGGAAGTAAAACCACGTAGCAAAATAAATAAGTAATAGAAAATGCAGCAAAAAAGAAAGAACATCATGATTTAACATGAAAAATCCCAACTCTGAAAATAAATCACAGAGCCACACCACACCAAGAAATCCATTATAAAATTTTTGGAAGAGGTCGAGGGAATCCACTAAGAATATTTGACATATCTGAGATCATTTATTAGAGCATTACTCGATGATGTTAATCTATATGAAACAGGTTGAAGCTAATTCTCTTGGAATCAATTATGCCTTTATTGGGAGGGGGCAAATGCTGAATCGAAGGTGAAGATTGATATATTTTTAGACCGTTACTACCTTTTTGAGGCCAAGACAATGAAAGATAATTACTAACAATATTATTGTTGAGGGACTTGCCTGATCACAATCGTATTTGAGATTATAACCAAGATTGCTCACGGTTCAAATCTGTTTCCCCACAAATTGATGCAGTAATGGCTGGTGATTGAGAGATCATAGAACAATTCTTATTTATTGTTACATTAATGTTGCCTTTAATATTGAAGGGTCGCTTTTGGAACTGATAATATGTCATGGTAAAGAGACGACCTTGCTTCAAATGTACGCAAAACATTGATGTGAACGAACTTTCAAGTTTGTAGCAAAGGTTCCCCCCAGCCAAGAATCATTTTCCATAGACACGATCAAATTATTACGTGCCAGAACAGCTCGTGATATTAGAGAGATGATGAGTTTAATGTCTTGATGTATATGAAGATCCAATACACATACATATAAGAGAGAGGGGTGTAGTAATCATACGAGATATTAATATTTTTACATGAAAACCCCTAAAAAGGGGAAAAACTATGGGCTTTGCCTAGTTGAAATGAATTAATTAGTGCTCGAGAGAACATTGGCTTGTTCATTTGGTCGATAAGATCGTATTCGGGCTATAGTGGCCAGAGGAACCATAATTTGGCGATTGAGGTCGAAGGGACCATAGCCGGGCAATAGAGGTCAGAGGGTCCCATAATCGAGCAATTGAGGTTGAAAGGACCATTATCGAGTAATGGTAGTTGGGCAGGCCATAATCGAGCGATTTAGGTTAAAAGACCATAGTCGAGAGATTGTCAGAGGGACCATAGTCGGACAATGATGGTCTAAGGACCGTACTTGAAATGTGATAGTGGTCGGAGGCGAGTGACGGAGGTCAAAATGACCATAGTTGGGTAATGGTGGTAGAAGAATCATTGTTGTACGATAGAGATAAAATGGATTGTAGTCAGATGATAAAGGTCGGAGGGATTGTAATCAAGCAACTGTGGTTTGAGGATCATAATTGGCAGGTGATAGAGGTTCCAGGGACTATAGTTGGGGGACGGAGACCAGGGAGATTGTAGTTGAAGGGCAATGGATGGGAAAAGGGACTATAGTCAGGTGATGGTGATTTAAAAATCATAGTCGGTGGGTGATAGAGGTCGGAGGGACAGTTGTCGTGCTATGGAGGTTGAAGAGATTGTCGTTAGGTGGTGAGGGTTTGCCAGTGATTGTGTCACGACCCGACCCGACGGGGACGGATCCCGCCCGAGCCGGACCGCGACAAAACCTTCTTACCAGGATCTGGCTTTGGAATTTGGTTACTGAACTGAATCTTCCAAATTAATCAACTCAACAGACACACAACCACAGAACAACAGAGCTACTATAAATCACCAAATGCAGCGGAACAAAACATTTATATTTTCATTTTTCCTCAAAACAATCATCTACAGATACAGTACATGGCTTTTGAACAGAAAGAAAGACAGAACAGAAAAGTCATGACTGTACAAAAATCAAAAGGTACAAACAATACCTATACGGATCAGAACTCAGAAATCTACTCCTGGACTTCCTTCCCTTTCCCAGAACCTGAAAACCACCAGAAAACAAGAGTGAGCTCAACAGCTCAGCAAAGCAACAAACCACCAATCAAAACTCTCAGAATCCAAAACCAAACTCATCAGACAGAAATCAGAACAGAAATCGGAACAGAATCAGATCTCGAATCAGAACAGAATCAAATCAGAACTTATACGGACATATATCAAACCAGAATCAGAGTCGTACAGAAATCAGAAATTCAGATCATATCAAATCAGAACTAAACGGAACAGATATCAAATTACACAGATCAGAAATCAGAAACAGAACAGATCAGATATAACATAATCTTACAGAACAGATACGAAAATCAGAATCAGATCAAATCAGATATCAGATATCAAATATTTAATTCATAGCTAAATGCCCTGACACTGACGGAATCTCTACGGATTCCGGCCCCTTATGCCTCCCTTCCCCGACACTGACTGAATCTCATAGGATCCAGGCCCCTTATGCCTCCCTTTGTGCTCACGGCACCAGAACAAATGTGCTTATAGCACCAGAACAGAATTCATCGGATCCGAAACAGAACTGATTTCAGAATTTCAGATTTGAGCTCATTTCAGATTTCCCAGACACTAACTGAATCTCATAGGATTCAGACCCCTTATAGCTCCCTTTTTATAGCACATACAGATAGCATTTCAATTCAGAAGAAATCCGGGCAAATCCGAAATCAGACAAAAATCGGGCAGCACAACGGCAGTAGACAGAATTTACACAAAATTTCCTGCAAAGAAAATTTACCAAATTCGCACAGAATATAGATAATCACATTCCAGAACTTTTATTCTACTGCATAGAGAATTTACAATTTTACAGAAAAATGTAGTCTACGAAAAACTCTGCCGAATAAAAAATACCCGGACAAAAATCTTCGGAAAATAACCAAAATGTGCACACTCGGCATGTCAACAATATACCGAAAGTTACGCGGTAAAAACTGAACCAATCAAAAGATACGGACGAAAAACCTTAACGGAAACAAAATCCGGACATAAAATACCGCCAAACTCGACGGTTCTGAAAATTGAGAAAGGCGGAATGTGCCTTACCTTGCGTACAGCAATATTCTGAACAGTCACTTCGGACGAAAATGGCTCCGCGTCGTCCGAAAATCAACTTTTCTCCAAAAGTCCTCGAGTTTCTCTCTCCTCAAAGATATTTTTATTTTAATTTTGATTTTCTCTCTCTTCAAAACGACTGAAATCAGCTTTATAATCTTCAGATCGGCCCGGCCGATCGCCAGATCGTCCCAGGACGATCAGACCAAAAATCGATCTTCCCGACCGTCCTGGACGATTCCCAGAACTATTCTCAGGCCGATATTTTCTACAGTGCCGATCGGCCTGGCCGATGTCCAAATCGGCCTGGCCGATGTCCAAATCGGCCTGGACGATATGTACAGAAAATCACCTGGAGCAAAACTGGGCAAATTCTGGAGCAGATTTACAACTGATCGTCCCAGGACGATCCAGATCGTCCTGGACGATCCTGGAGCAGATTTTTGATATTACAATCTCCCCAACTTCAGAAAAATATCGTCCTCGACATTATCCAATCCAAACTCAGTCAGAACAAGTACGGGTACGACCGTCTCATGTCAGACTCCTTTTCCCAAGTTGCTTCTCGTGCAGTCCGGTGCTTCCACTGGACTTTAACCATCGGAATCTCTTTATTTCTTAACTTTCGGACGTCGTACGCCAAAATCAACTCTGGCTCTTCCTTGTACGCCAGATTCTCCTGAATCTCAACCTCATCAGCTGATATCTTCTTCTCAGAGTCTGAAACCCACTTCCTCAGAGTAGATACGTGAAACACATTGTGCACATCCGACATCGAATCAGAAAGCAACAGTCGGTAAGCAGATTTTCCAATTCTTTCCAAAATCTCAAATGGTCCAACATACCTTGGACTCAGCTTACTCACCTGACCAAATCTGCTTACACCCTTCATCGGGCTGACTTTGACATACACAAAGTCACCAACTTGAAACTCAACGAACCTGTGCTTCTGATTATAATACTTCTGCTGTCGATCCTGAGCCGTTTTCAATCTTTCTTTTATCAAACTGATCTTCTTAATAGTTTCATCAGCAAAAGTGGCACCCAAAGCCTGTCTATCTCCGATCTCAGTCAAAGTCAAAGGAGTACGGCACTTCCTGCCATACAGAGCCTCGTACGGTGCCATACCAATACTGGACTGAAAACTGTTGTTATAAGCAAACTCAATCAGCGGAATATGATCCTCCCAGCTTTCGCCAAAGTCCAGAACACAAAGCCTCAACAGATCTTCCAATACCTGAATGGTCCTCTCAGACTTCCCATCGGTCTGAGGATGAAAGGCTGTATTGAAATGCAGTTTCGTACCCAAGCCTTGCTGAATGCCTTTCCAAAGTCTGGAAGTAAAACGTCCATCTCTATCTGAAACAATCACTCAAGGCACACCATGCAATCTGACTATTTCTTTCACATAAATCTGTGCCAAACGATCCACCGGATCGGTCTGTCTGATCGGAAGAAAATGTGCTGACTTCATCAATCGATCTACGACTACCCAAATGGCATCGTGCCCTTGTCTAGATCGAGGAAAACCCATCACAAAGTCCATCGTCACCTCCTCCCACTTCCACTCAGGGATAGGCAACGACTACAACAGTCCACCTGGTCGCTGATGCTCTGCCTTCACCAACTGACAGGCTTCGCATCTCGACACAAACTCCGCCACATCCTTCTCATCCCAGGCCACCAGAACAAAAGCTTCATATCAGCATACATCTTACCACTGCCTGGATGAATAGTGTAGCCTGAATGATGAGATTCATATAGAATCTCCTGCCTCAAATCTCCAAACACAGGTACCCACAACCTGTTCTTACAGAAAATAGCACCAGAATCAGAAATTCGAAGTTCAGGAGTCTTACCAGATCCAATCTGAGCAATCAACTTCGAATAATCAGAATCTGACTTCTGGGCTTCCTGAATCCTTGTCTCCAAAGAAGACTGAATACTCATCTGAGCCAAATCCAAACCATTGGAGGAAATCACCTCCAACTGCAATCGCTCCATGTCTCGAATCAGGAAATAATCACAAGTAAGCTGCAAACCTGATAATCCAGAAGACTTCCTGCTCAGAGCGTCCGCTACCACATTCGCCTTCCCAGGCTGATACTGAATAGTCAAGTCATAATCCTTGATCAACTCAAGCCATCTTCTCTGCCTCAAATTCAAATCCTTCTGAGTGAAAATGTACTTCAGGCTCTTATGATCAGTGAAAATCTCACATCTAACGCCATATAGGTAATGACGCCAAATCTTCAAAGCAAAAACAACAGCAGCTAATTCCAGATCGTGTGTCGGGTAATTCTTCTCATGTGGTTTCAACTGTCTCGAAGCATAAGCAATTACCCTTCCATTTTGCATCAGCACACAACCCAATCCTTTCAGTGAAGCATCACTGAACACCTGAAAACCTTCCGTACCTGATGGAAGTGCCAACACTGGAGCTGAAGTCAGACAATCCTTCAATCTCTGAAAACTAGCTTCACACTTCGGTGTCCAAACAAAAGCTACTGACTTCTGAGTCAGTCTCGTCAGAGGAGTCGAAATCTGTGAAAATCCCTTCACAAATTTCCTGTAATATCCGGCCATGCCCAAGAAACTACGTACCTCAAATACCGTAGTCGGCCTTGGCCAATCAGCAACCGCCTGAATCTTCTGGGGATCCACAGAAATACCTTCTCCGCTAACCACATGCCCTAGAAAAGCAATACTCTTCAGCCAGAATTCACACTTGGAGAACTTGGCATACAACTGATGCTGCCTCAGAGTCTCCAACACAATCCTCAAATGTCTGGCATGATCATCCTCAGAAGCAGAATATACCAGAATATCGTCGATGAAGACGATCACAAACTGATCCAAAAACTCCCTGAATACTCGGTTCATCAGATCCATGAAAATAGCGGGCGCATTGGTTACCCCAAAAGGCATAACCAAAAACTCGTAGTGCCCGTACCGAGTACTGAAAGCAGTCTTCACCACATCAGATTCCTTCACCTTCACCTGATAATATCCGGATTGCAAGTCAATCTTCGAAAATACTGAAGACCCGAAAAGCTGGTCAAACAAATCGTCAATTCGAGGCAAAGGATACTTGTTCTTGATCGTGACCTTGTTCAAATCTCTGTAATCCACACACATTCGGAGTGTCCCGTCCTTCTTCTTCACAAACAAAATAGGTGCTCCCCAAGGCGAAACACTAGAACGGACAAAACCTCTGTCAACCAACTCCTGAAGCTGAACTTTCAACTCAGAAAGTTCTTTCGGTGCCATCCTGTACGGAGCTTTTGATATAGGAGCTGTACCCGGAAAAACATCGATAGAGAACTCCACCTCTCTATCCGGAGGTAAACCAACCAACTCCTCAGGAAAAACATCAACAAACTCCCGTACCACTGGGATCTCAGAAACAGAACCAACCTCCAGGTTCAGATCCCGCACCGAAGCCAAAAACACTGGGCATCCTTTCCTCCACCAACGCAGAAATCAGACTGGAAAGAACACCTCGTAATCCCTGAAATACAACTCTCTCTCCAGCCACAAGCAAACTCACTTGCTTCTTCAGACAGTCAATCTGAGCCTCATACCGACTCAGCCAATCCATGCCCAAAATTACATCATATGAAGAAATCGGCAACAAAATCAGGCTAGATTTCCACTTCTTGCCAGCAATGTCAATCTCACACAAACAAAACTTCCGAGCAATCAAAGGATTTCCAGCAGGTAAAATCACAGACAAAGAAACCGGTAAAACCATCGAATCCGAATGTAAAGTCTCAAAACATCGCTCGGACAGAAAAGAATGACTCGCTCCAGAGTCAAACAAAACACGATAGGGCTGATCAGAAATGTAAACCGTACCTGTCACAACATCCGGAGCATCTCGAGCCTCCTGCTGACTCAGGCTGTAAACTCGTGGCTGAACTGGAGCAGGAGCTGAAGCAATAGAACTACTCTTCTCCATCTGAGCTGTAGGTGGTCTCCGTGGTCCAGAACTAGTACCACCACCTCTACCAGAAAATCCCTCAGGACGAGGAGGAACAGTCCTCGGTCTTCCTGCTGAACTGACAGGTCTAACAGAACCCTCAGATCGGTACTCAGATCGCCGATCAAATCCAGCCTGTGGACACTCTGCAATCCTATGTCCCGGCTGACCACATCTGAAACAAAGACCAGCCATCCTGTAGCACTGGCCATGATGTCGCCGTCCACAACTCTGGCACACAGGTGCCCCACTGACAGATCCAGAACTCATCGTACTGGTAGCAGTACCAGACGATCCTCCACTCCTCCTGGAATCGACAGATCCAGAACCAGCTATAAATCTCCTCTTCCCAGAGGAACCACTGCCGAAAGCCTCACCTCCAAATCTCTTCCTACTCGCAGTCCACCGCTGCTGAGTAGCCGTCATGTCATTCTCTATCAAACGAGCTCGCTCCACAAGCTCAGAGAAATCAGTAATCCTGAATGGTATCAGAGGCTGCCTCAAAGTGTCTCGTAATCCCCTCAGAAATCTGTAGCACCTCTCAGCAGAAGTACTAACCAGCTGCGGAGCGTACCTGGCTAATGCAGTAAACTCAGCCTCATACTGCATCACCGTCTTGCTCCCCTGAACCAGCCTCAGAAAAGTCTCCTGCATCTGCTGTCGTGCAGAAGGGGGAACAAACCAGTCTCGGAACACCTCAGTGAACTCTTCCCAGGTAATCAAAGAGTTCAGCCTGCCCTGAAATCTGGCTACCTGTTGGCCTTCCCACCAGTGCTCAGCCTCTCCATCCAACAAAAAAACAGCTAACAGAACCTTCCTATCAGACGGACACTACATTCCGTCGAAGGTCTTTTCCAATCTCCTCAGCCACTCCTCGGCTGCTCTGGGCTCAACAGCGCCCTCAAATCTCGGAGGTTTCAACCTCAAAAATAACTGCAGATGTCTATCAATGTCCTCAGATCTGACAGTAGAAGCTCTGCTCTGAGTCTTGCTCATCATCTGAGCAACAAGCGTAGCAAACTGGGACAGTGTATCTGCACCGGCCACTGGGGCTGTACTCCCCACTGGTGCTGCCTGACTAGCACTCTGCCCGTCTGTCATGTCTGGGTCTGGCTGATCCATACAGAAAAATCCAGAAAATCCAAAAAACTATCACAAAAACAACACAAAAACAACACAATAAAAAGCCAAACGACTCAAAACTACCCCCAGACAGACTCACTGATCACTTCCTATAGCTCTGTCTTACAATCCAACCAGTTTCCAAAACCAGTGCTCTGATACCACTAAAGCTTGTCACGACCCGACCCGACGGGGACGGATCCCGCCCGAGCCGGACCGCGACAAAACCTTCTTATCCAGGATCTGGCTTTGGAATTTGGTTACTGAACTGAATCTTCCAAATTAATCAACTCAACAGACACACAACCACAGAACAACAGAGCTACTATAAATCACCAAATACAGCGGAACAAAACATCTATATTTTCATTTTTCCTCAAAACAATCATCTACAGATACAGTATATGACTTTTGAACAGAAAGAAAGACAGAACATAAAAGCCATGACTGTACAAAAATCAAAAGGTACAAACAATACCTATACGGATCAGAACTCAGAAATCTACTCCTGGACTTCCTTCCCTTTCCCAGAACCTGAAAACCACCAGAAAACAAGAGTGAGCTCAACAGCTCAGCAAAGCAACAAACCACCAATCAAAACTCTCAGAATCCAAAACCAAACTCATCAGACAGAAATCAAAACAGAAATCGGAACAGAATCAGATCTCGAATCAGAACAGAATCAAATCAGAACTTATACGGACATATATCAAACCAGAATCAGAGTCGTACAGAAATCAGAAATTCAGATCATATCAAATCAGAACTAAACGGAACAGATATCAAATTACACAGATCAGAAATCAGAAACAGAACATATCAGATATAACAGAATCTTACAGAACAGATACGGAAATCAGAATCAGATCAAATCAGATATCAGATATCAAATATTTAATTCATAGCTAAATGCCCTGACACTGACGGAATCTCTACGGATTCCGACCCCTTATGCCTCCCTTCCCCGACACTGACTGAATCTCATAGGATCCAGGCCCCTTATGCCTCCCTTTGTGCTCACGGCACCAGAACAAATGTGCTTATAGCACCAGAACAGAATTCATCGGATCCGGAACAGAACTGATTTCAGAATTTCAGATTTGAGCTCATTTCAGATTTCCCAGACACTAACTGAATCTCATAGGATTCAGACCCCTTATAGCTCCCTTTTTATAGCACATACAGATAGCATTTCAATTCAGAAGAAATCCGGGCAAATCCGAAATCAGACAAAAATCGGGCAGCACAACGGCAGTAGACAGAATTTACACAAAATTTCCTGCAAAGAAAATTTACCAAATTCGCACAGAATATAGATAATCACATTCCAGAACTTTTATTCTACTGCACAGAGAATTTACAATTTCACAGAAAAATGTAGTCTACGAAAAACTCCACCGAATCAAAAATACCCGGACAAAAATCTTTGGAAAATAACCAAAATGTGCACACTCGGCACGTCAACAATATACCGAAAGTTACGCGGTAAAAACTGAACCAATCAAAAGATACGGACGAAAAACCGTAACGGAAACGAAATCCGGACAGAAAATACCGCCAAACTCGACGGTTCTGAAAATTGAGAAAGGCGGAATGTGCCTTACCTTGCGTACAGCAATATTCTGAACAGTCACTTCGGACGAAAACGGCTCCGCGTCGTCCGAAAATCAACTTTTCTCCAAAAGTCCTCGAGTTTCTCTCTCTCCTCAAAGATATTTTTATTTTAATTTTGATTTTCTCTCTCTCTCAAAACGACTGAAATCAGCTTTATAATCTTCAGATCGGCCCGGCCGATCGCCAGATCGTCCCAGGACGATCAGACCAAAAATCGATCTTCCCGACCGTCCTGGACGATTCCCAGAACTATTCTCAGGCCGATATTTTCTACAGTGCCGATCGGCCTGGCCGATGTCCAAATCGGCCTGGACGATATGTACAGAAAATCACCTGGAGCAAAACTGGGCAAATTCTGGAGCAGATTTACAACTGATCGTCCCAGGACGATCCAGATCGTCCTGGACGATCCTGGAGCAGATTTTTGATATTACAGATTGTGCCTAAGTTGAGCTCCGGGATTCTTCAAACCTCAGAGCTCTCTTAAGTATCTAACACTAGGGGTCGAGCTCGGCTCATTTATGGGCTCGCAAGCCGAGCTTATCGAGCTCATGAGTCGAGCTTGAGCTCGTTTAGTAAACGAGCTCGAGGAGTCTTGGCTCGTGAGCTCGCGAGGCAGCTCGAATAATTATTAATATTATTAAAATAATTTTATTTTATTTATTAAATTTAAATATTTGAAAAATAATAATAATAAATGTTTAAAATATTTAAAAATCTCGTAGAAGCTCGCGAGCCAGCTCGAGCTCATTTGAGTTCGACTCGAGTTCGAGCTCTATTTTTTAGTTGACTCGAGTTCGATATTTGACAGTTGAGCTCGACTCGAACACCCTCTGATTCGAACTCGACTCGACTCGTTTGCACCCCAATTTAACACTAGGTCTAAGTTTCCAAAAGTCTAACCACTTTCAGATGAGAAGAGATGATCTATTTATAGATTTGGAAAGTGACATGTTATTTAAAATATTGAGAAGATTCAGAGCAAATTTGGAGTGCTCTATCAAATCACTCATATTAATTCCCTCAATCATTGAGGATTTATTTTAGTATTTAAGTGATGTAATGATGTCAAAATTAAGAGATCTTAGATTTATTGGATTCGTCTCATCGAGCTGCTCCATTTGGAGCTTTCAAATAAGCTTTAAGCTCTTGATTTGAGTCCATTTGTGCTCGGATTGAACCGATTTTTGTGTAATTGGATTCATCTCACTAAGACGTTCAATTTGATTATAAGTTTGTTGAAATTGGAGTTTGAATGATCCCGAATTTAATATTAAAAGATGCCAATAAGCTTCAAAATTTGTATTTGTTTAAGGCAATTTTTAGTGGCTTTTTAGTGACGTGTCAGTATTAAAATATCCTCACATAAATTATATCAAGATGATATCATTAAATTTACATAAAAAAAATTATACTATACTAATTTAAAAATATATCTAAATTTCAAACCCATAAAAATAAAATTTATATCAAAATATCTTTAAATCTCCTTATAACTTTAATCTTTAGCCCTACTAACATTCTACCATCTTTTGTAATATTATTTGAAAAAAGAGAAAATTAGATTAGACATCCAAATTAAAATTTTAAAATTATTGAATTTACTTCAAAATAAATGCAATACATAACATTAAGAAATCAATAAAAAGAATTGCTAAAATATATTATAAGCCTCAATATTTCTCAAGTAATTAGGGTTTAATTAAATAATTAGTAAAAAATTAATACCTCATTAAAAATTTAATGCATACTATCTTATATCACATACATAAAACTCAAATCCAAAATTTATTAGTTGGTAGACAACATTCTCAACCAACAAACCAACATAAACGGTGTATTATGAAGATAATTACAATGCCAACAACATAACAAAGTGATATTCTAATAATATAAACCTATTTGAGACCCTAAAAAAACTCCTTAATTTAGAAACAATCAGATTGAAAAGTCTACTTGTTTGACTTTGGCAAGCTTTCATCAGTACAATAATCTCACCAAATCATCAGTTTCAGACATTCTTCATGCACAAATATAAAAAAGTACAAAAGAACCCAATAAAAAAAAAGTTAAACTTGAGAATTATTTCAAAATTACACGTTCATAATTTTCTCATTCTGCCAAATTAGGAAGAAAAATCACTTCTCATAAAGCAACATACTTCCACTGATAATGAATAATCACTGACCTGGTTACACTGGAACTGTAAGTTTAGAAAATATAGATCAATGTCAACCACACAAATAACCCAGATCCTTCCCAAATAGAAAGAAAACAGAATAAAAATGTGATTTTGGGAAACAAAAAGACTTCAGATTCCAGATTCCAGATTCTGGTTAGAAGTAGTGGAAAGATTAAGCTATAATAGTTAACTAGGCGTAGATAAATCCAGAAGAAATAGCCATAAGAAGAATGGCTGCTTCCTCTTCTTCTCCCAATCTTCGGTTTTTTTGGTTCCGGACAAGGCTTCCAGGCTTCCAGATAATTTCTCTACCAAAGCCCATCATTCTCATCTTCAATGAACTCATCTTCTTGCTACTGCTGTTGTTTCTCGTATCTTCACTCCTCTCTTTCGTACTTCCAATGGCCGCTCTCCTCTTCTTTCTGTACCTAATGCCGCATGCATTGCAGAGAGACTGATATACATAGAGGACATGATTTCAATATTAGATTACAAATAATATATCAGAAAAAAAAACCTTAATCAGATCGAGGATAAATGCAAAAAGAAAAAAAAAAAACCTTTGGACCGGAAGGGCCGCCTCTCCATAGAGGAGTCTTCGTCGTCCCGCAGTCGGTACAGCTCTTTGATCCATCGAAAATCGACACTTCGCAGTCTCTGTTGCTCGTATCCGCGCTCGGATCCGTAGATCCAGTTGCCTGTGAGAAGATCAGCTGATTGATTTAACCAGATCGGCTATTGTTGAGAGACAAGCGGCAGCAGAATCGGAGAGGAGTGGAGATCGGAGATCGGAGATCAGAATAGGGGAACTTACCTTCTCACCAGAAAGATCCATCTTTTACTAGATCTACTAATTCGAGCCCTAATGGCGATCTCAATATACCCCTCTTCTGGATAACACCACGCGCAGAGACCTGTATTAAGCTTGCAGAAGAGAGATGAGATATCTGAACTAAATCCGAAGAAATCAACCGACTAATCTGAACACAGAGCGAGTGAACGAGAGAATGAAAGAGCTGAGTGAGAGAGTAGATCTATGGAGGAAGAACGAAGGAAAAATCTGGAGGGAAAACAAGCGAGAAGGGAGGGAAGAAAAAAGGGCTACAAATTATTTTTTTATATTAAATATAAGGGGGATTATTATATAAACTAACACATAAATTTATATATATATATATAAAATAAAAATATAAAATATAAATTAAAAATTTATTATGAATTTTAATATTTGATGTAAAATATAAAAAATAATAATAAGATATTCATTTTATAAATAAAAAATTTGAGTGTTATAATTGCCTTTATATATATGTGTGTGTGAGTTTTAATTTGATATAAAATAATATTCTAAAAATTTTATCAGCTAAATTAAATAATGTTAAAAATAAAAAATAAAAAATAAAATATAGTTATTAATAATAGGATCACATTAACCTTTTAAAACAAAATATGATAAACTTTTAAAAAGCTTCATAATTAATAAAATTTTTTTGGTATGAAGATATTACAACAAAAAAGTTATTAGGGATGAATATAAAAAAAGGATTATTTTAAACTAGATATAATATTAATTATTTATGTATTATACTAATTTTAAAATAAATTTAGAATTTTTAAAATTCATTTAAATAAAAAATTAATAATAATTTTTATGATTAATCATTTATCAAAATCAACTACAATAAATAATAAAAATAAATTATAACTCATAATTTAATTAAAGAAGAATAAAATATATAAATTAATTAGTTATTATATATGCATATTATTAATTTTTAAATAAATTTAAAAAGATTGAATATCCAATCAAATTTTATTCCACTAAATAATACTCATTAATTAAATCCTCCGCGGGAACAATTTACCGCCTCGAACCGACATCATTCCGAAGTTCCAGTGAATCGGCTGTGAAGTCCCGCGAACCACAAGAAGGAATTTATAAGGTGTTTGCCCTGCGGGAATGTTCTGGAGCGCCACGACAGGAAAATATGGTGTTTGCTGTTTGTGACGAACAGGCAATGGAATACCGGGTGCGGCGATGTTGTATCGGCGGCTCGGTGCCCTAATGGCGGCTGAAAACCCTAGGAGCTCCTTATTAACTAAGAAATGACATTCATAGACATAGTCAGATTATCAATTACGATATTACCACTTAAGTGGCTATCGAATGCTAGTGGTGACACGCGTCGTCTTCTTACTAGTAGAAATGGACGGCGAAGATTGGCTGAGGGGGTTTGAAATGTGACCGCGTGTAGTGGGATTTTATGATAATGATAGCAAGGTTGTGAAAATTATAAGAGGTTGAATGTTAAATGATTCAATCAAAATTTAATGAGGGTTGAATTAAATGATGTTAAGTATTTAAGTAAGGTCTAAATGATATAATAATATTGTAATACTTATATAATCATATGATTTTATGACTAAAAAATAAGGAGAAATTATGCATAATATTTTTAATAATTTTAAATATAAATATCTTCAACTTTTTAAATTTTATTTTTAATATATATTTAATTTACATATAAGCATATAATTTAATATAATTATTGCTAATTTATGTTATATATTTTATATTTAGATATATAATATATATATATATATATATATATATATTCTATAATAATATATATATATATATATATAAATATATATATATATATAATCATATATATGTATATAACTAATAAATATATATAAAATAATTAAATTTCATTATAACTAAAAAAAATAATTAAATATTATTATTAAAAAATAAGTATTATTCATTTTATAAAAATTAATTAAAATTTGTTTTGCTTTGTATGATTTAGTCCCACATAACTTGTAATGTTTTGCTTTGTATAGTTTATGCAGCTTTTTGTGTTTACTCATGATATAATCTCATATGGAGTAATAGAGTCATGTGAAAATATTGCAAGTAATATTTAATCATAGTATTTAATATTTATTTTAAGAGTTTTAATATATAATATTTATATTAATTGATTAATTTGAGCATTATTTAATATTAAATAATTTATTTAATTATTTAAATAAAAAATTTTTAACTAACCGGTTTTAAAAAATCGCGGTCTATTCCTTGGTTCTCAGTCGAATTGATGGTTCATACCGATTCTGGCTGGTTTGTTACACGGTCATTTTTCAAGGCTGAATCGGACTGGCCTTCATACCAGTTCACGACAGGTTTGATCCAATTTTTAAAACCCTAGTTTATATAGCTTTTTTTACTTTGGCACATAATAAGAACTTACATGGAGTGGTGGGTTCATGTAAAAATATTTGAATGATATTCTTTAGTAAGCCTTAATTATATGTATTTAATACTCATTTAAAAGTTTTAATACAATATATTTTTATTAATTTATTATGTTTAATATTAAATTAATCAATTTAATTATTTAAATAAAAAACATTTGAAACATCTAGTTTAAAAAACTGGGACTTATTCAACAGTTTCACTGGTTGAACTGGCGATTCTTGCTAGTTTAGCTTCGTTTAATATTATAAGAACCCAACATATAAAAAAAAGTATTTTAAAGGAGATTCTGAATTTTTATTTGAATTGAAGTGTTTCGGTGCTATGCTTTGTGGCATTAGGCTTGAGAGTACATCGACACTTGAAACCACATTCATAACATCAGAGCTTTTGTTCTACAGTAATTCTGGATTCAACATGTAATGTAGTGACATTGGGTCAAAGCGCTACAACGCTAGACCACTAACAGTATTTTTATGAATATTAAATCCTTAAATTGAAAGTTTGTGAAGGTTGTTAAATCTTATAGAACTAATCCTAACGCTAACTAAGAGGGGGGGAGGGGGGGGGGGGGGGGGGTAAATTGGTAATTTAAAAACTTATTTAAACATAAAGAAAAATTCCCTTTTCAAAGCTTTTTTTTTAACATCTAAAAACATATAATTTTATCCATTAACACGGAAGCAAAGTAATTTCACAAGAACAGAAAATCAGAGATTTTCAATCATGTAGTTATCACAAAAATAAATGCAAAAAAATAAAACCAAGAACAAAAACACAAGAGATTTATAGTGGTTCGATCAACCTGACCTACATCCACTCTAGGTATTGCATCAAACCTTTAGTGACTCTCTTTTAGCCCCGCATATAGGTGAAGAAGCCCTTACAAAATCTCTTACACCAACTCGGTGCGGTAGAATACATAATTCTTTTTTCTCCCTCTAAGAGATGGTAGAGGACCACAAATCCACATGTAGAGAACCTTGAATCGCTTTCATCTTTCCCAATACGGCAAAGTAAAAGGGTCCTTTGACACTAAAGATATCTTCTTCTTCCTAAAAGTTTCCACAAGATAAACCTTGAATATGATGGTACTAAGATGCAAGCTTGTCGGAGCAACCATGTGAATTCCCTTCCACACTCCCTTAAAACCCACAAGGATCTTCTCCCTCTCAAACTTCACCCTTTCCTCTCTCCCTTTCAAGGCTCTATCTTCAAGCATTCTCTAGAAGAATGGAGACTCAATGCATGCCAAAGACATTTACAAAGTCTTATGAGAAAGCTTAAATAGAGGGCTTTGATAGAAACTCAATTCTACTATAAAAAAAATCTTACAATTCAATCACAGGATCGTCTAGTACGATGTGTAGAATTTGGCTTGATAGTATTGTATGATCATCAGATAGTGCAATACGCATCTCAAATTTGTATTGAGCATCCCGTACGATATTGGGGATTATTCTGGATAATTAGATGATCAATTATGGTATTTCATCTTATATGATAGTCGATGATTAATTATCGTCCCACATAATGATCGGGTCATACAGTATGATCAATACTGATAATCTTGTATGATCTGAATGGACAAATTGACCATAAGTACTCCCATAATCACATGATTAATTTAGGCATGATTGTCATAGATCGTACATTACGATGCACATCATACGATACAATTAGAATAAAAAAATAAATTCAAAATATTACCTAAATTGTGATAGGTAGTTGAGTTTCTTAATTTCTATAGATTATCTTATACGGTGTTTATGATATAGTATGATTTTTTCAAATTGCATTAATATCGAAATTTGATATTTTGATGAGCTGATCATGCAATACGATAGAAATCATATAGTATAATTGATTCAAAAAATTAAACTTCTAATTTTTATCCAATCTTACTCCCTTAAGTGTGTGTGTGCATAGTCACCAAGCAAGAAACATCCTTATAGGATTTGACTCAAGAAATCAAAAATATATTGTTGGATGGTGCATGGTGTTCCTAAAATGTTAGTACATACATAAATAAATATAGAATACAAATACTAGGAGATATAAAGATGCGAGCCATAATATTTTATCATAAAAAATATAAAAACGTAAGCTTGAGTTGCAACATAAATCCTAAGCCATCTTCTCTCAGCTGTTATTTCTTGTTGAGGAAGAAAAAGGAGAGGAAGAGAATAGAGAAAGCTAATTTTTGCTCATTTTCATCCTTTGCTTCAGTTAAGAAAAGTTATATGATCATTGTAATTGACTCGAACCTCACTTTAATTTTTAATAATTTTGAGTTTGATGAATTTAACATCTCTTAAATCGATAAAAATATATTTTCTCTTGATTTATCACATTTTTATAGTGTAACTTTTGTATATAATAGATATAAATTTTATAGACATTTTAACTATAATATTATTAAATTTCATCAGGTAAAATTGAATTTATATTTTTTAAAAGTTTAGAATAATATATATTTTTTTTTAATTTATAAATTTCAATATTTCATATTATATTTCATGCATGAAATAGAGATTGATATATTTGATATGAAATAAATATAGTACGTGCATGTAAGCAAGGAATGCTAGCTATTAACGCTATAACTAATTCAGGTTGACTGTTAAAATATAAAACCCCACACATGAGGGTGAGCCAAATGGCTTTCCTTTAAAGGTGATTTATAGTGTTATCCCAATTATATCATGCACTTGATGATTGGTTACACCGACGGATAAAGGGTGATGACTCTTAATAATTTATTTAAAAACACATATAATGATAAAATGATAAAGATACAATAATGATAATGATAATAATGAATATAGATGAAAAAGATAAAAATGCCACATTAAAGCTAGATATTATACCTTATTAAATCATAGACTCATGCATTATGTATATTGATAGCATTGATAGCACTGATATATAGATAGAGAAATGTGTGTGCATTATATGTACTAATTTTATTATAATTGATATGATATATAAGACTGA
Source organism: Dendrobium officinale (assembly GCA_019514585.1). NCBI lineage: Eukaryota > Viridiplantae > Streptophyta > Magnoliopsida > Asparagales > Orchidaceae > Dendrobium > Dendrobium officinale. Next base: position 24,474,533 of record CM033684.1, on the reverse strand, counting down.
TCACATTGAGACATGCATATTCATACTATAGTATTGATTTATTGATTTCTTATGTATTTATATTTTCACACTTGTCATTGATTTATAAATTTTAGCATAATGTTTCTCATATTTTGTTCATATTGAATCATATTAGTGATACATATTGAATTGCACTTGTGATGACTGAGCATTAATTATATTGAATGTTATTGATTATATTGATAGAGGTTAGTATGCATATTGATACATTAATTATAGCATTGAAGGCTATAATGAGTTTTGAGTTTTTATTGAGATTTATAAGTTTATGGTGTAATTTTATTAATTTCATGTCAGGGAAGGGTCAATATCATGTGGAGTGAGATTGATTGAGATCCTCAGGTTCTTCCTTTACTTTTATTTTATAATTTTTTTACTCTTTTATAGTCAAGAGTTATTGATAGATTAGTGATTGTTAGTGTTCTTTGGCTATTCTAAATGTTATTTTGATGAATAAATATAGTGAAATGTTTCCTTGTATATGATATTCAATGGCTTTTACAAGATATATTAATTTATGTTATTGATTTATAAAAGCTCTCGTAAATAATTAATGAGATAAAATAGATAATTCTTCCAATTTAGATCTTAGGACATGACAAATATAAAATTGATTCTTAAGTTGGATTGGACCAGACATCTTTCTAGTTCACGATTGAACCGATAGAATGGGTCAATGAGGTTTGATTTTTAAAAATATAAATCATAGTGTAATTTTGTATTATTTTGAAGTTACATTATCTTCATTATCATATTTAGATGCCTTTTTTAACACTAACATTGTTAGATCCCAAGTCCTAGATGAAAAAAGTGGAGGATTATATTAGGTAATCAACAATCAGTGTAAACCTTATCGAATAATGATAATATGAATCCTTTAATACATTATATTAATGCTAGGGCATTCCTTGGTAGCGACATATTGTATGGCTTGAAAATATTGAGAAGTATGCAAGGGCCGCTGCATTGATACCTATATACAATGTTAAGTAGGAAAGTGTTCCCACATTATAGACATATGTGGGAAAAAAAGCTAGTCAATAAATCTAAAATTAAGATTGGAACTTAGAATATATATTCCCTTACAAGCAAACTAATTGAATTTATAGATATTATGATTCATAGGAAGATAAATACTATATGTATTCAAAAAACTAAATGGTTTGGAGAGAATGCTAAGGAGATTGATAGTTTAAGAATTAAACTATAATATTTTGGAAGGAGATGCACTAGAAATAGTGTATGTGTGATTATAGATAAGAGTGAAAGATAATATTATAAAAATTAAAAGAATTGGATACATAATTATAGATTTAAATATTATTATTGAAGCTAAGATTATTAATATTATAAGTGCTTATGCTCCTCAAGTAAGTTTAGATATGTGTTTAAAATTAAAAGTTTTAAATGGCTTAAAAAATTAATACAAAAGATATATCTTGAAAAAAGAGTTTTTATTAAAGGAGATTTAAATGGATATGTAGGTACAGAGATAGTGATTTTAAATATTCATGGTGGTAATGAGTTTGGAGTGATTAATGAAGGTGATAAGACTATATTAGATTTTTTTTATATAGCTTATGATTTTGTAATTGTTAATACTTTATTTAAGAAAAGAGATAAGTATATCATCTCTTATAAAATGGATTAAAAAAACTTAGATTGATTATTTTTTATAAGAAAAATAGATCGTTTAGATTGTAAAAATTATAAAGTAATTCAAAGTAAAAGTTTGTATACCTGACATTACTTATTAGTTTTAGACTTTAAGATCCAAGGGAGGAATATAAAAAATAAAGTAAAATATTATTTTAGAATTAGATGGAGACATTTAAAGAACACTAAAAAAATATTTTTGAGAGTAAGATTCTAGATCTTAAGATTTTGTTTGTGCATAAGGAAGCTAATATTATGTGAGAAAAAAGTAGCTAGTGATAATAAGAATATTGCAAAGGATGTGCTTGGACTATCAAAGAGAAAAGCTCTTAATAGTACAAATATTTGATTGTGGAATTAAAATGTACAAGAAAAGATAAAAAAAAAAGAAGGTTTGTCAGAAAATTTGATTTTGTTATTAAAATTCTAAAATTGGGAAATATATAAATAGGCATGTATGGAGTCTAAGATAGCAATATGCGATGCAAAGATTTTAGTTTTAAATAATTTATATAATATATTAGATATAAAGGAGGCGATATATATATATATATATATATATATATATATATAAATATATATATATATATATATATAATATAATTTTATTATAATATAAAACCTTGACTTCTTGAATCTAACCTATTAAAATCATGCCATTTTATGAAGAAAAAGGTGATCGTGGATTGATCCAGCCCATAGCTCAAAGTACATATAATCCCTCTAAGTTTTTAAAATTATACCTAAGTGAGCCACATGGCTCGACTAAATTGATCCCACACCTTCACAAGATGGTTCAGAGAATAACCCTCCTTCAAATTTTCTTAAGGTGATCAAAGTTGCTCTATGGATCAAACCATGAATCTGAAAGTTTAATACAAGAACAACAACATCAAGCCTTTATCCCACTACGTGGGGTCGGCTACATGAATCCTTTTTCTCCATTATGTCATATTAAAGGTCAAATTCTTGTTTAAATCTAATAAAGAAAGATCATTCCTAATATTTTCTAACCAAGCCTTTTTAGGTCTGCCTCTACCTTTCTTAACATAAGTCAAATCTAATACCTCTACTCTCCTAACCGGGTCATTGGAAGGCCGCCATTTTATGTGACCAAACCATCTAAGGCGACTCTCTCAAATCTTATCTTCTACTGGAGCTACTCTAACCTTTTCACGTATATGCTCATTTTGTATCCTATCTCCAAGGGTAAAGCCACTCATCCACCTGAGCATCCTCATCTATGCCACACTTAACTTAGTATTATGCTTCTCTTTTAATGGCCAACATTCAGCACCATAAAGCATTGTAGGCCTCACTACTATCTTATAGAATTTTTTCTTAAGTTTGAGGGGTACTTTTCTATCACACAACAAGCCCGATGCATTCTCCACTTCAACCATCCAACTTGAATTCTGCTGATAATATCCCCATCTATTTCACCATCACTCTGAACAATAGATCCAAGATATCTAAAATGTGTACTTTTTATTAATTAACTTGATCGCCCAAAGTCACAATCCCCTCACTAGGTCTATTACTACTAAAATTACATTTCATATATTCCGTTTTAGATCTACTCAAGCGAAAAACTTTAGTCTCTAATGTTGACCTCCATAAATTCAAGTTTACTTTCAACTCCCTCTCTAGTCTTATCAACAAGAAGAATATCATCAACAAAAAGCATACACCAAGGTACATCCTCTTACAAATGTCTAGTAAGAACATCCATGAATAAAGCAAAAAGATATAGGCTTAAGGCTGATCCTTGATGTAACCCAACCAAAATAGGGAAATACTTGGTCAAACCACCTTGTGTTTGAACACAAGTAATAGCTCCTGCATACATATCTTTAATGATTTGAATATAAGCATTATTAACTCCTTTCTTTTCAAGAACTCTCCATAGCACTTCTCTTGGAACTTTATCATATGCTTTTTCTAAATCAATAAATCTCATATGTAAATCCTCCTTATTTTCTCTATATTTCTCCATCAAACCTCCTAATAAATGTATGGCTTCCATAATTGACCTACCCGGCATGAATCCAAATTGATTTTGAGAAACATTAGTATCACGCCGCAACTTATGCTCCATAACTCGCTCCAATAGTTTTAAAGTATGACACATTAACTTAATTCCTCTATAATTCGCACAATCTTGTGCATCACCTTTATTCTTAAAAATATGAATTAACACACTCATTCTCCACTTATTTAGCATCTTTTTAGTCTTCAAAATAGTACTAAAAAATTTAGTGAGCCAAGAAATTCCTTCATCTCCTAAGCATTTCCACGCCTCTATTGGAGTATCATCAGGTCCAACAGCTTTTCCACCATTCATTTTCTTTAAAGTCTCTTTAACTTTGATTTTACTAATACGTCGATAAAAACAAAAATTTTTATTTTCATTTAGGGTGCTAAGGTTACTATAGTCAAATTTTTTTTTCATAATTTTCATTAAAAAGTTTAGCGAAATATCTCATCCACCTTTGTTGAATATCATCTTCTAATAAAAGTATTTTTTGATCTTCATCCTTAATATACTTCACTTGAACTAAATCCTTACTACTCCTATCTCTTTGTTTGGCTAACTTATACATATATCTAACTCCCTCCTTAGTATATAATCTATTATATAAATCACTAAAAGCTAAGGTCTTTGCATCGCATATTGCTTTCTTAGATTTCTTACGAGCCTCTTTATATCTTTCCCAATTATCAGAATTTTTAAAATTAAACCAATTTTTATAACAAATCTTCTTATTCTAAATATTTTCTTGCACATTTGGATTCCACCACCAACTATTTTTACTATTAGGAGCTTTTCCCTTTGATACTCCAAGCACATCTTTTGCAATATTCTTAATATAACAAGCCACCTTTTCCCACATAACATTAGCATTCTCAGGCACAAATAAAATCTTCCTCTTAAATTTTTTTTGTTAATATTCTTTAAATGCCCCCATCTAATCCTAGAATATTGTTTTAATTTATTATTTATTATTTGCCCCCTTTATCTTAAAGTCTAAAACTAATAATCGATGTTGGGTACATAAATTTTCACTCGGAATAACTTAACAATCTTTGCAATCTAAACGATCTAATTTTCTTATAAGAAAATAATCAATATGGGTTGTACTATATCCATTTTTATAAGTGATGAGATGCTCATTCTTTTTCTTAAATAAGGTATTAGCAATTGAAAAATTATAAGCTAAACAAAAATCTAATATGGTATTGCCACCTTCATTTGTTATTCCAAAATCATAGCAACCATGAATACTTTTAAAATCATCTACCTCTCTACCAACATGTCCATTTAAATCTCCTCCAATAAAAACTCTTTCTTCTAGAGGTATCTTTTTCAATAATTCTTATAAGTCATTCCAAAATTTTAATTTAGAACTCATATCCAAACCTACTTGAGGAGCATAAGCACTTATAATATTAACAATCTTATCATTAACAATAATCTTTAAAGCTATAAATCTTTCTCAAATCCTATTAATTTTTATAACATTATCCTTCAAACTCTTATATATAATAACACCTACAACATTTCTAGTACGACTCCTACTTGAATACCAAAGTTTAAATCCTAAACTATCAATTTCCTTAGCCTTATCTCCAACCCATTTAGTTTTCTGAATGCACAAAATATTTATCTTCCTATGAATCATAATATCTATTAATTCCATTAATTTTTCTGTAAGGGAACATATATTCCAAGTTCCTATCCTAATTTTAGTTTAATGGACTAGCTTCTTTGCCCATATTCGTCCTTGATGTGGGAACCCTTGCCTATTTAACACTGCACCAGGGTGCCGGTGCAGCAACCCTTGTACACTTGTCACTGTATTCAGGTCATACAGCGCGTCTCTTCTAGGGGACGCCCTAGCAACAGTAGTGTTAAAAAAATATATAAGGGTGCGCCTAGCTCATGTTATAGTGCAACACATGAGTGACACTTAAGAGCCCAAGCAGCAAGCTACTGAGATGGACCCTCCCCAACAAAAATTAATTTAATATCATGGTGGACCGATGGCCCACATATCAGATATTAAACTGATAAGAACATAAAGTTTAATAGATGGCCCACGTATCAGATATTAAATTAAAAGTTTAATAGATGGTTGTGAAATAAATTGAACTATAGAAAGTCAGAATAAGAGGGGGTGAATTGGTTTTTCAAAATCTTTTTCAAAACTTTATAAAAATTTTGAATTAAACAACCAAATTAAAAAAAAATTAAAGTGAAAATAAATAAAAAATAAATACTAATTTTTATTCTTGATTTTATAGAAAAATAATATTTTATATTTTATATATTTTATATATTTTTTGAAATAATGATCAATTCAATCAACCATAGTGATTATCAAACTCAACCAAATTGCAGTAAAATTAAATATGCAAGAAAGTAAATTGCTTAAAGTAAATGTAGATAAAATAACACAAACTAGAGTTTATGGTAGTTCAATCAACATGGCTTACGTCCACTCTCCAAAGTCATCCTCTTCGGGTATTGCTCTAAATAATTAGTGACTCTCCTCCATCTCACATAGGGGTGTCAATTTCTGGTCACGGGTCGGGTTCGAGTCAAACCCGGAATTAACTCGGGTTCAAATGGGTCGACCCTAACCTGACCCGGGTAGGTAAATGTGTCGGATATCTGAACTCAAACCAGACCCGATGGGTTGCTGGGTTGACCCGACCCGACATGAGTTGACTCGAAATGGGTGCGCGAGCGGATGCGCTGGCGAGCGTAAGCGGTCACGCGGGCAAGCACGAGCGGTCGTGCAGGGGAGCGCGAGCGGGCACACAGGCGAGCGCCACCGGGCGTGCAGGCAAACTCGTGGGTGGCAGCGGGGTACGCGCGCGCGAGCGGGCGAGCGGGGCAGCGTCACGGGCATGTAGGTGCAGGCAAGCGCTAGTGCTTACAGGCGAGCGAGGCAGCATCGCGGGCAAGCGGGGCAGCGTCGCGGGCAACCGGGGCAGTACGGGCAGTTATTTTAAATGGGTTCACGGGTTGACCCGACAACCCGTCGGGTCAACTAGAACCTGACCCGTTTTTCAAATGGGTTGATTTCTGGAACCCGAACCCGACCAATTTTGAAATCGGGTTGGGTCCAACCCGATTTTCAAGGTCGGGTCCGGGTCGGGTTTTCGTGACGTGTCAAATATTGACAACCCTAATCCCACACGGCTAAGCAGATAAGCCTTTACAAAATTACTTCCACCAACTCAGTGCAACGAAGTAGCTGAATCCCTTTCACCTCCTTAGTGTGGCAGAGTAGTTAGAATCTTTATCACTCTCCTGGTTAGGCGGAGTAGCCCAAATCACTTTTTCTTTCTCAATGCGATGGAGAAGCTGAAATCACTTTCACCCTTCTAGTGAGTTGGATTAGCCTTAATCACCTTCTTAGTATAGTAGAGAAGAAATAACCCTTTGACACCAAAGGGGTCTTCCCAAAGCTTCAAAATTTAGGTGCAATTTGGTTGGAGAAACCATGTAGAATCCCCTCTCACACTCTCTTGAAATGCACAAAGATCTTCTCCCTCTCTCTCATAACTTCACCCTTTCTCTCCCTTGCTCAAATCCCTCTCTTCAATGCTCTCTCATAAAGACTCAACCCTTTGACTACTAAAAGACTTATATAAAGTCTATTAGAAAGATTATAGAATGGACTTTCAAAAATCCTAATTATTCAATTATGTAATATTTGTTTGTACAATACGATGTATGAAACATATAATACGATTAGCTTAATTCTTTCTTGTTAGTATTGTATGATAAATAGTAATCCAATACGACTAGTTCAAATTCTTCATTGGTTGTACAATATGAATTTATGGTCATACAGTACGATTCATTCAATCAAATCATAGTTCATCCAAAATAAACCCTATGAAGAATAAAAATTGTTTATATCAATCATCTAGTACAATCATGTCCATACAAAATGATATAAACCTTAGTTAAGCCATGTTTGATTGATTAATCATATGGATTAAATTAAGCAAGATTTTTAAATTGTGTACAATACGATTTGATTCGTACAGTATGAATATACTAAATTTTTAAATATTAAAATATTACCTAATTTTAAATGGCGATGGGGATTTCTAAATATATGTGATCGTCCTGTATGATTTCATTCATACGATATGATTAATTCCTTTTAATTTCAAGATTTATTTTACTTAATTAAATATTTTAACTAATATTTTTTATTATGCTGATTGTACAATACAATATAGATTACCCAATACACTCTTTAGAAAAAAAATAAAATATTTAATTTCACTCCCTTTGTGTATGTGCTTGTTTGCTATGCTAACATACACCATTTTACATACATTGACTCAAGAAAATAAAAATTACAGACTCTTTTAAATAAATTTATCATATGCAACCCGTTCTTGAGCTCTGATTCTTTAATAATACTTGGTGTATGGTGAATCTAAAATGTTAATGATGCACACAAAAAATATATGTTAGGCTCTTGGATTGTAACAGAATCCAAGCTTGAGCTTTCCACTCTTGCACTCAATCAAAGGATATGATAGAAAGAGAGCTCTAGTTAATTACTTTAAATGTTAGAAAGATGATAAAATCTATTTCCTTATCTCTCTTGAGCAAATTTCTATCTACCTTGATTATACATGGATATGTTCCCTCATGATTTATACATGGATATGTTCTTCTTCAAGTTCCCATCTACCTTGATTAAGCCAAATGGGTGGTTTTGGTGTTTCTAAGGAGGGAAATAAGAGTGTACTTAAGGTTTTGAATTTGGAAAAATCCCATTGGTCAACTATACTAAAGATAATCCTCTTTAAGTATAGTTTTACCCATTATTTCCTATAGATTAAATAGTTTTATTAAGAGTAAGATTAATTGAAATAATTATTAAACTCATTTAACTTATAAATTCAAAATTTAATTCCTTGGGTTTAGTCATTTTGATAGGTTTAAGGTAGGTTAAACCCAATTAGGTCTTATTTAAGTAGGTTGACATATTTGGCCAAATTGAATTCCTTAAGTGGGTCAAATAAGTTTGTCCTAGATAGTTTTATTTCCTAATACCCATAACTTTATTCACTCTTAAGGGTTTGGATGGGTTAAACCATTGTTGACCTCATCTATGTATGAGGTCACTAGGACCTAAGAGGGTTTCTTTCTAGTGACCTAATGATTGAGAGGTGTCCACTTCTCAGCCATATAGGTCCCAATCATAACCAAATCTAAGTCTAATCAAATCTAGTTCTACCCTTCAATCCAATCTTTAGTTTAGCCCTTCCAACCAAGTTTCAATTAACTTTCAAATCATATCCAATCAATTTTAACCATTCATTTGATTTTCATTGATGCGGATAATTCAAACTCAACCATTCAAGTCCAAAATTCAATCCAAATCAAACATTCCAAATCAAATCCCAAGGTTAAGGACCTATGTCCTGAAACCCTTTATGATTGAATTTTCTATCAGTTGGAAACTTAGTCAAATGACCTATAATTTGGGGTCTTTCAATTATATCTTGTTTATATATGTCTCTAATACCAACCCACCAAATTTGAACCCATTCTGAGGTTCCTAGCCTAAAAAATTAGATTGATTTCCAAAGGCTGCAAAATCTTCAAATATTTACAACTCGTGCCATTGGACATGCCATATAGTGGAATTTAACCTTGAAACCCCTTCCAAACCTTATAACCACATCCATGACCTCTTTCATGAATTTTTTTATCAATAACATACACTTTACTGGACCCAATTTGATCCAGTGTTGACTAGGGGCCAAAATAACCAAAATGTCATTTAAAGTGACTTTTGGCCTTTTCTCCAAAATTCAACATGGCCTTCCCATATCAACCTTTAAAACCTACCCTAATAAAACTTGAATATCATTAGGAATACATTGGATCCAGTCAATCATGGTTGACCAAAGTGGCCCTTAAGGGTTTAAACACCCATTTTAAACCAAATGATCTCCTTTTGATTTGAAACCAACTCCATTGAGTTTATGTGATCAATTTGAACTCAATGGACCCAAACATTGATCTAGGCCAACTTGGTTGACCAAGTAAACAAAATTTGACCAAACCTCCCAAACTCTTCTAGCCATTTAAACCCTTTGACCAAGGCTTTTCCAAGCTAATTCAAACCCCTAGGATCACCCATTGGACCCTTGAGGATGATCCTTATGTCTACTTGGGATAGCCATTTGTCTTAACCCAAGTGTCTAAAGAGAGGTTCCCCATGAGCGAAGTTTCAACCCTAGCCAAATAGGATCAAACTAAGGTTCGCATTGAGTTCCTCTTTACCCAATACACCTTTCCTAGTTGGCCTAACCCTTGGGTCAACTTGGGTTAGAAATTTGGCTAACTCAAGTGGCTAAAACCACCATGGGTTGTGCCATTTCCCAACCTAGGCCTTACCAAGCCAAACCAACTCCCCCATTGGATGACCCTAGGTCCAACACACCCACCCAGTCATCCCAACCCTTGGGCTGACTTGGGTCAACCTCTATAGGCTATCCCAAAGTGGTCAAAACCACTTTGGCCTGAGCCATCTCTCACTTCAGAGCAATTTAAACCTAATTGACACTTACATTTGGTGCCCATTAACCCAATGCACCTTCCACCTTAATCTTATAACCTAGCTTGAATAAGGTCTTACCCAAATGGACCTAAATGTATCAATGAATGAGTCAACCTGAGCCATATTGGGGAATTAGGCCACCCCATGATCAATTCAACCCATGATTAAGTTCACCATAACCCGACCTATCTTCCCTATCAAGCTCGCCATGTAACTTGACCTGAGCTACACCCAAATCGACCCAAACCATATAGGTTTGGGTATACCAAACCCACTTTGCTGAATTAGGATGCCTCTTGCCCTAATAGATTCCACTGTTGGATTACAGGTTTCCATTGCCCTGATGCTCTTTACAAATTTTGGTGAGGTTTCACCTATAGGATCTCTTGGATCATGCCGGAGAAGCCCTACGGCTATGGGGACGAGTGAGAGGTGGAACATATAATCATAGCCATTGATTTTGATCAATAGTTCCGATTAAATCCCACTATCTCTAAGCATATTTAATTCTAACTGCTCGATCTCACATCGGATAGCTACAGTTAAACCTGTGTTACCCAGTCAGCAACCAATGATTGGATGACCAATCAGAGCGTGCCGCTTTTGTGTAAAGAACGGTTGAGTTAGTAATTACGTATTTAAAAATCTAAAAATTGCATGGGACTTTGAAAAATCATATCTCCCTCCACACTTAACCAATTTAAGCGTTCTTAAGCTCATTGGAAAGATCTCAAGGACATCTTCAAAAGCCCTATGATCTCAAGCGCTGATTATTTATATATGAATGACAATTTTAATCTTAATGATTATGATATTATTGAATTAATGTGTTCAATTAGTGTCACCATGGAATGGGACTTTGGGAGGATAAATTTGAACATGTCTTTGACATGTCCAAATTTTTTGAGACATGTCCAAATTTTTTCTCTGCTATTTGAGGTGTTTAAAAGAATGTCCATGCCAATTTAGGCTTGGGGGTTATGGTTTGACCCCTAAGTTCAAATTGGTTCTATGATATTTCCAATTGGATTTAGGATATAATTTTTGGTGTGTTTATTATTCTTAGTTCAAGGAGTTTAGAGCAACTGATTACATCCCCATCTAAGCCTAGGGTAGTGACTTAGAAAAATTTTAAGGTTACCTTAGGTGGTTTTGTTAACAACCTTAGAGAGTTACATTTAGGCATAAATTTAAGAGGATTGGACATTGATATTAGGTGATCTCATGGTCCAATTTTCATTGGAAATGAAATCCATGTGATCTACCTACTAGGAAACCTAAAATCCCTTCCTAGAATTGACTTAGATTGTTAATTAATTGATTATTAATTCATATAAAATCAAAAAAATTCACAAAAGGACTCTAATTGCTTATAGTTGAACCCTTAACCCATGAAAAATAACATCCCATGATTAGACCATTAATTTAACTTTAATTTAATTTTTAAGTAAATTTGACAATTAATTCAATTAATTAATTAAAAATATTTAAAAAATCCAAAAAAATACCTAATTGCTTAGAAACATCCCATTAGGTCATTCCTAACCTTTGGGTATGATTTCAAGAGGTTCGAAAATAATTTGGATCAAAATCTAAAAATCCCCTTAATTAGGTAATTTTAGAAAATCCAAAAAATACCCAAACTTTAGAAAATCACCAATAATTTCAGAAAAAATCCAATTTAATCAAACTCAAATACATTCAACTTTAGCTAAAATCTAATATTTTCTAAAAATGTTGAACCTCTAAAATTTGGTCAAAGTAAAAAAGTCAACTCCCTCTTCAACCATAGTTCAATTTTTAATCATAACATGTAATGAAAACTCAAAAAAGGGAGTTGATTTTTTTTATCAATTTTCTTTCATTAAAATGAACTTAATCATTTTTATTTGAGTTTTCATAACATGTAATCGTTCATTTTAATTATTTAGTAGAGCTTACCAATAAATAATGGAAAGAAACATGAATGAATTTTTGTCTTGTTTGAAGACTTATATCATAAGTTCTTTACCCTTTTCTAAAAATATGTAAAATCATGTAATGAGCTATATCCTAACAAGTAACTAAAATCTTACAGCTGAGATCAATATAAGATAAAAGAAAATAATATGCTATAAATCATATAAAGAAGTATTGGCATCAATGTCTAACTGATTATCTATCAATTTATCCTTCTATAGTTCATCATATCTCAATTTCATACATCATCAGTCACAATAGCAGTAATAATAAATAATACTAACCAATAATGTTAAACAATAAAAATGATAAAAAAATAATATTTATGTCAGTCACAATATTAGTACATTATTCGTAACAGTGTCAGTATTAGTATTCATATATTCAATGAGAGCATCTTAAGGGTATCTTTCTCCTACACTTATAATTCCCAATTAGTTACCTTTTATAACTCTCAATCAATGTACTCCTTATAAATACCCTTGAATCATATGAATCAGTTGCCCTGACTCCTTATAAATCCCAATCAATCTATATCTCCTTATGTCTCCTAATGCATAAATTATATGGATTAGTAGGATATTACGTGGAGTTATATCATACATATGATATCATTAAATACTTTATTTTAAATGCAATAAAATCACATCAAATCTATAACGTCTAAACTTGCACTGTGAAAGCATATGAAATCAGAATATAATATATTTTGAAAGACTTAAGAGTGATAAAATTCATAGAAATTAAAATTATTAAAAATAGAAGTAAGAGATTAATCACTTATAATGAATAGAATAAAATCTATAACTAATGGCTCATAAATAAGATCGAAAGGCCTTTCTCTCTCCTTTCTCTTCTTCCCCTCTTTTAATTTCTTCCTAGCCAAGCAATCAATTGAGGGAGTTAGAGTGTTGAGATAGGGATATTTATAAGTATATATATATTATTCATGGTCTAGCACTCACCAAATCAATGCTAAAGCACTCTACTTCAGAGTTTTTATATTTTCAAGGAAATTTATTTCACATATTTGAGTTTTTATAATCTTCCCACCTTTAAAAAATGTCATCTTCGACATTTCTATATAAGTCACACACAGAGAGAGAGAGAGAGAGAGAGAGAGAGAGAGAGAGAGAGAGAGAGAGAGATAGATCATGCTAAAAAAATTTTCAACTCAAATCAACTAATTATAAATCAGAAATCACATTTATATTCTGCTCATAAGCTCTAGTTATATTTCAATTATTCTAATAACCATTGCTCTGGTATCATTTTGTCACACTCATAGATCTATATTAGAAGAATTCCATCTTTCTTTCATTTTAATCATTTAGTAGAGCTTACCAATAAATAGTGGAAAGAAACATGATTTCATTTTTGTCTTATCTGAAGCTTTATATCATAGGATCTATAACATATCCAAATTTACATGGTGAAAATTTTCATATTTTCAAGAAATTTTATTTGACATATTTTAGTTATTACAAATATTGACACAAAAATGCTAAGTAGCATATTTAATATGAAATACTCATAGAATTTTTTAAGTAGGAATGATGCTATAAGGAATATCTTTATATTCTATGAAGAGCTTGGGCATAGGGACCATTTTTAGTATATTGACAATCAATATGGATTTCACTTTATAAATGGTATTAGAAAGAGAAAGTAATACATAATAAGTAAGGCATTTAACTTATTATAATTATTTTTGGAATAAGAAAATATTTGAATGTTTCACTATATTAGGAAGCTTCCTAGCAAAATTACATCTACTTATAAGGGTTAATTGAGATTCAATAGAATCCCATAAGAAGATAACATTTTTTTTTTAATTTATGTAAAGCCATTCTTATTAAGGGTTTTATACTCCCCAATATTGAACAAAACATATTTAATTCCCTTATTAGATAAAGGGACCATGACCAAACCTTGATCAAAAGTAGAAAAAGCATTGCAAATTAGAAGAATATTAGAGTTTAGATGGCAATAAATAGAGGCTTGCTTATACAAAGATGAAAAAGGTATTATGATTTCGATTAATATTTCTTATAAGATGTAATTATAGTTAAAGATATTTGAATCTCATTGACATAGCTATGGTTATGTCTATTATTGGGTTTTTTATACAAGAAAAGAAAGATCATCCTAACTTTTAGAAAATTGTATAATTTTAAATCATTTAGATAACATTTTCCTTCACATTTATAATCAAGAGACAAATTCTCTCAATTTATTTTAACTTCCTGTAAGAAAGAGGGACATAGGGGTTGAATTTCAAATAAAAGAGTGTTTAGTTATTTTCTAAAGAATGAAGTAGATTAAGAAACATAATTGTCATTATTTCATGGGGTTAGTTTGAAAGTGGCATTATTAGACTTCAATTTTAGAAAAACATAAATATAGGATTATTAAATACAAAAGCCCTCATTAGTAATCTTTAAAATATTATTATATATGGTTCCACCATTATTAAATAAGAACAACAACAACAGCATCATCATCATCAAGCCTTTATCCCATTATGTAGGCTTGGCTACATGAATCCTTTTTCTCCATTGCGCCATGTTAAAAGTTAAATTCTCATTTAAATCTAATAAAGAAAGGTCATTTCTAATATTTTATAACAAAGTATTTTTAGGTCTACCTCTACACTTATAAACATAAGTCAAATATAATACATCTACTTTCCTAATCGGGTCATCAGAAGGATGTCATTTTATATGAGCTAACCATCTAAGGAAACTCTCTCTAATCTTATCTTCCACAGGAGCTACTCTAACCTTTCATGTATATGCTCATCTTGTATCTTGTCTCCAAGAGTAAAGCCACTCATCCACCTGAGTATCCACATCTTTACATTGCTTAACTTAATATTATGCTTCTATTTTAATGGCCAACATTATGCACCATAAAGCATTGCAGGTCTAACCACCATCTTATAGAATTTTCCCTTAAGTTTGAGGGAGACTTTTCTATAACACAACAAGCCTGATGCATTCCTCCACTTTAACTATCCAACTTGAATTCTGTTAATAATATCCCCATCTATTTCACCATCACTCTAAATAATATACCCAAGATATCTAAAATGTGTACTCTTATTAGCAACTTGATCACCCAAAGTCACAGTCCACCCACTAGAACAATTATTACTAAAATTACATTCTATATATTCAGTTTTAGATCTACTACAATGGAAGTCTTTAGACTCTATGGTTGACCTCCATAATTCAAGTTTACCTTCAAGTCCCTCTCTAGTCTTATCAACAAGAAGAATATCATCAGCAAAAATCATACACCAGTGTACAACCTCTTGCAAATGTCTAGTGAGAACATTCGTGACTAAAGCAAAAAAGATATGGACTTAAGGCTGATCCTTAATGTAATCCAATTGAAATAGGAAAATACTTGGTCAAACCACCTTGTGTCTTGACACCATTAACACCTCATGCATACTTGATCCTCCCTATCCTATCTATACTTCTCCATTAATCCTCTCAATAAATATATAGCTTTTATATAAGGCCTACCCGACATGAATCCAAATTGATTTTGAGAAATGTCAGTATCACGTCGCAACCTATGCTCTATAAATCTCTACCATAGTTTTAAAATTATGAAACATTAACTTAATTCCTCTATAATTTGCATAATCTTGTGTATCCCCTTTATTCTTAAAAATAGGAATCAACACACTCATTCTCTGCTCATCTGGCATCTTTTTAGTCTTCAAAATAATATTAAAAAATTTAGTAAGCCAAGAAATTCCTTCTACTAAGCATTCCCACACCACTATTGGGATATCATCAGGTCCAACAACTTTTCCACACTTCATTTTCTTTTAAGTCTCTCTAACTTCGATTTTACTAATATGTCGATAAAAATAAAAATCTTTATTTTCATTTAGGGTGTTAAGATCACTAAATTCAATCGCATTCTCATAATCTTCATTGAAGAGTTTATTAAAATATATCATCTACCTTTATTGAATATCCTCTTCTAATAAAAGCACTTTTTAATTTTCATCTATAATGCACTTCACTTGAACTAAATCCTTACCACTCCTATCTCTTTGTTTGGTTAACATATATCATTCACCCTCCTTAGTATCTAATGTATTATTATTGGTTTGAAAAATATTTACTTTGCATTTGAAAGAATGCAAAAAAAAAATGTAATTAAATTCCTTTGGAAAAAACTTGAATTTATGATATTTTGTTTTAAAATTGAACACGTCATTATAAATAATATATCACCTCAGAAGGTGAAGATATCATTTCCTAACGAGTTTAAATTTTAAAATTGTAAGCTCATCATGATTATCATAGTTAAACTCAGGGAAGAACTATATATGACCCTAGATGGTCAAAATAATGTTTGATCGAGTATTTGAATATGATAATCTGGATAGAGAATCATTAGTTTCATAATAAAAGTCATGATAATAAAATGATATATCTTCTTGAGGAAATAATATATTATTTACTATTAATTATTTGAATATGACAGTAATGATTGTCATTGAGTTGATTTTTCCAAAGAAAGTTAATTGAAATTTTAAAAAATTAGATCTGTGTTCTTTAAATCTCATACTAGTGTAAGCCCACGTAGTTAATTACATAATAAAAAACTTAAATTTAATACAAAGACTCTTGATTAAAATAATGGTAAAAAATTTATTTAGAATTCTCAAGGATTGATATCAAAGGAGTGATGTTTGAATTTCAAATGGGGTTGGATCAAATTTTGAACATTTATTCTAGAGGTCAAAGGATGAAAGGTAGGAGATGTTTTGGGATTCTAAAACACTTCAAAAGCATCTCAGTCTATCCTATGTATTGGGGATTAAGCTTTAAATTTGAGAGATTTTGATTTAAGTTGATCAGTTTATTAGATTGTTAAGATTATATTCCCAAAGGTTGTAGACTTTTGATTTTGAGTCCACGCTAGATCCTAAGTCTAATTTGGGCACTAAATTATAGTAGTATAAATTTAGCTAATGCTAACCGAACCTAAACTTACCTCGGCTTGGATTGGGGAGCCAACTAATCACCTAGACACTTTAAAAATTTATGTGTATGGCATTAATGAAAGATTGGTAGGCATGTTATTTACGTTTTGAGAAATTGGGGCTAACATATAGAGCAGATCTTAAGTGTCCCCTTGATTTATGTAGGGTGATTGATGCTTAAAAGTAAATTCAATTAAAATTTAACTCTTTTTAATTTATTTCTAATACAATGCATGCTAATTAACTCTTGAATGCATGAAATTGAATAAGAAACAGTTTTAAAAAGGCTTAAAAATATGTTTTTTTTCTAGATATTGCACAACATTTCCTTGATAGAACTACACCTTAATAGGCCAAGTGGTATGTCAGAACCTATAGGTGGGGAGGTGCTTAACAAGGAAGAAAATATATTAAGATGTATACATGAGAACTCTTGGTGATCTTGAGCCTACTTCTTAAGTTGTTAGAATTTCTATGTGAGTTAACAATTTTAATTAATTTTGAGTAGAAATAGTTTTAATGTGTCCTCACAAGCCTCTGATCAATTCAAGGCTAAAATAAAGAATGACATGTAATAAAAATGCCTAGAAAAGCATGTAATTTTTACAACAAAATCAATATAAATAAAGCAATCAAATATAATATCCATGTTGCAAATGCCACTTAATATTATAACCTAGGGTCTACAAAATTTAAAGTGGTTGGGTACCACTGATAATAACTCAGATTCTATTCCTAAAATTGACACAAGTGACTTTGAGAATGAGATTTATCTTTATATTCATTTCTTCATCCTTTTACAAGTTCATTTTATTCATTAGATATGAATATCCAAATGAAAAGAAACTCCTCCTCTAAGGGGTGTTTTTTTTTTCTCTTTTGATATTAAACTCATCCTATCTTGAATCTCCAAATAAAATGGAACTATCCTCTAAGGGAGATTCTTTTCTCTTTAGATTCTAAGTTGGATGTTTGGCACCCTATCTCAAAAGTCAACTTTTTACAACACTTGACTTGAATTAAATTAAATTTAATCTAAAAAATTAAAAGACTCTGGAATACTTATATGGTTATCCTAAGTAATTAATATTAAAATCATTATAAATCTTATGCAGTTAAAAATATTGAATTGCTCAATTTTAATCACAACCATATTTGGTCATACACTTTTAATTTTAAGGGGGCTTAGCATGTCTAACACCTGCAAAAATTTTGTTAATTAAATTTTAAAATTTACCCCCTTTATTTTATCCATGTATGAGTATGATCACCTACAAAAAATTAACTGAGCATCCAAATCATTCATAACCTATAAGTAATCTAATACTCATCAAATCAATTCATAAATTGTATATAATTAACATTTAAATAAACAATCACATCAA
Organism: Dendrobium officinale; assembly: GCA_019514585.1. Lineage (NCBI taxonomy): Eukaryota > Viridiplantae > Streptophyta > Magnoliopsida > Asparagales > Orchidaceae > Dendrobium > Dendrobium officinale. The sequence continues at coordinate 24,455,889 of CM033684.1, read as the reverse complement.
ATAATTAATTTCAACCAGTATATAGTGAAAATTATAAAAAATTTAGCATACCTACAATAGGAAAGTAAACACTAGCCTAGCCTTAAAATATAGTTGATTGTCCTAACAAACTATCTGAAGTCTGTGTAGTAGACTGTGTGGCTTGGATATGTCCTATGATTGGTAATTTGTTAAAGTTGTCTAATATTTTAATTGGTTAAAACTTGAAAGACTTAAGATATTTTAGTTTGAATTTAAGTATTAATATCTTAATATCATTTTTTTTAAATATTTTAAATGTTAATTAATTATTATCTTTGTTTACATCAGGGTCATAAAGTTTATTTCACATTTTTTGAGGTTAAGTTAATAATCTCATAGACCTAGGCTACCTAGTAGTATTCATTATAAGTTAATTAATATAATTGGTTAAGCTTAAGAGAGTTGATAATTTTAATGAGATTGATTAATTACTGATTTAAATATTTGAGTTGATATTTTCTGGAATTTTAAGTTAATTATTGATTTTAAGATTTTCTCGATAATGTAATTCATTAAATTGAGGGGTAGAAATTTGACTTTTTTGAATTAAAGTGAATTTTGGAGTTTTAAGATTTTTCCTAAATATTAAACTCTAAGGTGAGAAATTAAATCTGAAGTTTGCTGTAATTGAATTTTTCTAGATTAAATTAAAATTTCTTGAAGTTTTGACTTAAATTTGAACTTGAATTGACTGAAAGGTTGACTTTTTAGCATTGACTTATTTTTAGTGATTTGATAATTTTTAATAAATATTAAACCTTAAGTGGAGTCTAACTCATTTGAGTTAATTCAATTTAAAATTTTCTAGAATTAGTTATAATATTTCAAAGTTTGACCAATTAATTAAAATTATAAATTATTTAATTAATAAGGTTTTAATGATTTTGATCCAAATTGATTTTAAACTTCTTCAAATCACCTCCAAAGTTTAGAAATGACTCAAGAGAGTGTTTAAAAATCTTCAAAATTTTTTTAGAATTTTTAATTATTTTTAATTAATTAAATATTAATTTTCCTTAAAATTAAATTAAATTTAGAATTAAAGTTCAGTAAAGGGGTTTTTAATTTTATTGAATTAATCATTTAATATTGGTCAATGTTATATATTATTTGTAATTTTATGATGTAATTTAAATTTATTATAATTTTTTTGAAATTTATATACTTATTGAAAGTACGAGATGCATCAAGAGGGAGGGTGAATTGGATATTTAAAACTTCTTTAATAAAAAGAAAATTCTTTTTATAACTTGATGCATAAGGGAATTACATTCATGATAAAAAGATAAATTATTAATTTTACCCATGCAATTAATCGCAATAAAAATAAATGCGGAAATAAAATGCAAAGATAATAAAGGAAAGAACATATCAGATTTATAGTTGTTCGGTCAAACTTTGACATATGACCAGTATCCGGAGGCACCCTCAGAGTATTGCACTAAACTTTTAATGACTCTCATTTATCCCCCATAGCTAGGCGGATAAGCCCTTACAAAATCATTTCCACCTTCTTCGGTACGACAAAGGAGCTGTGTCCTCTGACACAAAAGAGATCTTTTTCTTTCCAAAAATTTCCTCAAGATGAATCTTAAATTTGATAGTACTAAGGTGTAAGCTTTCTAGAGTAACCGTGAAAAATCTCCTCCATACTCCCTTGAAACCCCCTCCAAGGATCTTCTCCCTCTTAAACTCCATCTTTTCCTTTCTTCCTTTCAAGTTCTCTCTTCAAGTTTCTACATAAGAACGAAGCTACAATGGCTGTTAAAGACTCTTACAAAGTCTTATGAGAAAGTTTAAATAGAGGGCTTCAAAAAATCCTAAAATCAATTCAACCATCAAAGTACTATACAAATAGTTCAATTTTACTGTTCGTACTATACAATCACCAGTTAGTACTGTACGAACCGTTCAATCAAAATGCAATTCATCCAGGATGAAATATGGGATGACCAAAATTATCTTTGTTGATCGTACAACACGATCCAGTTCATACAGTACAATCAAAATATTAAAATTAAGCCAATTCAATTGACTAATCACATGATTGAATTAGGTAATAATTTAAACATCGTATAGTGAAAGTTCTTTAGGGATGTTAAGCCCTATAAAACTGGCCCAAGCTAACCAAGAGGGGGGTGAATTGGTATTTTAAAAATTCTTTTCACAAAGAAGTAAAAATCTCATAAACCAAAATCACACCACAAGAAAAATAAGCGCGGAAATTCAAAGTGCGGAAGTAAGAAATAATAAGACAGAAATTTATAGTGGTTCGATCAACTCGACCTACGTCCACTCCCCTGAGGGGCCCTCCGAGTATTGCACTACAATTGTGACTCTCCTTTAGCCCCCACAGCTACGCGGAGAAGCCTTTACAAAGAACCTCCTTTTTGCCACCCCGGCAAGGCAGAGAACCTATCTCCTTTTGCTTCCTCCTGAAGCTGGCAGAGAACCACAATCAGATGTTGAATCCTTACCTCTACCGACCCTTCCACGGATGAGAAACTCTTGATGAAGAAGAAGCAGAGCGATCCTTGAAGCAACCCTTGTGAATCCCCTCATAAGATCCTCTCTCTCTCCCGCTCTCTCTTTCTCTCCTCAAGGTCTTCTCAGGTTAAGGAAACAGCAAAAGATTATTCAAAATGTTGAATAAGAGCTCTTAAATAGAAGAGCTTCAAAGGAGCTCATTAATTGCAAGTTGCCGACAATATCATCTAGGCCGATATGGACATCGTCCTGGCCGATTAGAACAAATCTCAGAAGATCGGCCATAGCATCACCTTGAATGCAAACTGGATGATTTAAAATTAGCTTAATCATCCAGATCGATCTCACGATCATCCCGGCTGTTCAGTTCAAATCATAGGAAGATCGTCCAGAGCATCGCCCTAAATTTGAGCTGGCTGATATTTATCGTCCAGAAGTAACTTAAGGTTTTTGAATAGATCGTACTGGCCGATCCTGCGATCGTCCAGGACGATATGATCATATAAATCATCCTTAATTACTCCCTTGATTTCCTGATCAATTAAGGTATAATTTGTGAATATCGTCCAGGCCGATCAATGATCGTCCTGGCCGATTATTAAAAAATACAGAATACCTTAATAGTCTATAGCGATAACTTCTTTTTGTTTTGAGCTTATCATCTTGGTCTATACACGTATCATCCAGGATGATCTGTTAATGACGACTGCCTTAATTAAGAATCCTTGTTTAGATTTTCTGTTTTAAGCCTAATCGTCCAAGACGATGTAAATATCGTCCTGACCGATATGAGTAAAAACAGAAATTCTAAGTCTCTCAAGTGTGTGTGTAGGGTTACTTAGCATCAGTCTTTTTGAACATTAAAAATAGACTTAAGAAGAGAAAAAATAAAGTACGGACTAACTCAACCCTAAACTTACGCAATCTTGAACTGACTTCTATTGTTCGTCCGATCTTTGATTCCTGAAAAGTTAGAAGTAACAGGCAGTCCAAGAGAATCAATAGTGTTTGTCAATCATCAAAACATAAGTCATAAAAATAGATTTGCAACAATCTCCCCCTTTTTTATGATGGCAAACACAAGTAGGAAAAACTCAGAAAAAAAAGCAATTCATTAAAACTTCAAAGTTACAAGCACACCAAATTTTCCTACCACAACCTACTCCCCCTTTTGTCATCACAAAAAGAGGGTCCTAGACACACAAAAAAAGGAAATAACACAACATAAACTAAAACAAATTACAAGACAAACTATAGAAAATAGAAAACAAAGACTAGAAAAATGAGGAACCTTGATCATCAGATGGAGGTGGTGGAGGTGGTTGCTGAAAGTAGCTGGCAAGCGTAGTAAACTGAGCATTGAACCAGGCAATGTCCTGGTCATGCTGCTGCTGCTGGTGAGTAATGTAGCTATCAAAATGGGCTAAATCCTCTGTGTGGTGCTGCTCGTAGCAGGCAATGTCCTCAGAATGTTGCTGCTCCTGTGCAGCAACATAAGCGTCAAAGTGGGTCTCCCATCGATCAAACCTCTCTATAAACTGATCAAATGGTGAGTGCAGGTGGAGAGGAACAAGATCAGGAACAGGAGCGGGAGCGGGAGCCTCCTCCTCCTCAGCCCCCCGAGGTTCCTCATCCCTAGGGTGGAGACGAGTACTATGAAGGGTACTAAAGGAACTGTTCGAGTAGAAGAGAGTTGGGAGGTTGGGTGGAATAGGATACTGAAGTTGATATTTGGTTTCAAGGACATAGGATATGAGGTGTCCTAAATCTAGATTGGATTTTCTCTTTTAACCTGGATCATGGATTGTGGTTAAGTGATCAATGTACCAAAAAATTAAGCCCACAGTATTAAATTCTCTATGTACCATGATGTAGAAAGTAGTTAGGGAAAGTATAGGAGTGATGTGGATTCGATTCCCGACTTTTGGAATTATGGAGGTGCGAAGGACATGTTGGATTGTCCTATCATCTTTGACTAAAGAGCTAGTCTCTCCAACATGAAAAGGTGCATTGGTCTGGCAAAGGAAGTGATTTTTCGTGGACCAGTCAAAGTCAGGATCTGAAGCGATTAAGTGCAGCTTATCCTAGGTGGTGGATAGCTGTAAAAGTTCAACACAGTCCTGATATGTGATTTTGACGGGGCGTCGATTCACATTGGAGGTCAGGGCTGTGAAAGTAGGATTTATGCGAAGGTTTGCAAAGAATTCATGAAGAAGCTCAGTATTAAAGGGGAAAGCAAGAGACATAATGAAACAATGGAAAGTGTGAGCGAAAAGATCCATTACCGGATATGAAATGTGGGTAGGATTGATGATTCTGGAGACAGTTATCCCACATTCTTTGTATCGATGGTAAGCAGCTTCATCTTCTGTCTCCCTGAAATGAGGGTCAATCTTAGCCCTCGAAGAACTCCCAGAAGTTTGTCGAACCCGTTTCCCACCAGCAATAGAAAGGAGTTAGCAATAAAATACAAGAGGAGAAGGGATGTGAAGTGAAAAACATGGCTGGAATGGCCAGAATTTAAAGAAAACCGTCATATCGTCCAGGTCGATCGCAGAATCATCCAGGACGATATGGTACAATAATTGCGTACATGCCGATTGGTCAAAAAGGCGGTCCGATCGTCCGGGGCCAATTTTACGGATCTAAAGGTGCTGACACGTGGATCGTCCAGGACGATCTAGTGTATCGGCTAGGACGATGACCATAAATGCATCGGCCAGAATGAAATATTTTATCGGCCAGTACTATCATCAAGATTGCAACAGAGTTCGATCAGATCGTCCAGGACGATAAAGTATCGTCCAGGACGAAGAGTTATAGCAAGCACAAAAAATTTCAACAGATGGAAATTTTAAGAGAATTTGCCATATCGTCCAGAACGATAAAAGTATCGGCCAGGACGATGTGACTAGAATTTGAAAAATAATGAAGGATGGTGATGATCAAAGTCCTAAAAAATAAAACAAAAGAAAAGCATAAGAAAAGAAAAATGAACAACGATAAAAAACTAAAAACAAATAATTTTAAAAGAAGCCAAATATATAATTTTTTTTAATCAAATCAATTCATATGAAAATTTCTTAAATAATTTAAACCTTAGAGTTTCAAGAGATCAATAAGGTTAACAAATTTCAATCGGAAGAAGGTATAATATCTGATTCTGTTAACCCTAGATCGGACATCCTTCAGGGTATAAATTATCTTTTGAAAAATAGAGGCCTAACTCAGAATCACTAAAATGGGATAAAAAGAAGATCCATTCAAAACTTGTTTACAAAGAAAATATCTCATAAATAATATATCAAAGTAATTTTTCTCAATTATGGAATTTGAAATCAAACCTTTGAAAATCTCACATAATCCATAAGTTCTTCTAAGTTTTAAAAGTTTTGAAAAGAGAGGATAGCTTGCCTTTTAGTGGGCTCATTTTATGCCTCTTGAATCTTTGATTGGCTCTTTGAACATCTTTTGATTTTTGATACACATTTGTGTATATACTTTTTATTTCAATTTTGGCATTTTTGCCACTTTTTTTTTTTTATCTTTTGCAAGCTCAATTCTCTTTTGCAAACTCTTAAAAGAAGTTCTTAGTTGTGAGTATATCTTCTAGATATTAGAGAATATGAGCACTCTCTCTAACATAGGGAAGAACTACCCACAAAATAAAACAAAAAATCATATGATCAGTGCAATGGCAAGATCTCAAATAACTTGAGAGATATATAAGAACTTTGGATATTATGCACAAGATAGATTTTTTTGTAGCAAGATAAAAAGAATCTTAGTTTCAAAAAATCATTAGCTAAAATGAGTTTAGACTTTTATTTAGAGAAGAAAATTATACCACTAAATAAGGTCAGAAGGAGGGAAACCACCAACTGTGTTTCTCCCTTTAACCGATTTAGAAATGCTAAACATAATCTCTAAAACTCCAAAATTTAAAATCTTAAAAAAAATAATCATATAGGAAACCAAATATAAAAAAAAATAAAAAATGAAAATAAATCAATCTAGAACAACACAAAGCAAGCACACAACAAAAATAACACAAAACTAATTAAAGAAAAATAATTTCAAGAAATTATGAAGCAGCGAGTTTAAGTAATTTTGAGCTGCGAGCCTCCATGTGTCCAATTATCCTATGCTCCCACGAGGTCTTTGGTGAGAGCACACCTGCAAAACTCAACAACAGTCAGATTTAAGAACCCAAACTAGTTTGGGCCCATTCTTAGAAAAAGTAGAATGCAATGCAGGTATGATATGCTGTGAATCATGCACCTTAGATCTCCACACCCAATGTGTACTATGGTGAACAGTGCACATGTCTGAGATGTGTCCTAGCATGCCAGAAGAAAAACATCTAACTCCAGGAAAAGGATTTCTTAAATGATTTTGAGTTATAATGCATATTCCTTGGTTTTGGCTTTGGATTCAAAGTGGTAGTCTTCCAATTTCTCTTAAGTGTATCTAATTCATTTTTAATCCTCAAGTTTGTATTTTTTAGAACATCATTCTCAATTCTCAAGTTTCTTTCTTTCTCTTTAGATTTCTTTAAATCAGATTAAAGTGATGTGTGTGAAACTTTTAATGCATCATGCTCATTAATTAATTCTGAATGCTTTTTGTTCAAATCATCAAATTCATCAAGAAGAGCCATGTGATTAGAATCAATTGTTGAATGATCTTTAAGAATAACTTCATACTCTTTTTACAAATTTATAAGTTCCAATTTTAAATTAGCATGAGTCTTCTTATGCTTTTTGTATGATGCATGGATTTTCTCACAAATCTTAAATAATTCATCATAGATTGGTTTACACACCTCTTTCTCATCACTTTGCTCAAGATGATCTTCCCCAATTAAGCACAGGTTTGTAGTCTCTTCCTCTGGTTCCGTCTCAGAGGAATCAGTACCAGATTCTGCCCAGAACGCCTTTTGGACTTTATTCTTGTCCTTCCTAAACTTAGTTTTCTCCTCGCCCTTTTCCTTTTCTTTGCTCGAGTGATCTTGAAGTGTAGGACAATCGGCTTTCACATGTCCAGACTTTCTGCATTCATAACAAACAACATCAGAAGATTCTTTAGAATGTTTATGATTCCTACCATTTCTCCAATGATGCTTTTGCTTCTTCCTTAGAAAGCTTTTGAATTGCCTTGTGATGAAGGAAACTTCATCGCTTTCAGACCTGAAAGATTCAGAATCTGATTTGTGCGCCTTCAGTGCAACTGTTTTCTCCTTCTTTTTCTCATCTGCATCAAGATTTCTTTGATTCACCTCTTGCTCGTAAGCAATGAGTGAGCCAAGTAAGTTATCAATAGAATAAGTGTTTAAGTGATTGCAATGATTTTAGCATCATATGACGAAGGCAAGCATCTCAAAATCTTGTTTACTTTTTCATAGTTTGAAAGTTCTTTTCCTAATGTATGCAGTGAAGTAACTATCTGAGTAAACCTAGTATATATGCCAGAAACAGATTCATGAGGTTACATACAAAAATATTCATAGTTATGCAAGAGAATATTCAACCGGGATTGTTTAACCTTATTAGTGCCTTCATAGGTGATACACATGTTATCCCAAATTTCTTTACCAGTTTTGCAAGTGGAGACACGCATGTAATCCTCAGATTTTAAAGCACAAAAAAAAATAGTTCAAACATTTTGCATTCAATTGAGTTAATTCTCGTTCATCGAAAGTCCATTCAGTAAAATTAACTTCAGTTTTAACACCATTAATTTCACAAGAAGGTGCAGAATAACCTTCTTTGATAAACATATATATGCGATAATCAGTAGATTGTAAAAACGTTGACATACGAGTTTTCCAGAAATCAAAATATAGGTTATCGAACAGGGGAGGTTTGATAATAGAATACCCTTCCGTAGTGTTACGATTCCCAAGGTTAGCCATGGATCAAAATAAAAAAGTTTTCAAACTTAAAATTTTTGAATCCCGCTCTAATACCACTTGAAAGTTCGTTAGGGATGTTAAGCCCTATAGAACTGGCCCAAGCTAACCAAGAGGGGGGGATGAATTGATATTTTAAAAATTCTTTTCACAAAGAAGTAAAAATCTAGTAAACCAAAATCACACCATAAGAAAAATAAGCACAAAAATTCAAAGTACGGAAGCAAGAAATAAGAACACAAAAATTTATAGTGGTTCGGTCAACTCTACCTACGTCCACTCTCCGGAGGCGCCCTCCGAGTATTGCACTACAATCGTGACTCTTCTTTAGCCCCCACAGCTAGGCGGAGAAGCCTTTACAAAGAACCTCCTTTTTGCCACCCCGGCAAGGCAAATAACCTATCTCCTTTTTCTTTCTCCTGAAGATGGCAGAGAACCACAATCAGATGCTGAATCATTACCTCTATCGACCCTTCCACGAATGAGAAACTCTAGACGAAGAAGATGTTGCAACTCATGACCTCGAGTTTGAGATTTTGATGATGCCAAATAATGAGTGTTTTGGAACAACTTTTCATTGAATATTATTTTATTTGATATTGTCCTTGAGTACTAACATTTCAGGAAGATCACAAGTGACTTAGGACGAAAGGAATACTCAAGAACGGGTAGATTAGGAGTATGAGTCAGACATTGTATTTTTCTATTTATTTTATTTTTATTTTATTGAGTCTGGCCACAAAATTCATAAGAGTAAGAGCAACCATGCACACACACAGTGGGAGAGTTTGTTTTTAAAAGCAAAATGTTATAGAATTTCTTCTCTGGAGATCGTACTGTATGATTTTAATTCGTACCGTACTATCCAAGCTATGTGGATGATTCTATGAATAGATCGTACTGTATGAATATCTTCGTACGGTACGATATATTCAGATCCAAAACCCTAGCCGTAGTTTAGTTTAAGTAAGTGATTTTGCGTCGTTCGTACTGTACGAATACTTTCATATTGTATGATCTATTTTAAATACTTACTTAAATTAACCCGTGATTAGTGCATGAAATCAAGGCCTAATTAAATTTTGAACATCGTACTGTACAAACAGGATCATATCATACGATGAACAGAGATGAAATTTGATCGTCCCGGATATCGTCCTGGACGATCTCTTAGTTTTTGTCTCATTGTACTGAATGATAGTGATCGTACCATACGATGAACAGAGATGATATCTGGTCGTCCAGACCATCGTCCTGTACGAATAGTATTTTGTGGATCGTACCGTACGATATTATATCATACAGTACGAATTGTTTTTTAACTGTTTGTACATCTTCGTACAAGGACGAAGTCTGTTTATGAAGAATGTACTGTACGATGTTGAATCGTACTGTACGAACAGTAACGGCTACTTTTGAAATCAGAGGTTTTTGGAGCCCGTTTTTAGATGTCAATCAAGTCCTTTTTCAGTAAGAATCGCAGAGGGGGTGAATGTGGTTAGAGAGGCATTCCAAGGGAGAGAGCTCTAGAGAAGTTCTTTAGGGTTGAGAGAGGAAGGAGAAGGTGAGCGTTGTGAGGGAGAAGAGGTCTGAGGGAGATCACACGGTTGCTCCGTACTTGCTGCATCTTGCTCCTCTTGTGGCCCTAGAAGAATTTGAGGGAGGATCTCCAAGGGAAAGGCTCGTCTACATCCGTGACCTTGAGGTTCTCTGCCTTCTTCAGGAGGGAGAAAAACGAGAAGGTTCTCTGCCGTCGCTAGGAGGGCGAAAACAGAGTTTGGCACTCCGCCACACCGGGTTGGTGAAAGGGAGGTTTGTAAAGGCTTCTCCGCCTTGCCGAGGGGGGCAAAAGGAGAACTATTTTTGGTAGTGAAAATCCCGGAGCGGAGGACTCCGGGGAGTGGACGTAGGTCATATTTTGACCGAACCACTATAAAAATTCTTGGTGTGTTTTTTTCTTATCGTCATTTAATTTTTACTTGCATTTAATTTTCATAAGTATTGCATGGTGAAATTTGTGGAAGAAAACTTGTTTAAAGTTTTGTTGTAAAATTTTAAAAATAATAAAAAATTAGAACTCATGTTTAGGGTTATTTTTATTGAGAAAAAGATTTTCACAATTCACCCCCCTCTTGTCATTTAGTAATTTCAATTGGTATCAGAGCGTGTTTTTCAAAAATAGTGTTTTAGAAAATCTTGAAAAAATGATCATATCGAATTTTGGTAATCGTAACACTGTGGAGGGTTATTCAATAACTCGTCCACCACTTTTTGATAACATTCCATTTCATTTCTGGAAAATTAGAATGTCCACATTTTTGTAATCTATAGAATACCGCATGTGGATGTTAGTAAATGATGGATATGTTGCATCGTTTAAAATTGTTAATGGTTTGAAAACTCCTGTACCTTTTAATGAATGGAGCAATGAGGATAGGGAGTTAGCCCAACTGAATGCTAAGTGCTTAAACTACTTTTTTGTGCATTGAAATCTGAGGACTATATGAGAGTATCTACCTGTGTTTCTGGAAAGGAGATTTGGGATAGACTGTGCATTACATACGAAGGAACAAACGAAGTAAAATAGTCTAGGCTTGACATTCTACTGCATGATTATGAATTATTCCGTATGAAACCTAGCGAAACAATTTCTGACATGTACACTATGTTCACCCAAATCGTGACATCCTTGCATGCATTAGGTAGAGAAATTTCAAATTCTGAGAAAGTGAATAAAATTCTTAGATGCTTATCTAGTTCCTATGATGCTAAGATAACTGCTATCACTGAGTCCAAAGACCTTAAATGTTTATTCTATTGATAACCTCCTTGGGTCACTAATTGCATATGAGCAAGGAGTGATCCAAAGGCAAAGTGATGCAGGTGAAAAGAAAAAGGAGTGAACGGTGGCATTAAAAGCTAGCAACTCAGAAAGTGAAAGCTCTACAGGGGAGGAAGAGGATGAGATAGCACTGATGACCTGACAGTTCAAAAATTTTCTGAAGAGAAAACAGAAGCGTCATCAGAACAGCTGGAATAAAGGTAAGAGCTCAAGATCCAATAAGGTTTCATCTGATACAATCTATTTTGAATGCAGGAAGCCAGGTCACCTTCGAGCCGATTGCCCCAATGTGAAGAGTCAACCAGCTAAGGAGAAAGGAGATGACAAAGCAAAATACAAGAAAGGAAAGAAAAAGACACAGAAAGCTTTTTGGGCTGACTCTGCCTCAGAATCTTCATAAGAAGAAGCAGAGGAGGAGGTAACTAACTTGTGTCTTATGGCTAACGATAATCTTGATCAATCAAATCAAGATGAGGCATGTCAACTTTCATATGAAGAATTATTGCTTATTTCTGAGAATATTCATGACTCGTATAGGAAATTAAAAAAGATGCATGCTAAGCTTAATGTTGAATTTAGTTCTTTACAAACCGAGCATGCTAACTTGTTTAAAGAAAATGCCGATTTAGATAAAGATCATATGTTACTTCTTGATGAGTATGATGCATTAAATAAGAAGCATATTGAACTAACTGAAGAGCATGAAACCTTGAAAACCACTCATGTTGAACTAGAAGAAGCTTTTCATAGACTAGACAAACTTACATTAGAAGTAGATCATAGTGAGCACTTGCTATTAATAGAAGTTAATGGATTGACAGCTCAAAATAAAACTTTTAGTGAGAGAATAAAAGAACTAGAAAATGAAATTGCATCACTCACATTAGGCCATCCTAGCAAACCCCCAACACAGCATGCATCACACAGCTTTAAGAAGAGGCACTATCACCCACATAGATTAGTAAACCCATTTTTTGGTGTTAGGTGTTTCTCTTATGGCATGTTAGGTCACATAGCCCGCACATGCACAATTCATCGTAGGACACACTTAGTATGGAGACCTAAACTGCATCCATCACAGCATAGCATGCATACATCTCATTCATACAAGCATAAGGAGGAACCCAAACTCACTTGGGTTCGTAAAACAAATCTTTGAATGAAATTGTAGGGATGCTCTTACAAAAGACCTAGTGAGAGCATGTGGTACCTGGATAGTGGCTGCTCATGACACATGACTGGAGATATGAAGAAGTTCATCCTACTGGAGACCAAAATTGGAGGCAAAGTAACGTTGGGAGACAACACTACCAGGAAGGTGATAGGCTTAGGTACTGTTGGTAATGCTAAAAATTTTTTAATAGAAAATGTCTTACTAGTTAATGGTTTGAAACATAATTTACTTTGTATTAGTCAATTGTGTGACAAAGGTTTTGACATTAAATTTTTATCTGATAAATGCCTGATTAGTTTATTTGATAAACTAGTTTTAGAAGGAAAACGAATGAACAATGTTTACATGTTAGACCTTGATTGCATTGATAACTCAAATTCATTCTGTTTGAAAACAATAGTTGATGACTCATGGCTATGGCATAAGAGACTATGCCATGCTAGTATTAAAACTCTTAGAAACATCACTCAGAAAAACCTAGTTAGAGGTGTACCTAAGTTAGACTTTACCAAGGATCACTTATGTGATGCTTGCCAACTAGGAAAATAAGTCAAATCATCCTTTCACTCAATTAGAGATGTGATCACCTCTAGGCCACTAGAAATTCTACACATTGACTTATTTGGACCCGTTAGTACAGCCAGTCTAGGTGGAAAGAATTATGGATTTGTGATTGTAGATGACTTCACTAGATTTACTTGGGTAAGATTCTTAGCACACAAAAATGAGTCTTTTGAGGAATTTAAAGTATTCTCCATATGGATTCAACAAAAATTAGGTTGTGAAATATCAACAATCCATAGCGATCATGGTGGAGAGTTACAAAATGATAGGTTTGAGTCATTCTGTCAAGAGATAGGAATAGAACACAATTTCTCAGCCCCTAGAATACCCCAACAAAATGGTATAGCATAAAGGAAGAATAGAACTTTGGTAGAAGCTGCTAGGGCAATGTTAGCGGAGTATACCCTTCCTATATACTTTTGGGCAGAAGCAGTCAACACAGCCTGTTATGTTTTAAACAGAGTAAACATTAGATCGAAGCTGAATAAAACTCCATATGAACTCCTTAAGGGTAGGACACCAAACCTTTCACATTTACATGTCTTTGGATGCAAGTGCTTCATCTTGAATAATAGTAAACATCCCTTAGGAAAATTTGATCCCAAGTCTGATGAGGGTGTCTTCTTAGGTTATTCTTCTGTAGGTAAGGCCTATATAATCTTTAATAAGAGAACCCTTGTAGTAGAAGATTCCACCCATGTGGTATTTGATGAATCAGATAAGTCCTCTGAATCTAAAATTGAAGATGATGAAATAGAGGCAATTCAAGGAGTAGAGATTATGACCTTAGGAGAAAGGGTCGAACCTCAGGAAGATTTGCCTAGAGAATGGAGATACCCTTCTAGTCATCCTAAAGAGTTAATTTTAGGAGACCCTTTAGAAGGTGTAAGAATTAGGCATGGACTTAGGAAGGAGGTTATTCACTCATCATTCATCTCTATGATAGAACCTACAAGTATAGATCAAGCCTTAGGAGATGAATTTTGGATTCTAGCAATGTAAGAAGAGCTGAACCAATTCACCAGGAATGATGTTTAGGAGTTAGTCAAGAGACCTAAGGAAGAAAGTGTTGTTGGAACAAAATGGATCTTCAAGAATAAGGTGAATGATTCAGGAACAATAATAAAGAATAAAGTAAGACTAGTAGCTAAGGGGTACAACCAAATTGAGGGAATAAACTTTGAAGAAACCTTTGCCCCGGTTGCTAGACTAGAAGCCATAAGAGTGCTCTTAGCTTTTGCTTGCTTCAAGAACTTTAAGTTATATCAAATGGATGTAAATAGTGCATTTCTAAACGGGGTAATTAAGGAAGATGTCTACGTTGAGCAACCCCCCGGATTTGAAAGTTCACAGTTTCCAAACCATGTATTTAAATTAAAGAAGGCACTGTATGGACTAAAGCAAGCACCTAGAGCATGGAACGAAAGACTTAGCTCATTTCTTTTGGATAGAGGATTTGAAAAGGGTAGTGTAGATACTACACTCTTTTTACAAAAAGTAAAAGAAGAAATTCTCATTGTTCAGATATACGTGGATGACATTTTGTTTGGATCTTCGGATAAAAACTTATGCGATGAATTTTCAAAAATAACGAATAATGAGTTTGAAATGAGCATGATGGGAGAACTTAATTACTTTCTTGGCTTTAGGGTAAAACAAATGGATAATAGAACTTTTCTTAGCCAATCAAAGTATATTAAGGATATTTTAAAGAAATATGAAATGGATAGTGCAAAACCCATGAACACCCCAATGAGTTCGACAATCCAATTAGATAAAGATCATAGTGAAAAATCAGTAGATCAGAAAAAATATAGAAGAATGATTGGATCCCTTCTTTACCTGACTGCCAGTAGACCGGACATAATGTTTAGTGTGTGCCTTTGTGCCCGTTTCCAAGCCAATCCTAAAGAGTCTCATTTAACTGCTGTCAAAAGAATTCTTAGATATCTACTAGGCACCCCAAACTTAGGAATTTGGTATCCAGACACAACACTTCCTTTGAAATCCTAGGGTACTCAGATTCTAACTTTACAGGATGTATGATAGATAGAAAAAGCACCTCTGGTACCTGCCAATTCATAGGACAATCATTAGTTTCTTGGTCCAGTAGGAAGCAACACTCAGTAGCACTTTCCACAGCCGAGGCAGAATATATCGCAGTAGGAAGTTGTGTTGCATATGTACTATGGTTAAAATAGCAAATTCTTGATCTTGGACTACCTGTTGGAACCATCTCGATCATGTGTGACAACACAAGTGCAATTTATATATCTAAGAACCCAATTCAACACTCTCGAACGAAACACATAGATATTAGACACCATTTCATTAGAGATCACGTCGCTAAGGGAGATATAGAATTACATCACATCGCTACAGGAGATCAATTGGCAGACATATTCACAAAACCTCTAGCTTTCGACACCTTTAGAATCTTGAGGACTAGATTAGGTGTCATAGATATAACTATATAAAAAAATAAATAATTAAATAATTTTTTTCTTAGGCTGCTCCTTATCATCACACACTCACCACACCAAAACTCTACCTTGACTGTTCATCGTACTGTACGATACATATATCGTATCGTACAATACATCTCAATCTACATAACGTCCACCAACAAGCAGATTTCAGCTCTGTTGATCGTACGGTACGACCTACATCGTACTGTATGATATGCATCCGATATTATTGAATATCGTATTATACGATATATCTTCTTCGTATGATACGATACACGTCAGCAACGGATTGGGACAAATTAAATCCAGTTGGTATGACATTACTGATTATCGTAATATACGATACTTACCTTTCGTACTGTACGATACACATCAGCACACGGAATAAATATAAGTTAAAACTATTTGGTACGATATTTATTATGGATCGTACTGTACGATACACCTGTTCGTATAGTATGAAACTTTTGGTCAAAAGTCGTACTGAGGGCCTCGGGACGATCAAAATTTGCCTGATCGTACTATACGATCATACTGTACGATTTGACTGCCTTTTCCTGAAACGACCGGTCAGGATATTAATTGGCTATCGTACTGTACGATACTAGATCGTACTGTACGATTGTCGAAATTTCCTATAAGTACCCTTGCCTAGGCCGTTCCTTTCACTCAAATCTCTCCTCACTCACTCCTTCACTCAATTTCGTGCCCTCTTGCAATGTCTAAACGAGGTCGGATGATTGCTGGAAGCTCATCCTCGTCGAGTCGCCAACCTGCTCATTTTCTAAATACTGAAAACGAGGAAGCCTACCACCGATATAAAGCCTGCAAAATTTCTCCTTAAAAAATGCTTAATCAGGCTACTCTTAATTTCGAGGTAATGGTCCTCTTTACTTCCATCACCTTCCAATTCCTACTCACCCTGGCATTTCCTTATAATTCTGAACTTCTCTTCGAATTTCTTGCTAACCTCACCTACACCGTCGACAACACCACCTTTCACTCTTTTATTTGTGGCCGTAACGTTGAGATCACTAGAGCCTACATTGCCCAATATATTGGGTTGTCCACTGAAGGACCTATGGTTCGCTCATTTCTTATCGATGAATTCGATTGGAGCGATGTTAATAGAGTCCTTAGGAATGCTACTTTCCATCAACACCAACCACTCATTCAATCCTTAACTCGAAATGCCTGAATAATTCAACATGTCCTTCGAACCTCAATAATACCCAAAGGTGGCGACCGTATCAATCTGACCCCGACCTTATCCGTCGCTACCTATCTTATTATGTCAAACATAAAGTTTCATGAGGTTGATTTAATTAGCAACTACATTTGCCATATGACTTTTGTTCGTCTACCTACCACCCGACGGAAATAGAATCTAGCTCTTGGTCACCTAATAGGATATATCCTCCATAATAAATATCAATTGTCCTACCCTGGTGAACCCGACATTCTTCCTATTTTTTATACGGATGCTTCCTTCCGTATTCTCTTTCATCGGGGACACGAGCCTGAAGAACCAGTCTTTGATGAAGAAGAAGGAGAAGATGCCCCTGCAGTAGCTCTAGCTCGACCACGACGCCATGCCGCACCCCGAGCACCTGCACCAGCACACCCTAACGATGATTTGGTCGCACGCTTTGACCAGCTGCAGACACGTCTCGACATGCATATTCAAGAACAACATCAGCAACACGAGACAGATATGCAATAGTTTGGAGAACGTTTTACTGCAATTGATCACCGCTTCGATGCTCTCTTTCAATATTTTCAACCAAATCCACCTCCACCACCAACTGATCAGGACCCGTCTGCGTAGATTGTTTGTGTTTGCATTGTAGTTTCTTTCTTTTGCTTTTTGCTTTAGTTGCTCCTCCTTTTTGTGATGTCAAAAGGGGGAGAAGTTTGTTGTACTTGTTATTGTGCTTGTTATCTAAATGCATTCCTCTTTTGTTTTGTACTTGCTTTTGGTATTTTTTTCTTGTGTTTAATTTAAAAAATATATATAAATACAAAAAAAATAAAAGAAATGTTATTCGTACTTACTTGCAACAAATTATTTGACATCATCAAAAAGGGGGAGATTGTTACAACCCATGTTTGAGATTTTGATGATGCCAAATAATGAGTGTTTTGAAACAACTTTTCATTGAATATTATTTTATTTGCTATTGTCCTTGAGTACTAATATTTCAGGAAGATCACAAGTGACTCAGGACAAAAGGAAGACTCAAGAACGGGTAGATTAGGAGTATGAGTCAGACATTATATTTTTCTATTTATTTTATTTTTATTTTATTGAGTCTGACCACAAAATGCATAAGAGTAAGAGCAACCATGCACACACATAGGGGGAGAGTTTGTTTTTAAATGTAAAATGTTATAGAATTTCTTTTCTGGAGATCGTACTGTACGATTTTAATTCGTACCGTACGATCCAAGCTATGTGGACGATTCTGTGAATAGATCGTACTGTACGAATATCTTCGTACGGTGCAATATGTTCAGATCCAAAACCCTAGTCGTAGTTTAGTTTAAGTAAGTGATTTTGCGCCGTTCGTACTGTACGAATACTTTCGTACTGTACGATCTATTTTAAATACTTACTTAAATTAACCCGTGATTAGTGCATGAAATTCAGGCCTAATTAAATTTTGAACATGGTACTGTATGAACCGGATCGTACCATACGATGAACAGATACGAAGTTTGATAGTCCCGGATATCGTCCTGGATGATCTCTTGGTTTTTGTCTCATCGTACTGAACGATAGTGATCATACCATACGATGAACAGAGACGACATCTGGTCATTCAGTATGAATAGTATTTTGTGGATCGTACCGTACGATATTATATCGTACAGTACGAATTGTTTTTAAACTGTTCGTACATCTTCATACCAGGACAAAGTCTGTTTATGAAGATCGTACTGTACGATGTTGAATCGTACTATACGAACATTAACAGCTACTTTTGAAATCAGAGGATTTTGGAGCCCATTTTTAGATGTCAATAAAGTTCTTTTTCAGTAAGAATCACAGAGGGGGTGAATGTGGTTAGAGAGGGATTCCAAGGAAGAGAGCTCTAGAGAAGTTCTTTAAGGTTGAGAGAGAAAGGAGAAGGTGAGCGCTGTGAGGGAGAAGAGGTGTGAGGGAGATCACACGGTTGCTTCGTACTTGCTGCATCTTGCTCCTCCTATGGCCCTAGAAGAATTTGAGGGAGGATCTCCAAGGGAAAGGCTCGTCTACATCCATGACCTCGAGGTTCTCTGCCTTCTCCAGGAGGGAGAAAAACAAGAAGGTTCTCTGCCATCGCCAGGAGGGCGAAAACAGAGTTTGGCACTCCGCCACGCCGGGTTGGTGAAAGGGAGGTTTGTAAAGGCTTCTCCGCCTTGCCGACGGGGACAAAAGGAGAACTATTTTTGGTAGTGAAAATCCCGGAGCAGAGGATTCCAGGGAGTGGACGTAGGTCATATTTTGACTGAACCACTATAAAAATTCTTGGTGTATTTTTTCCTTATCGTTATTTACTTTTTACTTGCATTTAATTTTCATAACGATTGCATGGTAAAATTTGTGGAAGAATACTTGCTTAAAGTTTTGTTGTAAAATTTCAAAATAACAAAAAAAAAAATTAGAACTCCTGTTTAGGGTTATTTTTATTGAGAAAAAGATTTTCATAATTCACCCCCCCTCTTGTCGTTAGTAATTTCAGAAGAAGCAGAGCGATTCTTGAAGCAACCCTTGTGAATCCCCTCACATGCTCCCACTCACAAGATCCTCTCTCTCTCCCTCTCTCTCTTTCTCTCCTCAAGGTCTTCTCAGGTCAAGGCAGTAGCAAAAGATTGTTCAAAACGTTGAACAAGAGCTCTTAAATAGAAGAGCTTCAAAGGAGCTCATTAATTGCAAGTTGCCGACAATATCGTCCAAGCCGATATGGATATCGTCCTGGCCGATCAATACAAATCTCAGAAGATCGGCCAGAGCATCGCCCTGAATACAAACTGGATGATTTAAAATTGGCTTGATCGTCCAAGCCAATCTCACGATCATCCTGGCCGATCAGTTCAAATCAGAGGAAAATCGTCTAGAGCATCGCCCTGAATTTGAGTTGGCCGATATTTATCATCCAGAAGTAACTTAAGGTTTTTGAATAGATGTTCCATGATGATATGATCGTATCAATCATCCTTAATTACTCCCTTGATTTCCTGATCAATTAAGGCATAATTTGTGAATATCGTCCAGGCCGATCAATGATCGTCCTTGTCGATTATTAAAAAATATAAAATACCTTAATTTTCTATGGCGGAAACTTCTTTCTATTTTGAGCTTATCGTCCTGACCGATACACGTATCATCCAGGATGATCTGTTAATGACGGCTGCCTTAATTAAGAATCCTTGTTTAGATTTTCTGTTTTAAGCCTGATCGTCCAAGACGATGTAAATATCGTCCTGGCCGATATGAGTAATAACAGAAATTCTAAGTCTCTCAAGTGTGTGTGTAGGGTTACTTAGCATCAGTCTCTTTGAACATTACAAATAGACTCAAGAAGAGAAAAAATAAAGCAGACTGACTCAACCCTAAACCTACGCAATCTTGAACTGGCTTCTATTGTTCGTCCGATCTTCGATTCCTGAAAAGTTAGAAGTAACAGGCTGTCTAAGAGAATCAATAGTATTTGTCAATCATCAAAACATAAGTCATGAAAATAGATTTGCAACATATAGTACGATCAAGTTCGTACAATAAGAATAGAACAACTTTTCAAATTCAAAATTTTGTGTGATTTAATGTACGTCGGGCTTTCTAATTATAACTGATCATCTAGTATGATGTGGTATTCATATTGTATGATTAGTTATATTTCAAAAATATTGTTTCTAGGAAAATAAAATATTTTAATTAATTTTTGTAACAAGAGATGATACATTATAATCAATATCGTATAATATTATGCACAAAAAAATTAAAATATTTACAATCATTTCCCCCTCCTATATGTGTGCACGATCACTAAGCTAACATAGATCATTACAAGACTTGACTCAAGAAATTAAATATAAATAAATGAAAATTATAAACTCATTTAATATAATCTATTCTACCCAATTTTGAGCCCGGAATCTTCAAAGAACAGTGCATGATATACCTGAAATATTAGTAAAAACAAAAAAATATTCACTACAAATATTAGGAGAAATAAAAATGTAATCAATATTATTTGTTATCATCAAAATCATAATCTCGGAAGCCCAAGTTGCAACATTCATTAAAGGGCTGAATTTTGACTTGCTTAATTTTCTGACCTAGTGGGCTCTAAATTGCGTGAAATTTAAATCTAAGGTATAAAATATTACTTAGTTTAAAGTTGTTAAGTTTCACCCTTATTACATGTATGCATACTTTCTTAAGAATTTTCTAAATTATCTAGATATTGACTTTAGTTATTTTTCCTAAGTGTCACTAGTATTCAATTGGGCTTGAAGCTCTGGTCATCTAACCCTGGCACATATGCAAGCATATCACAAAATTATACAGTATAATTCTACCAATTTAAAGAGTTGTGAATTTTAAAGTTTTGGATCCAAAATGGACCCATTACTTTGTAAATTCACATCACATCAATCTCCCGAGCATTTAGACTTAAGAAAAATGTAGGGGATGCCTAAGACACTTAAAAACTTTTCACCCAAAGTTGTGTATAGTTTGACCACTAGATTGTGAGAAAATTGAAAAAAAAAAATAATTTTAAACAATTATCAAAATCTCACAATTTACTGGTCAAATTAACATGAATTTAATTTTAATAAATACTACACATCAATACCTTTAAAATGGCAAAAAGAATCATTCAATTTGATGAAAAAAATAAATAAATTTTTTTGTAATTTTTTTAAGTTTTAGCTATTTAAATTAAATTTTTAATTCAATTTAATCAGAAAAGGTCGGCAGCAATGATTGGGGATGTGGCGCATCATCGCCACCATCTCTTATCCACATCCACATCGATCCACACCATCGAATCGAATAATCTAATCGAGGGGTGTTCGATTTCTAAGGTCGCCGTGTGGTTTTGCATGAGTGACGTGGTGATTTGTGGACCGTTTGATTGCGCAGAAGAAATGATCAGATTGATGATATTGATCTAGAAATCTTTAGCTCAAAATAAACTAAAAAATTCAAAACATCCATAACTTTTAAAATACTAAAAGAAATTTAGCAAAATTTGAAATATATATTTATGGTAGCCAAATCTTCCAATACTTGGAGTTTAGAGGCTCAGTGCATTGTAGATTTGCTATAGTTTCAAATCTAATTCCTAGCTAAAAGTTAAAATAACTTACAATCCAGTGGATGGATTCTTGAGCTCTTAGGATCCTTTTGTTCCTAATGAAGTCCCCTACAACTTTGTTGTAGACCCCACGACCAAATGATGGCTTGATTGAAAGATGTTGATAAAACTCACTTTCTCTCACTAAAACCTTCTCTCCTCACACAAATGGTGATTTGAGGCTTGGGTTTTGTGGAGAAAAGTTTGGGAAAGGTTGTTGAGTATCTGGAGAAGCTAGAGGAAGGATTTTTTTTTTGGAGCAGAGGCTATTACAGAGTTGAGTTTGAGAGAATGATCCATTAGGTGAAGCTTCCCCTCCCACCCCCTCTCCTAAGCCATGCTTTTTGAATGTATGGCTTATATCCAGATGGGGATGACATGGATTGATGTTAAGTGTCCCTTAAGGCTGTTAGAATCCATGGGGAAGGACAATGATGTGGAAAGTTTTACTTATCCTTACTTGTACATGTGACTATATGGTTTAGCTTAAGGTTTAATCTAGGGACTAAGGCTGGTTTAAGAAGTCTCTAGAGGGGTGTTTAAATGGATGGAGGAGCTTAGAATGGAGGGATATGATTTATATAAGGTAGTTTGTCTATTTAAGAGTATTTTAAGCTTTTGTTAACTAGTTTGACCATCCAGCATGTCAAGGATTGCTTAGGTGTTATTTGATGAGTGGTTAAGTGATGGTTTGAGTGGAGTTCAAAAAGATTGTGGGATGGATTTAATGCATGAAGAAAGGGGCGAATGTTTAATAGGGTTTGACCACTTCTAGTGGTGTGACCAAATTAAATCAGTATGATTTGACCCATGGTGAGTAAGAAGGTATATAAGCCATTCATTGGAATGTGATTAAAGGCTTGATATAATTTGAATGGTTTGAATTAATTGAGTGTATTGAACTAAGCTATATGTGCCAATTTTGATCAATCATGGTTTGAATTAATTGATTGAAGTTTGACTTGATTAAAGTCTAGATTAATTGAAGGTTGAATTGATTGAATTCTAAATTAATAGAAGTTTAAATATATTAAAGTATGGATTAATTAAAGGTTAAATTGATTGAAGCCTGGATTGATTGAAGGTTAAATTGAATAAAGTCTGGATTGATTGAAGTTTGAATTAGAGTCTAGATGATTGACAACTAGATAGTTGTCAACCATCAGATCAACAACTAAGAATTTGGATAGATCCTAGTGACCTCAAACAAAAAAGAGGTTAACAATTATATATATCATTAAAAGCTAAAATCTTTGCATCACATAATAGTTTCTTAGACTCCTTATGGGCCTCTTTATATCTTTCCAATTATTATAATGTTTACATCTAAACAAATTTTTATTACAAATTTTTAATTTTTTATCTTTTCTTTAACATTTTGATTTCATCACCAACTATTTTAATTATTAGAAGATTTTTCCTTTGATAATCCAACCACATCTTTTGCACATTCTTAATATCACTAGCTAATTTTTCTCACATAATATTAGCTTCCTCATGTATAGACAAAATCTTAAGATCTAGTATCTTTCTCTCAAAAATATTTTTATTAATTTCTTTAAATGCCCCCATCTAATTCTAGAACAATATTTTACTTTACTTGTTATTTTTTATTCCTTTATCTTAAAGTCCAAACCTAATAAATGATGTTGGGTACATAAACTTTTACATTGGAATAACTTTGCAATATAAATGATATGTTTTTCTTATAAAAAAATAATCAATCTATGTTTTATTATATCCGTTCTTATAAGATATGAGATGATCATCTCTTTTCTTAAAAAATATATTAACAATTATAAAATTATAAGCTAAAGAAAAATAAAATATGGTATTACCACCTTATTTAGTCGCTCCAAATCCATAGCCACCATGAATGTTTTTAAAATCATCTATCTCTCTACCAACATATCCATTTAAGACATGTCAGATCAATATGTAACTAATAAATCATAAATTATGGGTCATTTGACTTCAAGTGAAAGAAAATTCACCTAGAAATGGTTTTAGGACTTAGGCTCTTGGCCTTAGGTTTTGAATTGGAAGTCTAGGCTTGAGCAAGATTCTGAGTTTGATTGAGTAGTATTTGGAATATCCAAATCAATTAAAATTAGATAAATGACTGGGGTCGATTGGATAAGACAAAAATTTGATTGAAAATTAGATTGGACTATAAATGTAGGCAGGATAGAAGTCTGGAGTGGAAATTAAAAATTGGAGGCATGATTGAAATTTGATTGGGATCTCTATGATTGACAAGTGCGAAAGTCTTTATAGGTTGTTAAACCTAAAGCAATTGTCCCAATGCTAACCAGAAGGGTGAATTGGTAATTTTAAAAAATTTCTTGGAAATTTTATAGAAAACTATTTTATAATTTTTGCACAATGAAAGTTATTTTTTTCAAACTAAAAAATTTTTCAACCACAAAAATAAAATGTGTAGAAAAATAAAAATGCGGTAAAATAAAAATATAGAAATTTATAGTGGTTTGGTCCAACTAGACCTACGTTCACTCCTTCAGGTATTGCACTATTACCAAAGTGACTCTTCTTTTGCTCCCACAACAAGGCTGAGAAGCTTTTATAAATCACCTCTCTTCTACCAATCCCCGGTGAGGCAGAGTACCATCGTCCATTCACACTCTCCAAGTGTCGGCAGAGAACCGTCATCCTTTCACACCCTACGAGTGTTGGTATGTAGAGAATCATCATCCTTTCACACCCTCTTGTTGTCGACAAAGAACCGTCGTTCTTTCACACCGTCCTGGTGTTGGCAGAGAACCGGATCTTCTCCAAAGATCTTCTCTTGAGCAAATTCAAAGAAGGAAGAGATTTGACAATACTTACAACAAGATCCTCATCTTTGGGCAACCTAGTGAATCTTTCATAAATTGCACTTGCAATATCTCTTTCCATAATCTCGAACACTCTCCCAAAGCACTCTCACACTTGCTCTCAAAGAAAAAATGAAGAAGCATACATTCCAATCAGTTTTTAAGGACTTTACATATGAATGATACGAAAAACCATCCAGAAAACTAAAAATTTCAATTTGATCGTCTATGATCGTATAGTATGATCGAAGATCATACATATGAAGAGTTCAAATTTTGCTTATACGATCCAGTACAAACTAATTTCATACTCTGATTGACATGTGTATGAATTAACATCGTACAGTATGATCAGTTCAAAATTGAACATATTAGTCCAGTACGATTCAGTACGAACCGATTATGTACATTGGATAACATATTGTACAAATCCAATATTGTACAATATGATATGTTTTAATCAAACCATATTTCATTTGATATGAAAATGGATGAGTCCATTTCATACTATAGAAGTCGTCTGTACGATGCTAGGATCGTACAATACAAACAGTTCAAAAAATTTACATGTTCGTCTATACGGTCATATGATCTTCATATCATTTATACATATAAAGATCGATCAGCATGCATTACATTATAAACTAATAAAATAAAAAATAAATAAATGAATTCAAGCATAATTATCCTACATTAGTAAAGGGACCAATTATGAAATTCTCTAGACATCGGCCCCAATTTCTCAAAAACTTAAATAATATCCTATCCATCTATCATAAAGACTGGATATATAATTTTAAAGTGCCTAGATGGTTTAGCTGACACTCCAATCCATGCCAACATAAGCTCAAATTTGTATGTCATTAGTTAGGTTTAGGCCATTATTGTTTAGTAACCAACTTGGATTTAGGATCTGGGGCGGGCTTAAAATCATAAGTCCTCAACACGGGGAATTTAATCCCAACATTCTAATAAAATGATAACCAAACTAAAATTTCTCTCTAATCTAAAATGTAAAGCCCAACACATAAGAAAGATTGGGTGTTTCTGAATTGTTTCAGAATTCCAGAACACCTCATACTTTTCATCCTTTGGCCTCCAAAATAACTGTTTAAATTTATTCCAATCTCACTCCTTTCATATCACTCTTTGAAAATTCCAAATATAATTTATAAATTATTTTAATCGAGAGTGTTCGTAGGAAGCACAAACTTCCTGTGATGTAATTAACTATGAAGGCTTGCCTTCGTAGGAGATTTAAGACCCTAGATAAATAAAAAAAGTCATTCTCTTTGGGAAAATAAAAATTAAGAATAATCATCACCGTCATCTTTAGGATATCCAAAAATAAATGGTGCCTTTCAACTTACAAAAAGTGTATACACCATTTCTTATCAGAGCATCCAAATACGAGTTGAATGACAAATTAACATATCTAGATTATTATAGTTAGATGCGTATTTGAATAATATTTTAACCACCTCATGGTCATATGTAATTCAATACAATGATCCCACTATAATAGTTGACGATAGAGCATTCTAACTATCATAGCTAAACATAGGATTGAATATCATTTTGGCTCTTCAGAGTCATATGTTATTCTCTCCTAAATTTGATTATGAAAGTCAATATGAGATTTGAAATTTTATTTTTTGAACCTATCGTAGAATGATATCTTCACCATCTAAGGTGATATATCGTTCATGATGGTGAGTTCAATTACAAAACTAAAAGAAATCTAAAAGCCAATACTCAAAATTTCCCAATGAAAATATTATCACAAATTGCTTTTGCAACAAAACTTATAAACATGCATGTATCCATATGGTTAGGGATTTTGCTCCTTTTTATGTGAGAGAGATGTAGTGTAATTGGAAATCGCTTGATTTAGCAAGTTTCAAATACATGACTGAATGAGTTTTTAATACTTTATTTTTTATTATATAATTACTTACATAAAAAAAATTAAAAATGCCTATGTTTCCTAAATATTGGAAATCAAACGGCCTCTTAATATTTTTTATATATTTTTGTTAGAAGTAAAATGGATAGCATGAATATCAGCCTCAGAGTAGATGCATGAAAAGAGCAACTCGGAGGACAACACAGATACTAGAAAAGAGAAAGTTGGAGGGCAATAGGTATGTGTGTCAAAATATATTTCCGGGTCGGGTTCAGGTCTAACTCAAAAATGACACGCTGACACTTGACTCGACTCGAATTTGTCTCAATTAGAAAAATGGGTCACAAACCTTGACCCAAACTCGACCCGGTTCGAGTCCGAGTCGACCCGATACGACCCGCCAACCCATTCTAACAAAATTATTTATTTCATTTTGAGTGCAATGCATTCTTTCGGAGAAACCTGCTTCTTCGCCCAAATCAGCTTCTTCGCTCACTGTCGCCACTTGCCAGCTGAGCCGCTAATCTAAATCTCGAACGGCGAATGTATGGGTTACGGGATTTCAAATTTTTTTACTACTGCGCTGAGTTACTAACAAACTTGACCAACCAGAAACACTTTAAACAATTTAAGATTTTCTCGAATTCCCAAAATGGGATTTTGGATTTTTTGCTCTTCTTCTTCGACAAAATCATTACGAACAACACCCTTCTTCGGACAACTTCCTTAATCGGTCTGATTCGAGTTAAGATCGAGTTAATTTTGGGTTAGTGGTTGACCTGAACCCGACTGTTTATTAAACATGTTAGATTTTCAAACCCGAATCCGACACATTTGTTAAACGGGTTAACCCAATCCTAAAATTTTTGGATCGAGTATGAATCCGTTTGACAGGTCGAGCTAATTTTTGACACCTCTAATAGTAGTAGGGAGGGGGATGACGTATTTTGCAAACTGCAAAGGAAAAAAATCGAGGTGCTCAAAAGTCAAAACCCTATCAAAAGAATAAACCTTCATAAAAAAAAAAATTCTTTCATCAAATTAGATCAATTTTTTTATTTCTTCGCAGAATGACAATAGCCAACGAAGATGGACTTTCTTCACCGGTGTGACGAAGATGGACTTTCTTCGCTGGCGTGACACTCAAAAGCTAAAATGCAAACCCTAAACCCAAGTCAAAGTGATTGTTTGGTTTTCACTGTCTTCATATCCTCGCCATTTGGTTTATCTCTCATTTCCAATACGAAGATGTTAACGACGGTGGAAAGCCTTCATTATCGCTTTCCCCCTCGTTTCCTTCTTCCACGACAATGGCTACAGGTCGAAGTTATTCGACCACCAATTCATCGAGCTAATCTCTTCGACGTGGTTTCGATTCAAGGAACTTTTCCATCTCTGCAACAATAAACTGGAGCATTTGAGTCTTTCATTTGGATAATCATTTCCTAAAACTGTTTCTCTATGCAAAACTGAATGAGAGTGGGGGATCGAATTCGATTCCCATGATTGAGAAACGCATGAAATTTTATACTGGTGCTGCCATATGAGCATACTTAGATGATTCTCAAGTTAGAAAAAAATTATGAAAATTATTGGATAATGCTTGAGATACCTGATTAGATCTGAACAATTTGTTGGTTTACCTATGTGGCTATGAAATCACTTAGTAGTGAGTAATGATTGTCAATACTTCTCAAAATGTCATGTTGGAATATTTCCTATTCATTTGGATTACATTTGAGATTATCTATTTCGTTCAAGATCATCTTACATACTTGAGTTTAGAAACTTTAGGGAACATTTTGATCAGGATATCAATAAGAAGTAACTTTTGATTATGCATTTCATTATATAGTGATCTTTAACATTACCATTCTCCTTTTACAGAGAGTTATATTCAATGAATTCATCAATGTGGACATTTTTTTGTCTTCTCAATATTATAATGATGTATCTTTGACAAAGGGAATCCCTTTATTACCTTGCCTTTTGTTGTGACCCCATCCCTGCACACCTATATAAATAGGGGTCTACCATATGCTTTGGACATAATTTAGAGCTTGCAACATCCTTTCTACAACAACAACAACATTAAGCATTTATCCCACTATGTGGGGTCGGCTACATGAATCCTTTTTTTCCATTGTGTCCTATTAAAGGTCAAATTCTTGTTTAAATCTAATAAAGAAATGTCATTCCTAATATTTTCTAACCAGGACTTTTTAGGTCTGCCTCTACCTTTCTTAACATAAGTCAAATCTAATACCACTACTCTCCTAACCAGGTCATTAAAAGGCCGTCGTTTTGTGTGACCAAACCATCTAAGGAGACTCTATCTAATATTATCTTCTACTGGAGCTACTCCAACCTTTTCACGTATGCTCATTTCGTATCCTATCTCTAAGGTTAAAGCCACTCATCCACCTGAGCATCCTCATCTCTGCCACACTTAACTTAATATTATGCTTCTCTTTTAATGGCCAACATTCAGCATCATAAAGCATTGCAGGCCTCACTACCATCTTATAGAATTTTCCCTTAAGTTTGAGGGGTACTTTTCTATCACACAACATGCCCGATGCATTCCTCCACTTTAACCATCCAACTTGAATTCTGCTGATAATATCCCCATCTATTTTATCATCACTCTGAACAATAGATCCAAGATATCTAAAACGTGTATTCTTATTAATGACTTGATCGTCCAAAGTCACAATCCCCTCACTAGGTCTATTACTACTAAAATTACACTCCATATATTCTGTTTTAGATCTACTCAAGTGAAAACCTTTAGTCTCTAATGTTGACCTCCATAATTCAAATTTACTTTCAACTCCCTCTCTAGTCTTATCAACAAGAAGAATATCATCGGCAAAAAGCATACACCAAGGTACATCCTCTTGCAAATGTTTAGTGAGAACATCCATGACTAAAGCAAAAAGATATGGGCTTAAGGCTGATCCTTGTAGTAACCCAACCGAGATAGGGAAATACTTGGTCAAACCACCTTGTGTTTGAACACAAGTAATCGCTCCTGCATACATATCTTTAATGATTTGAATATAAGCATTATTAACTCCTTCCTTTTCAAGAACTCTCCATAGCACTTCTCTTGGAACTTTATCATAAGTTTTTTTCTAAATCAATAAATATCATATGTAGATCCTTCTTATTTTCTCTATATTTCTCCATCAAACCTCTTAATAAATGTGTGGCTTCCATAGTCGACCTACTCGGCATGAATCCAAATTGATTTTGAGAAACATTAGTATCACGCTGCAACCTATGCTCCATAACTCGCTCCCATAGTTTTAAAGTATGACACATTAACTTAATTCCTCTATAATTCGCACAATCTTGTGCAACACCTAATGAAGAAAAATACCAACATCCTTGAAATAGATATTTGCATGCCAACATCCTTGAAAGAGATATCTCTTTTCTTTTCTAACCCTCCTACCCTTTTCTCCATAGAACTCTTTTTTAGCTTCATCTCATTTGATATAGAATCTTTATGATGAAGAGAAGGACAAGATAAAAGTATAAGTGGAAAATTAATTATGACAAAAGGGTATGTTTGGTTAAGCCTTGAGTGAAATCATATCAATTGAGGGTGATATCTAGTCGAGAGGCTCAAGGGAAGATCAAAGGGTTTATTGCAAAAAGAATGAAATTCTTTCAATGTCCCCAATTTTGCTTGGCAATTTCGTCATTCAATCTTGATTTGTGAACCTCAAATATTATTAGATCAAGTGGTATCAGTGCCAAGGGTCTCATTACCACATTCAAATCTTGATGGATCATAATATGAAGGGTTCTCTTATCTATTGGGGCATATGAATCTTTAATTTTTTCAGATGAAACCTCTTTTGGCTTTTATCATATTTAGAATAATTTTATTCCCTTGAACATGAAGATGTAGGTGTTGGATCACTTGCAATGGATAACAACCATG
Source organism: Dendrobium officinale (assembly GCA_019514585.1). Taxonomy (NCBI): domain Eukaryota; kingdom Viridiplantae; phylum Streptophyta; class Magnoliopsida; order Asparagales; family Orchidaceae; genus Dendrobium; species Dendrobium officinale. The sequence goes on along the minus strand of CM033684.1, from coordinate 24,425,380 downwards.
TCATACCACTAGGTCTACTCAAAAGTATGAGGACAACATTCATAGTTAGGACATCATACCAATTACTATCATAGTAGGTTGTTAGTTGTATGAGGACAAGGCATATTTGGGTGATAGAGATACTGGCCTTGTTAACCAAAGCCATCGTATTGAGTAGTGATGCATCTTAATAGTGAGGTTCATCCTAACGAATCTATAAGTGGTTACAAAAGTCATGCAAGTATTGCCATTACTTATGAGTTTGCAAGATTTTCATCAATTTTGAAAATATATGTAAAAGTGCTTGTACTTTTCAAGTCATTATAGGCTTGTAGAGTAGCCAAGACACATGTATAATTGCTAAGGGTTAGCCATATAGTGCTTCCACATCATCTCTAGCATCATCACACATATAGCATTCAATCATGTGCTCCTTGTATTCTTTCTACTGATCATGCTTAGTGGATTTTCGAAGTGGGAACTAATTTGAGGATAATAACTGGCCCATTTCTTCACATGTAAAACAAGAGAGACTCAAGGCTTTAGAGTTATAACTCCCAATCATATTCTTTAGCCTGGGATTAGTTGCTCCTTTAGAAAATAGATGGGTGTTTTGTGTTGATCTTTGTAAAGATTGGTTTCCATATATAATATGGAGTGCATTTTGAGTTGGAAGAGAAGGCACTATTCCATATATATGAAAGGGTCATTGGAATGCTTTCTCGAGAGCATAGACTGCTCAAGTCAATGGTTCATAATGTATTTGAGGACATAATTCATACTATAATCCAACCATGTCACCCTTAGGATCTTCTACAATGTTACATTAGATCATTAACTTGCCCAAATGAGTCATATAATCAATGAAAAACATAGAACCTTGCCTAAGTGTGGTCATCTCATCCAAAGTTGATCATAAAAAAATTAAAGGAAGATACTTTTATTTAAGCAGATTCTTCAATTTATTTGAAAATCTAACTAGTGCTTATTCAGACATTTAGAGTTGTCTCTCTGAGTTAAAAAAATTAGATTTGGAATGCCCAAATAATTGTATACATGCAAATTAAACTTGACAATCCTTAGACTACCCCTTTAATCAAAGTTCTAATCCATGTCCTTGAGTCTTTCTGAAAACACTATCAGGTTCGAATGATCGTCAAAAGTGGGTGGATCAACCTCAAAATTTTTTTAATGCCACCATCTATGTCACATTCAATTCCCCTCAAGGTGGCATAGAACTGGTTGGAACAAAAATTTTGAAGGTAATTCTCCGAAAGGTGTGGCCAAGGTTGTAACCCTCATGTCTACTAATAGGCCTTTCATCATAAACTAGAGGTCTAAATGGAATATCTTATGTCTCCATATAGTCAACATAATCATCCATAGTGAATGAAGTCTTAATTTCATATTGTCAAATAGGGCATGTAGGATTTGGTATATAAATAAAAAAAAAATTAAACAAAAAATAAAGTTTAAAAAAAAAATTCTTCTGATTTCAAATATCATTATGCATAAAAAAATAATATATATATT